>CM070728.1:600000-918076 GCA_036346275.1 Otatea glauca | reverse complement strand
CGTTGTACCTTGAGTTCACGGCCTTCTTCCGCTCGCTCCACCACGAGGGCGCGCTGGCGACAGGTAGTGGCGATGTAAACAGCAGTTCACACAGTGCCGGGCGACCAGGTGGAGGTGAGGCGGGAAGGCCTTGAGCGGGTGAGGCCTCCTGAGCCTCGGGAGTCAGTGAGGCGGTCGGATCTCTTGAGTAGCTTGTAGAGTGGCATTACACGCATTTCGCCGGCGAGGCACGAAGCGGCTCAAAGGCGCCGAGCATCCGGTCGACCTCTGGACCCCCTTGAGGTTCTTGATTGGGCCCATCCTTGCGATTGCGATATCTTCTCTGGTTGGCCTCGATGCCTCGCTCGGAGACAATGAAGCCAAGGAGCTTCCCTTTGGGGACCCCGAAGACGCATTTCTCGGGATTGAGCTTTATGCGGAATCGTCGAAGGTTCGCGAAGGTCTCTTCCAGGTCGGGGATAAGGTCGTCGGCCTTCTTGGTCTTTACGACAATATCGTCGACGTACACCTCAACGTTACGGCCGATCTGGTCATTGAAGCACGTTTGCATACATCGCTGGTATGTAGCGCCCGCGTTCTTTAGGCGAGCGGCATTGTAGCGTGTGCGAATGGCCGAGCGGAGTGATGAAGGAAGTCGCGGTGGTCGGACTCCTTAGCGCAATCGGTGGTAGCCCAGTAGGCATCCGAGAAAGAGAGGACTCGCACCTGCGGTGGAGTCGATGACTTGGTCGATCGCGGGGCAAAGGCGGATCCTTGGGACACGCTTTGTTGAGACTCGTATAGTCAGCGCACATCCTCCATTGCCCATTTTCTTTTTACAAGTACGAGGTTGGCTAGCCACTCGGGGTGGCGCACCTCTTTCTGAGCCCTGCGGCGGAAGTTTGGCGATCTCCTCCCCTATGATCCTGCGCCTCTCCTCGTCGAGGCGGCGCGGCGTTGAAGCATGACAGGCTTTGAGCACAGTCGAATGCTCAAGGAGTGCTCGGCGACTTCCTTGGATTCTGGCATGTCGGAGGACCTCCATGCGAAGGCGTCTTTGTTAGTGCGGAGGAGTCGACGAGCGCGCTTTCCTATTTGGCGGGAGCATGGCTCCGATCCGCCGCGGTCTTGGTCGGATCACGTGGATCGACCGCGACCTCCTTCGTGTCCTCGGCGGACTTGAAGGATCCCGCCCGACTTCTTTGGACTCGGGCGGATTGGAGGCTTCCTCTTGAGGTTGTCGAGCTCGGCAGACGCGATGAGCGCCGAGGCAAGCTCACAAGCGCTGCGCTCGCGATTGTAGGCAAGCTGGAAAGATGATGCCACGGTGATGACCCCTCGTGGCGGGCATCTTGACTTGAGGTAGGCGTGGCGGGGACCGCCATGAACTTGGCGTAACCACGGCCTTCCAGGATGGCATGGTAGAACTGGGAAATCCACGACCTCAAAAGCGAGGTCTCGGTGCGGAAGTTTCCGGTTCCCCAAGGTAGCAGGCGGTCGATCTGCCGAGTGGATGGGCCGCGGCGGGAATGGCGCCATGGAAGCGCGCCTTCTGGGTCGGAGGGTTGGCGCGGGATCCCCATAGCGTCGGCGTCTCGGCGTAGAGGATGTTGAGGCGGCGCCTCCGTCCATAAGCACCTTTGAAAGCGCTTCTTCCCACGACGGGCCGACCACGGGGTATCTCCCGGTGTGGAGCGTGGTCGGGTGATCGGTCCGATCAAAGGTGATCGGGAACTCGACCACGGAGGTATTGGGGGCGCGATGGCGCGGCGGTGTGGACCTCGCGATAGCGAGCTTGAGCCGGCGCTTGTCGGCATAGCGGCCGGTCCTCCAAAGATCATGAGGCGGCCGTCGGGTTCGAGGAACTCGTCGTGCGCCTTTTTCTCTGCGGCCAGCGGGGCGCGGCAGAGCTTCTTCCCTTGCCACGCGGTGTTGCGGGACGCGGAGAGAATGCGCCTCGGGACCTCGCGATCCGGTACTTGTGCTAGACGGAGAACCCGTGGTTTGGGCACGGGCCGTCCATCAACTTCTCGAAGTGGTGAGCGCGGCGGTCGGTCGCTTTGCCGCTTGGCGAAGGCGGTCGGCGGTGGCGACCACGCAGGTCTCGTGGATCCGCTTCCCGTGCGCTTCCGTTTGTCGGGGCGGTCGAAGGACCCGATGTGGGCGCCGGATTCGGCCGAGCCTTTCCTCCCTCAAAGATGGCCCCCACCTCCTCGCGAGGCGTGGTTGGTGGCGATATCGAGGAGCTCCTTAGTAGTTCTGGGCTTGAGACAACCTAGTTTGTGTACCAAGGCCTTGCGGGAGTGCCGTAGATGAATGCTCCCACGACATCGGCGTCGGAGATGTCGGGGAGCTCGTTGCACTGGCGGGAAAACCGCCGGATGTAGTCAGCATGGGCAAGACGTGTGGCGACCAGTCCACAGGACGAAGGACCAGAGCTCCTAGCATAGGTCGCCTCGCCCTTCCCCCGACTCTCGATGTAACCTGCCCCTTCCTTCTGTATGAAAGGAGGCAGGACTAACGATTCTAGAGGGGAGAAAAAAGAGGAACACATAAGAACAGGAGGAGCTTAGGTAATTTAGCGCCCTCATCTGTAAAACGTTGTGCAAAGCAATACAATACGGCCATCCGAACTAGAGTAGGGACTTTCAGCCCGAACCAGTATACATCTTGGACTCACGAGTCTAACCATTCAGGGAGTGGAACGCGCGACCCCTTAGACTTACAAATTTACTTGCCGGCGCTCGAAAACGCCGACACATAGTTAGTGTGAGTGATCTATATGGATTTGGTTGGGGTTGTTGTGTGTGGGTTGGGGCGTCGTCTCTGTTTAGCTATTCTGGACACACAAACGGGAAGATAAACAACCTAGAAAGTGTGATGATCAGCATTATTATTAGCATTTGGGGGGGGGGGGGGAATTAATTCGGACACGGAAAGTTGGAAGATGATAGGTGCACTAACTGCTGTTTCTTCCCTCTCACACACAAATAGGAAAATAATTGATAATGTTACAAAACGCACGAGAAAAATATATAATCAAAGAAACAGAGAAAGGGATTTAACATAGAAAACCTTTTTGGAAAAAAAAATACGCACGCACGAAGACAAATATCACTATACGAAGAGATGTTTACAATGAGACTATCTTTTCTCTTCTCTGATCATGGATATTTGACATGCTCTATTTAGAATACAAAATTCAGCAAACAATGCCTATTAGAGAGCAAAGATATTCAACGGGTAAAGCACGAGTCAACACTCAGTATAGAGTCGTGTCATGTAACGGAATCGAGGTGAGTTGAAATTGGTGAGTTGATGGTGCTGAAATCTCTTGGTACGACTCTTGCCTACATGGTAGGCTTCTTGTGTGCATGTAACAAGGCTGTTCAGAATATTTGGTGCACCTCGGGTGTATGTAGCTAAAATTGCCGAAATCACAATAAAGAAAACAATTCTGGTCAACCGCTTTGCTTCTCGGGAATCAACATCGTTTTTTCTTTACGAGTGTGAAAAGTTGATTTATTAAGGATATTTTTACCACTCTATAATAAATAAAGTATAAATAAATTCTAGTTAATCTGATCTATTGAATCGAAAATAATGAAAGGTTCTGTAAAAGAGCTCTAGATTTTAGAGCATTACTTTATACTTTCACTCTTAATACAGATTGCAGAAATCTTGAAACAAATGAAATGGTAAGTAATCATCGTCTACTATTTATTTATACTTTAATATTTATGTAACTTTTACAAAGAAAAGTATAGCTTTCTAAATTTATTAGTTAAAAAAGAGAGAGGTAAGCATGAAGAGACAAGATTTATCCTTGCCTCTTGGGGTTTAGAGGTGTACCTCAAAAGAGCTCTTATTTCACATGCTGTCAAAATTGCAATCAAGGAGCCTTTAAAGATGTAAGTTGCAACAATATATTTATTTAACAAACGGCAAGAATATGAACATCGTGTACTACTGCTGTTCATCTTGTTTGCACATCGTGTACTACACGTACAGTCGTACACTAGTACAAACGGAAGATGGAAAAGAAAACAGATAAATGTACAAACTTACATGCAATTGATAACTTGAGACACAATTACATGCCTGGCGTTGCTATATTCCCAAATGCAACTTGCTTATCTGATATATTTCGTAGTGATATATTCAATCTTGCACCAATTTGGATGTCCAATCTTCTGACAGCTCTCCGTGAGAGAGCGATTGCAATGATAAAGTGTAAAGCTCTCGAGGTATCGGGGTAGTGGCGGCAACGACTCAATATTTGGGCACTCTTGGATGATCAGTTCCTTCAGCGATGTCAGGCGGTCCATGTTCTCAGGCAGAGAGTTCCAACTGCACTCCGCAACACAAATTTTGTACAAATGAACGAAAAATGCGCCAATCTTGGGGGGAACACCTGATCCACTGCAACTCCAGAACATAAGAAATTGTAAAGCTGGAACATCTCTGCTGTCCTCTTGAGTGCATCGTTCTCTCGATAACCAACTTGGGTACCTCAGACCACCGTAGCCCCTGATGGAAAGGAATGTAATCTGGGACGGCGGATGGAGGCCCTCAAGTACCTCCGTTTGAAGTTCTGGAGAGCAACTGTTAAATGACTCTATTCCTTTTTCATCATCATCGACACCGCCCCATCGCAGTGTCAACTCTGTTAGACGTTCCTTGTCAGCTAGCTTGGCTTGAAGAGCTTCCTCCTTGCTTTTAACAATTTCAAGATGTTCGATATACAGGATTCCACGAAGGTTATTCAGGTGCTCCAGCTGTTGTATCTCGTATCCCCTCTCATTCCGTACATAAAATCGATATAAAGTTCGGAGCGATGTCAGCCTCCCTATGTCAGGAAAGTTCAAGTCATGCCACGTGAACGCGTAACGCAAATTGATAAGGTTGCTCATTTTTTCCTTCAAGGAACAATGCAACCTAGTTAAAGGTCGGACAGAGAGCGCCTGCAGATGGTAAAGCTTGGTAAATTCGGGTGGCAAAATCAAGTTGAGGGGACCGTCTGCAAAAACACCAAGATACCGCGATGTTTTAGTTCACCAATACATGCTGGGATCGTTCCCAACGGTTGGAGTTCCACATGCACCACCCGCAGCTTCCTTAGTCTCATGAGCACGCGCTCAAAATCTTCTTTACTCATCTTCTTGACAGAATAACACATGATTAGAGTGCGCAAATTTTTCATCTCAAGAATCTGCTCTGGGATTACTATTTCACCATAGGACACAATGCAAAGATGGTGAACATCTTGAGGAATTTGTCCCACCATACCCACCATACCTTTCTCAATTCTAAAACAGTCACTTCCAGCAACCCTCTCTGCTAGGTCGTGCAACAGATCATGAATTCTGAAGTACTCTCCAGAATCAACCTCAGACCTAGGAATCGTCCTTTCTGGTTGAAGAAATAAGCATGACTGCAATTGATGAAAGTAGTTCTGACCGACATCTGCTATGTCCTCTCTTGAATTGGTGATCTTCACAATCCCTTGCGCTATCCACATGTGAACTAGCATGTCCCGTTCCAATTCATATCTTCTGGGAAAAATACTACAGTATACAAAGCATCGCCTAATGTCCACATCAAGTTGCTGATAGCACCACTGCAGAGCTCCCATGGTCTGATTCAACTGGTCAAGGTTTGCAGTTGTTTCCCAGAAATTGATTTCTAGGTTTCTCCCAAGCTGTCCTGCCACTGTTACTGCCGCAATAGGTGATCTGTGTAGCTTTTTCACGATCTTTCTTCCAATTCGTGTATACTCTGGTTTATCAAAACTTGTATCGCCAAGTGCATAATGCATGAACATTGAGAAGTACTGCTCCTCGTTCAAGTCAGATATTGGAATAAGGATCTGAGCACCCAGAGCTCTGGCTGCATCTTCTCTTCGAGTTGTCACCAAGATTTTGCTTCCTCTCTTCCCAACGTTAAGCGGAGAAAGCAACTCCTTAAGTTCCTGGTAATTCTCATCCTTGACCCAGATATCATCCAATACCAAGAAGAAACGTTTGCCTCCCAAATTTTCCTCCAACTTCAGTTTTAGGTCTTCACGGTCTTCAATATTAGAGTGCCGGTCTTTCGTAACCTCCTTCAGCATATCATGAAATATATCATCCACTCTGAAAGACTCAGACACATGAATGCACATGATAGGGTCGAAATATTCGTGTTCGGCCTCCTTTTCGTAGTCACGAACATATTGTGCCAGGGTAGTCTTCCCTGACCCTGCAATACCATGTATGCCAATCACTGAAAAACATCTACTGCTACTGGAGCTTGGTGCATCATCAGGTGGTGTCTCACGAAGCATCTTTGCAATCTTATCACGCTCTTCATCTCGACCAAATACCTTCCGTGTGGTAGTTGATCTAATTTTGCTCCTGTTAATGTCAGCAATATCGTTCGGCACACTGTTGCTTGGTAGGTTCAAGAGAGGTGACTTCTGCACGGTAGTGACGTTGTTTTCTATCATCTCTATTCTCTTCTTCAAGTTCAGTCTTGAAATAGTAGGAAGGCCTGAATCTAACGCAATGGCATTCTCCTGCGAAAAGAAAAATCCCAAATGAGTAGGTGAGTTGCATCTTCTACTAATATTCTATTGAGTAAACTGCACTAGATGTATATTGAAGAGAGCTGAAAAAGACTAGTTGCAGATTGACATGAACAATCCGTGCCCTATCGACCTATATGAAATTTGCCTCTCTTTTTTCTTTTTTTTTTGTTCTCTGCAATTCGGATGAATTTTACCTTACAGTTTTTGTAAAAGTGCACTATATTTGTAATACATCTATTATTTTTTATGTTACTTTCATAAGAGTGGATCACTCATAGTTTTTTGGTATTATGTAAATGCGATCACATGCCTATATGGGCAAATGAAAATTTCCTCTCCATCATGTCCTACAACTTTTATTTAGCACTACTAGATGAAATTCAACGCTAGGGTCAGATAGTACCTGGTAACCTGTGATGGCAACAACGTCATAGGACCAGTTTCGGTAAGAACTGGCAACCTCAATCGCATTGGCTAACCATATGAATATGGATCTACAGCTGTTGTTGAAGTCGAAGGACCTGGACCAGCAACAAAGCCTCTGCACCGAGGAAACCGAGGGTGCACAAGAAATGGGTAGTAGCGCAGCTGACCTGTGCAGGGTGGCATAAAAGCTCTGCTGCGCCCATCGCCCCAACCAGGTCCTCTTGCAACGGGAAATACAAGTGCCGACAGCGTCGTAGAGGCGCTGCAGCCAGCTGCTGTCGTGCGACTCACCATCACCGACGACCTTCTTCTCGATCCGGTGATAATCGATGAGATCCAGGATGTCTTCCGCTTCGTACAAATCAGACTTCAGCATGCTCGCCAGCTTGTCGAGTTTGTTCACGTCAGATCTCTTCTTGTTTGCTTCTTTCAGCATCCTTTGTTCCTCTGCTTCCATCAGCGCCAACATCAGTTTTGGGATAGTGTGAATCTCCAGCTCTCGGAGCTTTTGCGATGCGTCAAATCCGAGGTAGGAGAGGATTTTGTTCAGGAGTAAGACGATGATGGGCGAGAGCAACCAGCCCAATACGATAAAGGTCCAGCCAATCTCGGCAAGATGCCAAGCATTCGCCATGGAATGCTTTTCGAAAGGAAAGCAGGAAAAGAGCAGAGGGAACAAGGATCTGTAGTCTTGGTATCTGTTAGCAGTATGTTAACATGCTGTCTTGTGAGAACTCAATGCCGTGCAAGACTTAAACATGAAGCTTCAATGTAATCTCTGACGAATCATCACCTATCAGTGGGCGTCACAGATAATGACATAACTAGACAACATTCAACTAACACGGGGCGACTTGTTTAAAGTAATGATTCCTCAGAATTAAAAATTAGTATTTTGGTGGTCGTCACAGGCTTTGCCGACTTCAGTCGTCTTCAGCATATCCTAGTGGAACAAATGGCAAGTATACTAATATAGTTCAGGACTTGGGAGAGTTGAAGTCAAGTAAACAAAGCAACTAAATCATATTCTGCAATTAAGGAAACATGCATATACTTGATAATCCTGATACGGCTACACATACTCCACTACTCGTTGAAGTTTATCGTAGCTCATAAATACAAGTTACTAACTTCCTGTGCTACGTGGTGAGTTTGTGACAATCCATTGATGTGAGAGCAAGCCTCAAAGGAATGACCGAGAAGTCGTCAATGTGAATTCTTTGATGGTCGACTTTTGTAGTCGGCAATGAATTTATGGGGTAGGCGTCCGATCTTAAACTCGAAGGTCACACAAGATAAGAGATTTAGATAGGTTCAGCTCGCGGAGGAGATAATACCCTAATCCTGTGTGCTGGGATTATGCAGGTTTCTTGGACCTAAGATTGCTCAAAGCGCTATATGCTTTGGGCGATACGAGATGTTTTATGCTCTGTGGCTTGATGCCCATGTTGTTGCCCGCCCTCTCCCTTATATAGTGGGGGTGAGGTGGCTTACAGAGTCCCAATCGATTAAGAGATTTCGATCGGTTACAAGATTCTAGTCGGTTATAGACGAGTTTACATCTTTATTCTATCCTTCTAACGACTGGATTACAATCTGTATCTATCATATCTAAACATAAATTCAACTTTCCTTTAGGATATATTCTTTCCGCATGCAGCTTATGAAGCCCGACGTGGAGAGTATCCTCCGGGCCTTCATCACGGCCTGCCCCGAGGATCCTCGAACCTATATTCCACAAAGAGCCCCGAGTGCTTCATGATCCGATCGCTTCACTCGTGGCTCCTGCCTCAAATCCCGACTGGTTTCCTTATCCAATCGAAAAATCTTCCTTTTACAACAGGCGAATTATGAAGAACTCGATCATAAATTCCATCATTTGCTTTTCTCAAGTGCAAATCTTTTACCGGGCAGATTTTATTGCGAGCAGCCTCACGGACTTCTCATCCCATCACCAACGTGGATTTGATACTTTTCCCGCCCGAGGTCTTTAATTTTCATCGTTTTGACAGTCATTTGGCTGTCTTCGAGGTCACCTCGTTTTCCTGAGCCAACTTGTTCAGTCGAAAAAAAACTCTTCGTCTTCTGAAGTCGCATTAACACCAAATCTCTTCAGCTTCCAACGCTTAATATCCCCACGCTTGCTTCGATTTCGTCTGAATTGGCTATAAAAAGGCGCTCCAATGCTTGGAAATGTGTCTCTTGCTTTCTATCTTCCATCTTTTTGCTTTTAGCTTAAACTTTCATCATGCCACGGTGGTATCATCAAGCGAAGGCGGACCCCAGGCTAGTCAAGCGTTGGGAGGAGTTTGATCGAGCCTTCGAAGCGCTGCTGGAGGAAGAGGCGAAGCTGCGTGACCGCGAGGCAATTAACACTCTCCTCGAGGTTGTGCCCGTCCTTAGCAGGGCTAGGGAACCCCTCGTTGAGATGCTGAGCCGGGTGCGCCGCAGGGAAGCATAATCCTCCTGTGGCATACGATTTCTACATATAGCACTTAGGTTATTTTATATAAAGTAATAAAATACCTTTTGTCGAAGAATCTCCGTTTGACCTTTCGGTTGTGGATTGGATCCGTTATACGGCGTCCTGGGTTTTGTCCGCTGCGAGATAGGGTCAACACGAAGTTCGTCTGACTTTGCGTAGTCCCAAGTCGTGCGGCTTTCATCGCCGTCTCAAGGTTAGACGACGTTCAACTCAGACTTTCGACGGACGTAGCTTAGCGTCAATTCGGAGTGTATCGCGGGCCTGGCCAAGTGGTCCCGTGTCCGGCTGCTGCAAAGCATAGTCCGTAATTCAGTTTGTGTCATGTCGAGGTTCTTCTTGGCTCATGGCCAAAGGATACCCATGTCCTAAGAATACGGCAGGCTCTCTTTAGAGCGTATCATGATTTCATATGGCTCTTGGCCGAGTGATATCTTTTCCCGACTGATATCGAAAGCGGCTTAGGCTCTCTTGGAGCATATCACGTTTAGACGACTCATGGCCGAGTGATACCCTTTCCCAACTGATGTCAGGTTCAGCTTAGGCTCTCTTGGAGCATATTACTTTTGACGGCTCTTGACCGAGTGATACCCTTTCCCGACTGATGTCAGACCCGGCTTAAGCTCTCTTGGAGCGTATCACATTTAGATCCGGCGGGCGCCTGCGCACTTGTTTAAAACGACGCAAACATTCTCGCCCTCGTGGAGCACGCCCATGGATCTGTGCCCGCTTGGGCTCAATCCTACGGTACATGATTCCGTCATGCGGTAACCACCCGAAGGCCCAACGAGGGCGATCGCGCAGAAGATAAGTTTTTATTCAAGTTGGAAACTTTCCACATCCCGTTCAATACGGTAAGTGGGATCCAAGCCGGTCAAATCATGTCAAAACCCCGTAAGTCGAGGCATCAGGTCTGCAAATCATTTATGAGGAATCTGAAAGGGTGAGACGTTTTGCAGCCTTTTCCCGCAGATTCGGCAAAGACCTTATTGTTCTCTCTTTAAAAACTAGGTCGTACGACGCCCGACAATTCATCTTTCCGCCGAGCTTTTTCTCCTTTCACCTTCTTGCCTCCCTGAACTCCCCGCCACCAAGGCTAACCTTTGCTGTTCTTGCCTTCTTGAGTCGCTGTCAATCTTTCTGCAAGAATGTCTTCCTCTACTCCTTTTCCACCTTCACCACAAGATTGGACGACCTCGACAACAACCGAAGAGAAGCTGAAATCCATGGTAGATGACGGATCTTGCCAGATTGGCCCTCGATCTCCATACGCCCGGCCACGGTGAATCTGGCCCCGACTCCTCGCCCGAGGAGGTGGTGGTCTTCGAATCCTTTTTCCACCGCGCCTTGGTCTTCCGATCAATTCTTTCCTTCGCGGCCTTCTTTTCTTTTTATGAAATCGAATTGGTGAATCTAAACCCCAATTCTATCCTTCAAATTTCCCTCTTTGTCCACCTTGTGAAGCTTTTCAGGCATTAGCCCCATTTCGACCTCTTTCGTTACCTTTATCTCCAAGCCCTATCCCTCCAAAAATGACCCCAAGGTTATCGGGTCTTTGGATTCCAGTGCGGGAAGGGTCAAGAAGGATTACTTTGCCATTCCGTCAAGACCTCCAACAAGGGTGGCATAGGGAATGGTTTTACTGTACAACCTCGAGTCATCTTTGCCTTCGCTCACCGGGCGCCGTCCCAAAATGTCTATTTCGGGTTCTACCGATTCTTCCGACATGGATCAAGTGTCCAACTCTTGGCATTGATCGGAAAGTCAAGGATAGCGGGCTTACAGGAGTGGGTTTAGCCCTCCACTTCATCGCTCACGGTCCATTACTGAAGGAGCGAGTTCATCTGGGATTCGCTTATAGGGGAAAAGATGACCCGACTCGGGAACAGCCCGACGACTTGCCAAGAGAGAAGTTATGCACCGTGGTCGAGAACTCTTTATCGGCGCCGACATATTATCCGCAAGTGCCCAAATCCTTCAACATCTCACGCCCCCTCCTGCGGTAGGCGAATTTTATTGGGAATTTTACGTTTCCTTGTTCTCTGAAGTTTTGCTAACTCTTGACTTTCATCTTCAGGATCGCATCGCGTTCTTCAGTGTTCCTCCCCTTCCGGAAATGCCTCCTCGCCCGTGCCGTTTCTCCAAGCACGGCGCGGTCTCCAAAGCAGGAGCCCCGCTGCGAAAAGGGGAAGAAAATATTGTTCGATGACCTCGTGGCCCCCCGATGCCCGGTCGGCGGTCCTAGAATCCAAGATCCATCCGCGCAAGCTCCGGCGCCTTCTGCTCCTCTCGCTGGTGAGCCAGTGGCTCCGACGCGCCCCGAACCGAAGGACTCGGGTTTTCAAGAGAAGCCAGGGCACCCGATCAAGCGGTGGTCCGAGTGGTTCTTCCGGGTGGGCGACTATTCGTAAGAAGCCCCGATGAAAATGAGGAAGTCCGACAGGTCCGTTACTCTGTTGACTCCTTCTTTATTCTTCGGTCTTGCTGACGATTCTTCTTCACAGGAACCCTTCGCTCGATACGCTCGTCGGGTTCTCGCCGGGCCCTGCCGAGGTTGGACCCACTGAATTCATACTCGGTGGGAAACTACTTCTGAGGGTGCCGAAGTGACTCCTAGTCCTCCGGTGCCGTCTCCTGCTTGCCATGCCCCTGCAACAGATCCCATTGCTCCTAAGTCGGCCTCCTGCTCGTCCCCTGGGGTTGAAGAGATTCACCGAGTCCCGCCAGCCCCTGCTCGCCCCCGGCTAATAACAGATACCGTCTTTGCCGATGACGAGGATTTGAAACTTTTGGATGACCCGGAGGAGGAGCAAAAAGAGAGGGACGATTTTTTCATCCATGCCAAGGCTTGTGCGCATGCCGCCCAGGTGAGCATTCCTCCAAGACCGCTGTGTCCTTGCTTCCGCCCTTCTGCCACGCGTTTAACTTTTGCTATGATGATTATAGAAAATAGGGGAGCGCTTCGAGCGAAAGTCCGAGTACATTCAAAGGATGCTCCCTGAAATCCGGACGCGCCAGGAGTATCTGGCCGACCTAGAACGCATCAAAGCCGAGTATGCGGCCGAGCTGCGATCCCTTCGGTCCGAGCTCCAGACATCGCGGACGGAACAAAACGCTCGCGCCAGAGAATCTGGATATCACCGGCTCCTCCGAGGTAGCTATCTCTTGGGTTGTTTCATGTTTTTGCTTAGTCGACTATCTTGCCGATCTTCTTGTGTTTGCTCCACAGGACTCGCCTTTCATGAAGCTCAAGGAAAACTTAAAGCCGCGGAGGATTCCCGAGCGAAGCTGGAGAAGTATTTTGAAGGTGTAGCTGTCAACTAGTCTTTGCTTGATCCTTTATTATCCTCTCTAATGCTTTGCCTCCCAGATTATAAGGTCAAAACTCAGGCGCAGTACACCGTCTTCGGCGAGAGAGTTAAAGCTCTCGAAGCTTCCTGCGCTGAGCTCCAGGACGCTTCTAGCCCCCTGCTGAGTTCGCTTCATCCAGATGGCGAGAGGCCACTCAGCAGGGGTGAAGTCGTCGTTCGGCTAAAGGAAGCCCCGAGGCCCCTCAAGAACTCTTTGAAGGAAACAGTAGCCAATCGGCAAGGCCGGACCTGGCGATCACCAAGTCCCTCTATCCCCGAGTGGATCTTGAGGCCCTTAGGGAAGGCTACGCCGCGATGTTGACGAGGATCGGCCGCCGAGCTCGGGAGGAAGTCGGGATACTTTTTGTCGATTGTGGAGACTCTTGACCTTTAAAAAAGTATTCCCTGTTTCTCCTTCATGAAAGTATACATCTTCGAGTGGTTTGACCGGTGACCTTTGTTCATCTGACTCTAGCCCCTAGGCTCTGGGACATGATTCATGGATCTTGTCCCTGAGTCTTAACATAAGAGCAAAGCACTCGAATTTATGATTATAAAAGAGGTTATATGAAAACGACTTCTTCAATCGAACTTTTATTCACAAAGGAAAAAAGAAGTACAAAAACTTAAGTGAAAAAGCGACGTAGCTGTCCTATATTCCAAGTATTGCTGATTGTCGATCCATCTTCTCGCTTAAGTTTATAAGCTCCGGGACGAATTATTTCGTCGATGATGTAAGGGCCCTCCCAACTTGGGGAGAGTTTATGTTCGCTTTTTTGATTCCTCCTTAGGACTAAATCTCCTTTGGAGAACGCGCGGCTCTTTACATTGCGCCCATGATAACGTCGTAAGCCTTGGAGGTATTTCGCCAAACGAATTGTTGCGATATCCCTGGCTTCTTCCAGTCTGTCGAGGTCTTCTAGCCGGCTGTCTTCTGAAGCGATCTCTTCATAACTCCGAACCCGCGGGGATCCGAATTCTAACTCGGTTGGTAAGACCGCTTCTGTGCCATATACCAGAAAGAAAGGTGACTGTCCGGTTGCTCATTGGGTGGTTCGTAGCCCCAGTCATGAAAGGCAGCTTCTTTGACCCACCGAGTAGCATATGGTTGGAGTCGATCGAAAATTCTTACTTTTATGCCTTGGAGCACCATGCCATTAGCTCGCTCAACCTGTCCGTTACTTCGGGGGTGCACGATTGACGTGAAACAAATTTTTATGCCCAGTTCCTCACACCAATCTTGAAATACTTCGCCTCTGAACTGAGTGCCATTATCCGTGATGATTCGGTTGGGCACGCCAAATCTAACCACGATCTCGTGAAAGAATTCTTCGCCTTTGCGCCGTAATGGCGGCGATCGTTTGGCCTCAATCCATTTGGTGAATTTATCAATGGCAACGAAGAGATGAGTATAGCCTCCTTGAGCCTTTTCAAAGGTCCCACCATGTCGAGCCTCCGCATCGCAAATGGCCATGTGATCGGGATAGTCTGTAATTCGCTGTTGGCTTGTTCATTTGACGTGCGAAAAATCGACATCCTTCACATGTCGGACGATGTCCTCCGTGACTGTGATGGCGATCGACCAAAAGAACCCTTGGCGATAGGCTTTTCCGACTGTGGTCGATGACGCGCATGGTTCCTACAAATTTCGAGTGGATTTCTTTGAGCAGAGTCTTTCCCTTTTTGTTCCGATATGCATCGTCGCAGTATGCCAGAGGAGCTTTTACGATCCTCGGGTAGCTTGTCTTTTGTCAGGTAGTCCAGGTATAGAGATGTCCAATCTGGGGTAATAATCAAGACCTCTGCCTCTTCCCTTTTTCTCTCGGATTTATCGCTTTTGGCCGAGCGCTAATCGTGGGTTTATGAATTTCTTCTACAAATATTCCCACGGGTACCTTGGACCGGCAGGATCCCATCTTCGCCAATTCGTCAGCTGCTTCGTTGTCCCGTCGAAGCACGTGAACGAGCTCGAGTCCATCGAAGTTGCTTTCTAACTTGCGCACTTCTTGGCAATATGCTGCCATGTTGTCCTCGATGCAAGACCATTCCTTCTGCACTTGATTGACCACGAGCATTGAATCTCCGCGAACCGCCGATCGTCGAATGCGAGAGATATGGCGATACTGAGTCCGTGAATGAGTGCCTCATACTCGCGGCGTTGTTGGATGCAGGAAAAATATTTGGAGCACATACCTCAATCTTTCTCCACTTGGTGATATGAGCACTATACCAGCCCCGCGCCACGAGCATGAGGGAACCGTCAAAGTACATCGTCCAATACTCAAGATCTTTAGTAATCGCCGGTCTTTGCAATTTTGTCCACTCGGTAGTAAAGTCACGAGTGCTTGGGATTTGATGGCCGTCGCGGGGCTTGAATTGAATGTCAAAAGCCCCGAGTTCAACTGCCCATTTGGCAATTCTCGATGGCCTCTGGTTGTGAAGTATGTCTCCGATCGGGAAGGAGGTGACTACCAAAATGACATGCTCTTGGAAGTAGTGTTTAAGCTTGCGAGATGTAAGGAGTACGGCATATAGTAGCTTTTGCACTTGTGGATATCGTACCTTGGATTCACTTAGGACTTCACTGACGAAGTATACCGGGTGCCGGACTCTGTGCACCGAGCCGCTTCCTCCTCTCTCACGATGATCACACAGTGGCTACATTTGCCGCTGCGCGATATAAAGTGTGAGGGTTCTTCGGCATTGGCGAGACTAACACAGGAGGTGTCGTCAGGAAGGTCTTTAGATCTTCAAGTGCTTGTTTTGCTTCCGACGTCCACTGGAACTTATCTTGTTTCTTGAGTAGTTTGAAGAAAGGCATACCTCGCATACCCAGTCGGGAGATGAACCTGCTTAGAGCGGCCATACACCCTGTAAGCTTTTGGACGTCTTTTTGGCTAGTTGGTGGTTCCATATTTGATATGGTCTTGACTTTCTCCGGGTTGGCTTCAATGCCTCGTTGTGACACGATGAATCCGAGCAGTTTTCCTGAAGATACTCTGAAGACACATTTCTCAGGATTCAGCTTCATGTTGAAAGCTCTTAAACTTTCAAAAGTCTCGGCTAAGTCGATGATAAGATCTTTCCTTTCCCGAGTTTTTACGACAACGTCATCCACATACGCCTCCATGTTGCGCCCGAGTGGCGTGAAAACACCATTATGTCGACGACGATAAGTCGCGCCGCTTTTTAGCCCGAATGCCATCGTGGTGTAACAGTAAGCTCCGAAAGGCGTGATGAACGAGGTCTTGATATGATCTTCCTCCTTTAGGTGAATCTGGTGATAGCCCGAATATGCGTCAAGAAAACTCAAAATTTCACAACCCGCAGTCGAGTCAACCACCGATCGATTGGGGCAGCCCAAAGGGTCCTTCGCACGCCTTGTTGAGATCAAGATAATCAACGCACATGCGCCAAGTTTTATTCTTCTTTGAACTAATACAGGATTCGCTAACCAATCAGGATGATACACTTCTTTGATAAAACCTGCGGCTAAGAGTTTCGTGATTCTCTGTTTTATGGCATCCCGACGATCCAGAGCGAACCGCCAAGCCTTTGTTTGACGGGTTTTGACTTCTCATCAACATGGAGAGAGTGCTCGATCACCTCCTTGGTACACCGCATATCGATGGTTTCGTGCAAAATGTCCTTGTTAGTTTGGAGGAAGGTGACGAGCGCTTTTCTATTTGTCCTCGAGCCTGTCCGATCACGGTTGTTTTAGACGTGTCGACGGGTTAAGAATGATCCTTTTGGTTCCTCGCCAGCTTAATTCCCGAGGTGGCTCGCTTTTGACGGTACTTCTCCTTCGCCTTGAAGTGTGGCGACCTCGGCTGGATGTTTTGCCGGTACCGCTTCCGCAATTCGGCAAGTTCATGATTCTCCGGTCGCATTGCGATGATTGCTTGATGTCGCCACGGCGCGATGACTCCTTTGGGTCCGGCATCTTCAACACCGAGTAGGTGTAATGAGGTATGGCCATGAATCGGCAGACCAGGCCTTCCCAAGATGGCATGATACGTTGTCTCAAATTGGCTACCTCAAAATTGATGAATTCGGTCCGAAATTATCCTTGGTTCGAACGTAACGGGTAATGAAATCTGTCCAGGGGAACAAGGGCGCCCGGATTACTCCGTGGAAAGGTGGGTGCTTGGCCTCGCCCGAACGGGGATGCTCATGTCGTCGAAAGTTACGCGAGCAGGACATTGAGCCCACTTCCACCGTCGATCAGAACCCTCTTGAGCTTCACGCAGCGCACAACCGGGTCCGGCACGAGAGAAACTTACCCGGATGTGGGACCCGCTGGGGTGATCTCTACGGTCAAAGGTGATCGGGACCTCAGACCATTTTAGATATTGAGGAGTCGCTGGTTCCACTGCGTTGATCTCCCGAGCGGTAAGTTTTTGCTTCCGCTTGGACTCGTATCCAGTTGAGCCCCCGTAGATGTAGTTCAGTTCCTGCTCGGGCTCCTGGAAATCTTCTTCATCCGGGAGTTCTTTCTTCTTTGCTGGAGCAACTTCGCCCTTGGCTTGGGCTGGTTGTCGTTGACTTTCGCGCAAAACGCGGCAGTGAAGCGTCCTTGCCGCATGTTTTCCTTTGGGGTGGAAAGGACGGATCGCTTCCATGACGGTGTCTTTGTAGTCGGTGCCTCTCTCCGAGCGGCTCGGGGCGGTTATGCTTGGCTACGCGACCGACTCCTCGCCCTTGCGCTTCCTATCCTTGTGTTTAGAGGACTCGGCTTATCGCCCTTGCTCTTTTGTGGGGGATGATCTTCTTGTCGCTCGATCAGAGCATCTGAAGCCGTGGCGTAGCGGTCGGCTAACGCAAACATTTCTTTTATGGAAGTCGGGGGCTTCCTGGATATTTTTTTAATAAGATCAGGATCGCTTACCCCTTTCTGGAAGGCCGCCTCTGACACGTCTCTGACGGTGTTCTTCTTCTGCATGAAGTGCCGGATGAAGTCTCTCAGCGTTTCATCCTTCTTCTGGTGCAGTTGATACAGGTCTCACGGGGTACCGGGCCTCTCATAGGTTCCATGAAAGTTGGCGATGAATTGCTCGCACAGGTCACTCCAGGAGTCTACCGAGTTGGTAGGGAGGCCCGTGAGCCATGCTTGTGTCGAGGGGCTGAGATTGACCGGCAAATAGTTCGCCATGACGGTCTGATTTCCCCCTGCGGCCTTGATCGCCAGTATGAGACGCAACCAAGCTTCTGGGTCTCGTTCCCCGTCGAACTTTACAATGCCTTTGGGGTTGAACCCCTCGGGCCAAACCACTCGGCGCAGCCGGGGAGTGAACGCTCGGATCCCATCGATGGATCTTTCATCTTGTAGGGGGGGCTCCGGCGTGGCGATCTTCTAGCTTGGTGATGACCGTTAAAATGTCGGGGTGAGGTTCGGCGCGGCGAGTCATTGACTCGGCGTTCGTCGTCACTCCCACCACGGCGATGATGAACTCTGCGATCGTCGCGGTCACCATACATTTGGTCGTTCCGCGATCGTAGCCGATGCGGCAAACGCCGTAGTCGCCGCGCGGCGTCCGTGTTTTTCTTCCTCGTTCCGTTCTCGTCGCCGCCGTGATGTCCTGGCGAAGGTCGCGGTCAAGGATCTATCGAGCGTCTCCAGTAGGCGGTGCATGGCGCCGATCAACTTCCGATCGTTGCGACCGATCGCTGGCGACACGAGTGGCCGCGTGGGAGCGCGAGTGCGCCTCTCCAACCGGCTTCTCCTGATTTTGCTGGATAGCTGCCGCCGTCACCATGGCCTTGATGTGAGCCACAATCGGGGCCGCCGGACTGTCTGATGCAATCATTGGGTCCAGCGCGTCGAGGAGCGTCTTCGAAGCGATGACGTTTTGCATCGGTGTGCGGAAGACGGACTGATCTCCCAACTTAGATTGCAGGATGTCCTCCCGGACATTGCGACCCAAAGATCGGAGAGTCCGTGTTTGGACCTCCTTACCCTTACGTTGGCGATCTTCTTCCGTGACATCACGTTCTTCTTGATGGAGATCGGTCTTCTGTCTTTCAATTGAGAAAATGCCGCGAGAATCGTAGCCGCTCTTAATGGAGCCGACTAGTTTTACAGGTAAGTCAGAGTAATGTACCTGAGATGGTTCGCCCTTGATTCTGCCAGATTGGTTTTTGTTTTTATCCGGGTTGACAAGCTCTCAATGCATATTGGCGATGAAATCCAGGCTTCCGAAGCGGAAAGCTTGGCCGGAGATGAAGGTGGCGATAAATCCGCCGGTTGATGCCATCGAGTCTGTGGGAACAGATTGAAGCGCTTCCCCTACCTGATGCGCCAACTGTCGACTTTTTAGTCGGCAATGAATTTATGGGGTAGACGCCCGATCTCAAACTCGAATGTCACACAAGACACGGGATTTAGACAGGTTCAGACTCTCGCGGAGGAGATAATACCCTAATCCTGTGTGCTGGGATTATGCAGGTTTCTTGGACCTAAGATTGCTCAAAGCGCTATGTGCTTTGGGCGATACGAGGTGTTTTATACTCTGTGGCTTGATGCCCATGTTGTTGCCCGCCCTCTCCCTTATATAGTGGGGGTGAGGTGGCTTACAGAGTCTCAATCGGTTAAGAGATTCCGATTGGTTACAAGATTCTAGTCGGTTATAGGACAGAGTTTACATCTTTATTCTATCCTTCTAACGACTCGGATTACAACTGCATCTATCATATCTAAATATAAATTCAACTTTCCTTTAGGATATATTCTTTTCCCTACAGTTATGAAGCCTGACGTGGAGAGTATCCTCTGGGCCTTCATCCTGGGTCTATCCTGAGGACCCCTGGAACCTATATTTCACGGTGACCCAGTGGCAACTAGTACTAACACATTTTGCAGATAACAATGAAGTGGTTCGAACTAACATTTTGTCTATATTATGGGACCTTTTTCCACGGCTTTGCTTTAGATCAAGGATATGGTCATCAGCATGCGTATACACTAAAGAAATCCGTACAAAGTCTGTCCATTCAGAATCTCAGATAATAAATAAGAAAATCGGTAGAACTGGGATTTAAGAAGCTTCAATATAACTCGCATACCTAAAGATTCCCACGTTCACTCAAAACCGACGAACTGTAGAGATTAACTCGCATACCTAAGGATTCCCACAATCCCACGTTCACTCAAAACCGACAAACTGTAGAGATTAACTTGTACCTAAGATTCCCACATTCACTCAACCGACAAACGTTTGAGATTATCAGTTTAGTTGAAAAAGAAATCAACACATACTAGTACTAATACTATAGGTTTTGATACTTGCAGAGTCCTCGTCAAAGTGGAAACTTTTTCAGCTGATGTACAGTGGGCAGTGGAAACCAAGCAAGAAAACGGCCGCTCATCGGCAATCCCATGGTCATCCGATCCGAGTTGTGTAAAACCCATTTGGTAGTGCATAAAGATGGAAATAGAACGGAAACGGTCGGTAAATGACCATTTTGTTTCCGTTTTCAAATCTTTTATCGGTAACGGAAACGAAATCGGAAACCCCGGAAACGGATACGAAAACGAATAATGACGGAAACGGATGCGGAACGGAACGAAGCGGATACAGAAACGAAAGTGAAAAATTCCACAAGAACGTAGTACATGATTACAATATACATGACCGCAAAAACATATAACTCATTCCACCTCAAAGGCGGATACAAGAACAATGTTATGTTCACCGGTATCACTAGAATTTTTTTTTCTCAAATTTGTCAGTTGAAGGCTCGCTATTTGTCCCCTAGATCAGACTATTATATCTTTCTACATATCATTATCATTGACATCCTCTTGCTCCTTCAACTATAAAGATGTAATGCCATAAAATTTGTGTATTATTGTTCAATGTTCATTTATGATTTTCTGATATTTATCCTGGATTTTCTGGAGTTTATAAATGTCATTTTGCTATTTTTCAGATTTATATAATTAATTTATTCATGAAAAATGAAGGAAAAATTATGCTAGAAATAATTTTCCTAGGTTAAAAATGTTCCAAATTATTTTTGTGATTTTTTCAAAATTTTTGAACTCTATTTGATATTTTCTATAAAGCCATTTGTATTTCTGAAATTATTTTAATTCGAAAATAAATGTAAATTCTCCATTCTTCTTTTTGGGCCAAGTGGACCAAGTTTTCGACAAAATTTCCACTTTCACTTATACGGAATTTTCGATTCCGTTTCCGACGAAAATGGCTTTAACGTTTCCGTTTCCGACAAAATTTTCGTTTCCGTTTCCGTACCGATATTTTTCGTTTTTGTTTCCGAAAAAAGACTTTTATTTCCGTTTTTCTCCGGAACGGTCAGAAATTCCGTTTCCGTTTTCACCCCTAGTAGTGCATTCCGCCGCTGGACCCATCTCACTCTGGCCACCCGTGAGTAGGGATGAAAACGGTACGGAAATTTTCCGACCGTTCCGGAGGAAAACGGAAACTAAGTCCTTTTCGGAAACGGAAACGGTAAATAGCGGCACGAAACGCAACGGAATTTTTTTTCCGGAAACGGAAACGAAACGGAGAGTCAGATCCGACGGAAACGGAAACGGTTCGGAAATTCCGTTTACAAGTAAACGGAATTTCAACCGCAGCCGCAGAGCACCCAACCCAGAAGCCCACGACTCCACGAGGACTACCCGAACCAAGTAACCCTAGCCTCCTAACTTGACTCCTAATCGTACCGCCTCACGAGCGATTTAGCCGACGACCTCACGCCTCACCGCCACCGCCACCGCGACGCCCGACCCACCTACTACACCGGCGCTGGCCACGCCTCCCCTCCCCCCCCCCGACCGACGACCCACACGGCCTCACCGCGCCGCCCGCCCCACGACCTCACCAAGGCCGCCCCAGCCCTCGCCGGCGCCGCCCGCCGCCCGCCTGGCCCGACCGCGACCACACGGCCTCACCGCCGCCCGCCCCACGACCACCGCCGCCCTTGCCCCCAACCCTCGCGCGCCTCACCTTCAGCCCGGCCACCCCTCGCCGCCGCTTCTAACCCCGACCGCGGCTTCCACGGCCCTCGTCCACCGCGCGCCGCGCCACCTCCACTGCCTGGCGCCGCCGCCGCCCACTCTCCACTCCATCGCGCGCCTCCGCGCGCCGCTGAACGCCGCCGCGCTCAACGCTGCCCCCACCGCCTCCACGCCCACGCCGCCCGTCAAGGTACTTGTTTCGCGAATCAAATACATGATGTTGCTGCAAGTACTTGTTTATACAGTAAATTTGATCCTCATTCTGGACATTTGGATGGAAAATGATGAAGGCAATGGATATTTTACTTTGATCAACAAGTTCCTTACAATCCTAGAGCCGACAATCGGTGTGGTGGTGGAGGATTGTTTCGCCCTAGAGCCGACATTGAAATTCATCTTCTTTTTGTGAATTTGCACATTGATATTCCATACATCATTTTCATATACACTTAGTGTATCGTATGGAACCCACTTTGCTATCCTTGGTAATAATTGGGTAGTGAATCTTGATAGGTTCCAGATTTACAATGTTGATGTTGAAATCTTGACATAAATTTCAAGCTATGCATTGTGTGTTATACTTTTGAACCTTGGACCATAAATTTTCAAGTTATCAATCGTGTTGTTGAAAGCTATTAACTCAAGCATGTGCATTTATTCATGTGATGCAAGATTACACCTATGTGTTGGAGACTCCACTAGCACTAACCGGTTCTCACAATCCGCGAAGGCCATCGCTAAGTATGATCGGAGCAAGTGCGATTTGTGAGGTGGTTGACTTCAATGGAGTATTTGGCAAACTTGGCCTTGGGTTGAGACACAGAGACCGAGCTGCTTATCTGAAATTCGAGGTACTATTAGTCTATTTTGACAAAACGAGCTCTTGTTTAATGTCTATAGCATTTCGTTTCTTGTAGTCTCCGCTATGTATTCTAAAGTCTCAACCCAAGTCCAACTTCCTTTGGAGTATATATGATATGGGTGCTCTTTGAGAAACAAGGGTATATTGTGTGGCTTTGTTGTGCATTTTTGCATTTGATATGTATACAACTGCGATGTATCAAAAAGCTAGGAACTTGTGTTCCATTTGAAGATAAGAACCATCACTTGTTCACCTCAAAACAAGAAAACTTGACTACTAGAGGATGTAATAGAAACATTTCTTGTGTTTTCTCAGACTCAACATGGCACTTTCAAACTCTGTTGCAAGAAAACTTTTGCAAAGAAGCTTACTTATGCAAAACATATCGATATCAACTATCCTAGTGTTCTGCATAAAATTGTTAGACAAGACAAAATTTGCTAGTAGTTGCTTTGTCCAGATTTGCATGAGCATGTTGCATACAAAACAGATAGCTTTTTGTAATCTATTTGTCTATAACAGATAGCTATGGACAATGTTGCAAGTAGGAGCAAAGAAGTGCAAGTGCGCGACATCCCCCGCTTTGGCTCGAGTCATTCTTCACTTTGAGCCCCCTAGTGCTACTCCAACTCCAAATATTGTTGCAGCTGCTACTCCAACTCCAAGTGTGGATTTGATCGATGAAACTGAGGGTAAGCCACCACCTGAAAAGAAAGCTAAGAAAGCCACCTCTGATGTTTGGATGCACTTCACCAAGTACGAGGTTAATGCAAAAGATGAAAAAGGCAACAATGTTGTACAGCTATGGGCTAGGTGCAATAAGACCGGATGTTGTTACAAAGGTCGATGCGAGAGCGGTAGAGGAACATCGGGTTTGAAAAGTCACTTGAAACACAAGCATTTTATCTTGACTGGCAAAGAAACAATCAATCAAGAAGAGTGAGGCGATTTAATCCATTGCATCTATTGAGACTTATAGGTATGATGAGGTCATCGGCTTGAAAAAATTTATCTCGCAATTATCATGCATGAATATCCCTTTAATATTGTTGAGCATGAGTATTTTGTGGACTTTATCAAGAGTTTGCGTCCTTCTTTTCCAATTAAAAGCCGACATCGTGAGAAAAGATATATTAAATATGTTTGTGGAGGAAAAGAAAAAGCGTGATGAGTACTTTAAAACAATTGAATGCCGCTTTAGTGCAACTATGGATATGTGGACATCTAATCAAAACAAAGGCTACATGTGCATCACGATTGCATTGATAGATGACAGTTGGTGCATGCAAAAAGGATTATCAAGTTCATGCATGTAGAAGGGCATCATTCGGGAAAAATCAGGCTTATCGCTTTATGATAGTATAGTGGATTGGAATCTTGATAGGAGATTGTTTGTACTTACTTTGGATAATGCTTCAAGAAATGATAAATGTGTTCAGGGATAGTAAGCAAACTCAATAAGATATCTCTATTAATATGTGATGGTATCTTTTTCCATGTGAGATGTTTGAATCATATTTTGAACCTTGTTGCCCAAGATGGTTTAAAGACAATTGCACCAGCCATTGCAAATATTAGAAATACAATGAATTGTCAAGAACTCTCCACGCAAAGATGAAGAATTTAAGAAGTGTGCTTCAGAGTGTGATTTGATGTGACCAAGGGTCTCTCCTTGGATGTTTCTACAAGGTGGAACTCCACATATCTTATGTTGAAGAGTGCAATTTACTATAAAGATGCTTTTGGTAGGCTCTTTCTTCGAAATTCAAGCAAATATAAGAAGTGTGCTCCAACTTCCGATAATTGGGCTATGGCAACATCGATATCTGCATGCTTGAAGCTATTTTATGATGCTACTGAGCTATTCTCTCGGTACTAAATATCCAATCTGCGAATCTATTTTTCGAAAGTTTTGTCAAATTAAGATTGCAATTGCGAATGGTTTGACAACTCGACCCAAGAATCAAAGCTATGGCATATTCCATGAAAATTAAATATGACAAGTATTGGGAAAATCCAACATGGCACTTGCTGTAGCATGCTTCTTTGATCCTAGATACAAGAGAAATGTGATAGAATATTATGCACCAAAGATTTACCCCATTACTTCTATGCAAGAGATTGATAAGTTTACTGAAGTTGTTTATGAGTTGTTCCAAGCTTATGTATCTGCTTCAAAGAAAACAGTCTCTAGCGCTACAAATGTGCACCAAGTGGGTTCTCAACTTGATAGTGTTGATGAGGATGATGAGCTTGATATGTTCTTGCATAGCATTAGTGAAATAGATCATGTTAGCAAAAATGAGTTGGAAGTGTACTTGGAGCAACCTTTAGCATCTATAAAAGACAAGCATTTCGATATCTTGTCATGGTGGAAGGTCAAGCAAGTTGAGCTCCCTATTCTCTCCCAGCTTGCTCGTGATGTGTTATCTATTCAAATGTCAACGGTTGCTTCGGAGTCGGCATTCGTTGCGGTGGACGGTCGTTGACCCATTTCGCAAATGACCGCCTAGATCCCGAGATTGTGCAAGCTTTAATTTGTATTAAAGATTGGACCGCAGATCAAAAGGTAACTTTTAGTTTGCTTCAATAGTTTGTTCATAATGTGAAAATACTTAAGTCTAATCAGTTTGTACTAATCATTTAGGTGGTACCATTGCATCTATCATGACTGAGTTGGATGTGGATAGCCTTGAGCGACATTTTGCAAGCTCGATAGCAACGGTTTTTTTTATCTAACTTACAAACCATATTGTGCAAATCAAGTAAAATTCAGCTTTAATGTGCTTCTATTTGACATTACTATTGTTTCGTGGCTTGTCTTTGTAGTTGGAGGAGCAAGATGATGTTGATGGTACTGATATGGAGGAGGAGGAGAATATGATGGATTAATATGGGGGACAAATAGCTTGAGAAAAAACTAAGTTTTAACGATTTGAAACTATATGTGTTTGATATTATGGCATGACGTGAAACTATGTGTGTTTGCTATTATGTTATGATGTGGAACTACATATCTTTGCTATTATGTTATGATGTGGAACTACGTGACTTTGCTATTATGTTATGATGTGGAACTACGTGACTTTGCTATTATGTTATAATGTGAAACTATCTATATTTGCTATTGTAATATGATGTGTTGGTGATTTTGAGGTAAACAATGCTATGTAACTACAATACCATTCAAAGTTGATATGTTTGAGAAGCAAATGCCCATGATCCGCTTCCGATTTCGTTTGCATCGGTTTTGACTCACCGGTTTTCATCCCTTTCAACCGGATTTCGAATCTCAAAACTAAAATTAACTCAGGCTCTTGAGTTCCATTGGCTATTTCTCCGAAGCCACTTCGGGCTCTTATTCCGGCTTTTCAGCTTGGCTCCAACTCCAGATCAGCTCCGGCTTCTGTTTTTCTAGCAATTTTGCTACACGCACCCTGAGTGTACCATTTTATTTGCTACGCGCACCTAGAGCGCACCAAGAAGCTTTTTCTTAATCTACCATGTTTTTGACCTTTAATTTTATTCTCCACTATGTCATCTACTAAATTTGACATTAAGAAGTTCGATATGAATATCAGTTTCTTTACATGGCAGATTATGATAAAAACTTTTCTTCAATATGTGGGCGTGAGAAAAGAATTATTTTTTTACTCCGGTGACTGTTTCAATGCAAATAAAAGTGGTATTTTATTGCAACTATGATTATTTGGTGGTATTCATGCACAGTTCATGCTTTTGAATCTATTATTTTGTGCTCATATTATTGGCGGACTTCATGCAATTCAGGCGGAATTTGCCATTGGAAATTTATTTGATGTTTCATCGTCTATTTTGGAGAAGAAAAAAACTATGTCAGTTGAGAAGACAACTGAATTTGGTGTTTCATCACCGTTAATTAGAATTTGGTGTTTCATCACAATTATTTTGGTGTTTTATTCACCGTTTTGAATACGTTGTTCATTATGGAGGTTTTGGCAATGTTAATTTGGAATTTGACGACACCCTGATGGTAGTATTATACTCTTCGGAGTTTTTTTAGTGAAGGTTTTGCTCAAATGTCAGTTTGAGATAAAGGTTTAAAGTGTAAAGAGTTTGTTTCTGTGTGGATACTATAACTTTGTTTTGTTGTCTTTGCTCGATATGAGTTCTACTGTAATTTATACTCTATTGATGGCACGAGAATTTTTTCTTTATATTGACTTTTTTGAGCAGTTTTAACCATGTCATGGATTTTTAATAGGCAGTTTGCTGAATTTTCTATTCTAGGTGGAGCATGTCAAAAATTTATGATATGTGTTCTTCGTTATCTACCCATCACTATAGGTGATGTCTTGGCTTATGCCGTTTGATGATTGAATGTTTGTTTCAGGGGTCAGTTGCACAGACTTAGCCTTTACTAGGTTATGAACTGTTGAAGACCCAGATTCTTCGTTTGCTTTGTTATAGCTGTGTGTTTGGATTGACTGTTCTAGTTTTTCTCTCGACCTACTAGTGGTTTACTCAATCTTGCTTCATTAGAAGCATTTGGATAAGATTGTTCTAGTCTTTATCTTTTTACACTACAAGTGTTTGGATTAACTGTTCCAGTCTTCCTTATTCATTAGTCCTTCGGACTTTTAAGGCACTTGTATTCATGTGTTTATTTATCTTTTGGGATTTTCTGGAAACAATTTTGTTATAGATTTTGAGTCAATGGGAGGTTTGTTGGAGATAACTCAAATATTTCTAACTACCATATCTTTTGGTGTTATCCAAATAGTTTGTTAGTCTAAGTCTTCTACAATTAGGACTCTTTTGGCTATATAACCCAACCCCCTATACTTGTAATCATTGAAATATTATAATGGATTGTTTCCCGTGGTTTTTTTCCGCAAGGGTTTTTCCACGTTAAATATTTTCTCTAGTTTTCGTGTGTCATACTAACTCTAACAAGTGGTATTAGAGCCCTAAATAGAACTTATTTGATTCAAACATAGGATGAATGAAAATATACTCCTATAATATTTATATTTGAATTTGAATTCGAGTTTCACCAATACGAGATATAATTAAAACTGTAAAAGTGCAACATGAATAAAATTCGTGTAGAGAGAATAATACTATGTTATAACTAAGATGCTCAAATTAAACAACAATTGTGCGGACAATTCTACACAAGATAAAACAAAAAAGGAGTGGACCAAAGGGATTTCCAAGCTGTTGCTGTAAAGGGGGAGTGACTTGGATTAATTAACTCCCAATATCTTTATTGAGATTGTGTTCAATCTTTTGCCAATTTGGATCTCCGCTTGTTTTACAAGACCTCATGAACACATCATTGCAGCCCGAGAATTCAAAGTACTCGAGAGACTGGGGAAGTTTGGAAGTGACAGAATATTCTTGCGTTTTGAGAGACCATGTGGCTGTTTACTTTTGTTTGTGATGAGTATTTGATTGCATTTGAGCTTGTGGTACTCAGGTTTGAGTTTGAATCGAGTTTGTTTTGATTTTAAGCAATTTGAGTTGATGTGAGTTATCCACGACCAGTGGTTGGAGCCTTGAATGGTCGGAGTCTTGAGAGGTCGGACCTTGATAGGTTGGAGCCTTAAGTAGCCAGGGCTTTAAGTGGTTGTGGACTTGATTGGTTGTGGCCTAAGGTGGATCCTATGATGTATGACTAGCCAGTTGATTACTATTGCATATTATTTTGAGCAATGCTCTATGATGGTGCGCTTGTCGGTGATGGTTGTAGGATTTCGGATCTATGTTATGGTGAAGCGGAGGAGACCGGGACTAGGCTGGGAGAGCTGAGGTCCAACGATCAAGGTGACACCAGAAGATAACTAAGACTAGAGAGTGGCTACAAGCTGAGAGGACAAGTGGATGGATGATAAGCTAACTTAAGCCCTACTCAAATAAAGGAGAATCATTTGATCAAGATTTCATTGGTGGAGTAGAGGTTAAGTTAGTATACGTTGGTAAAACTCATTATGTTATTGGGTTGCGGTTAGCCCATGTATGAGTGAGGGAGTGAATATCAGCCCTTGATGAGGTTTCTTGAGGGCTAAGTGATCATATAGGGGTGGAGGTTGCTCCCAGTGTACTATAAACAGAGTGGTTTTGAGAAGGTTGTGAGAAGGATTTTTAGTTTCCTTGTTCTCATTTGAGCTTTGCCCACCTGGTTGTGAGGCTTCGTAAACCTTCCTCTCAGTGCAATGCAAGTTATATTTTCTCTCATGCTCCGAAATTTATTTCAATTCTTGCATTTTTGCTTGGTTCCTTCTAGCACTTTAGATTTGCCTCCCCTCCTTCTAATTGCTTGTGGATCTTATTACCAGGGATGAATGATTGATGAATGAATCTCCTGAAGATTATATTCCAATTATCTAGGCAAACTTCCTCTTGATTTTCTCTCAAGAATCGGTTTTTGGCTTGGGAAGAAAGGGTTCTTGATAGATAGGGATTTTGGACGTTTGAGGGGTGGTTCTTTGGTGCTCTAGCTTGCTATGACATGTGGAAGATTATTTAAAATTGTCTCAACCATCAAATCCCCACGAGCAAGCTAATGGTGAAGTTTTTTTGTTCGACCCAGTTTTGATGCAACCTTTATTAAATCTGAAAAAAGTCAGAACTTTGACATCAATCCTTGTGATTGAAGGCTGGAGTAGGTTCCTGATATCCATAGGAAGGAGCATCCAAAGTTTTACGGGTTTTAGATCAGCCAACCAAAAGTTACATCAATTCTTTGTGTTTTGAGATCGTGATGATACTGTTCATCCAACACTGTTCACCCGAATAGTTTGTTGTTTCATTGTTCATTCGACCAGTTGCGGTTTTTTTACTATTCTTCTAGCCAGTTGTTGTTTCATAATGTTCATTCGACCAGTTGCTGTTTATACTGTTTATCCGACCGGTTGCTGATTTTACTATTTGTCTAACTAGTGGTGGTTTGGATTTTGTGGAGGAAATTTTATTTGGCTCCTATTCACCTCCTCTATTTGCCATTCTTGGTCCTGCACATTAAGAGATAATCAGTCCATCGAGTGACGTGAGGTGCTCCATATTATCTGGCAATGCATCCCAGTTGTAGCACAAGAATGTGAGATGACCAAGATGGAGGAAAATTCAGGAATAGCTCCTAATCGGCTGCATTCCAAGAGTACAAGTCCTTGCACACCAAGAATCCAATCTGGGTACCTCAAACCATTGTAGCTCCAGAGTTGCAGTGTTTGAAGGTGCATTGGAGAGCAAAGGCCCTCAAGTATCTCTGCTTGCAGGTCTGCACTGTAGCTCTGTAGTCCATCATCGCTGTCCCACCCAAGTATTAGATGTGTGAGGTGCTCCTTGGCAGCTAGATTGGCTTCAAGTGCTTCGTCTTTGCATCCAACATTTTCAGGGCCGTGGATCCCTAGGCCCTAGCCATCCTCGAAGCTTGTCGAGGTGATTCAGCTGCTGTAACTCGTACCCAGGTTCCTTCTTTTGTAGGCAAATAAACCGGCTTGATTTCGCTTTGAATTCGTAGACGTAGACTCGGCTTCGAAGTTCCCGTGGGTTGCTAAAGAAATAGTCGAGACAGATAAAAATCGACGAGTATGTAACATGCCAAAATTGCTGCCATGATGCCACACAGGTGCCACCCCCGACAGTCTTTTCCTTCAAGGATAGCAGCTTAGATCTAGGTTAGGTTAGCTCTGATACCACTTGTTATAAAACGAGCGATAAAAATATATAATCAAAGGAATAAGAGATACAAATTTAAGGTGGAAATCCTTTCGAAAAAACCACGGAAGTACGAAGACAAATATCACTTTATAAGGAGATGTTTACAATGAAGCTAATTTTTCTTTTATCTGATCTTGCTTGCCTTGTTTTGCTTTATCATTCAGGGACATATTTACAGTGGAATATAAATGACTCTGTATAGGAGTAGATCTTTGAATTTGAGTAGAAAACGAAACCGAAACGAATTCAGATCATACTTTAACAGATAATAAAGCTCAAAGTGTGATGATCACAACTAGTAGCAGCCTGAGACACACAACATTGATGCACTCACAGGGTTTTTATTTACATTCACATGAGGTGCATCATGCGTGCCACTTTGATCATTCGTTTGGAGCATGTCTATGCATGCAAAGTTTGACAAGTCCTTGCTAGCTTATATATACATACACATGCCTCGTTGTTGCTCGGATGGATACTCATCGCATACTCCGTCTCTGTCGCCCTTAGCTTTCTGTGTTTGATGATAGGCTAGCTTGATAGATATGTGTTCTTTCATGTGAAAAGAAAAGGTCAAAAATGGCAAGATGGAAAGCAATCTTGTCAACAAGCAGCCATTGTACTTGCAATACACATTCAAGCTTGAGCTAAGAGATTGGAGGGAACCAAAACAACACTATGGCTTGAGGGCAACTGACAAGTTTTCTATAAATACCCGAATTCTGTTGTACTTCAGCATAATAAAGGTTGTCATTAAGATCGTTTCTCTGTTTCATGTCGATGAATATGTCTTCTTCATGATTCAATTAACAATTTCAGTGCGTATCAACTGACCATGCTCTATGATGTGGTGCACCGTACATCTGTTTTGCCTAAATCAACTAAACCTGATTAGACGCACAGGAGCATGACTCTCGAGTACTGGTTGTGTACGTATATACGTTGTGTTTGTTTGTTGGTCACGAGAAAATAATGGACAATCCGTTCATCTGAAAAAAAGCTGAAACCTCTCAGACACACACTATCTCTCTCTAAATAGAGTTTTTTTAAGTCTGCGATCTATATGCACACAGTATTTTGTAAAGAACGTGTTATTTGCCCTAGCAAGTAACAAATACTCCGTATTTTTTAGTCTTGAAATGTTTCATACTATCTTTTCGAAAATAACACACTACTTTGATAAATCTAGCTGGGAAGACTATATCGCCCCAACATGCTTGAACGGATATCGTCGTAGTGTTGTGTAAGCATCACATACATCTAGGTGAATTTTCTTGATGCATTGAGATCTTATTGTGATTTTGCTGTTCTTAAGCAGCCTTGCAATCTGACATTCTACAATGAGTGTGCGGACAGTGCCTTGCTAGGACTGAAGCCAACACTGTGCTTGGAGCCTTGGACGTTGCTCTAAGTTTTCTGGTACCATCGACCTCGTGCGAGTGCTTCTCTGCATCCTCTCTTACAGTATAGCATCCTCCAGCATCCATCCTCTCGGCAGTACTAACATGTATGCACATGCTTACCAATCTTTCGACATCAGAAGACTTCTATATGTGTACTTGTGGATCAATTTACAAAGTAGAGCAGTACTGCTTGTGAATTTTCGTAAGGATTTGTATCTTACAAGATCCATAAGTTGGTACTTTGTTTGCTTCCTCCGTATACATTATAATTTCAGCAAAAATCAGTGATTAAATCAGTCAAGTTTAATTTGGCTTTTGATTCGTTCAGCACTAAAGTGAACCAAATACATTGAGCATCGTATTGTCGTTTCCTGGTTACACGTGTCTACGTACACTCATTTGCCATGTGAATATGCTCTCATTTTCTTCTTTGTATGTATACCCATTTACTTGTAAATATACTTCTTTTCACGTATATATACTCCCATTTTCCATGCACCTATAAACTCCTTTTCATATATACTCCTTTTATTAAGGGATACTATCGTACAAACTTTATACACTTCCCATTCAACTACTTTTTAGCATAAAGTACACTCCCATGTGCAAACGTTACATACTCCCATACATCTACATACTCCTTTAACCATACGTATACTCCCATGCGAACATGACATAATCACATGCACCTAAATACTTCTTTTTTTTCTGCTGCTAGTTCGTTCGTCAGGCCATTCTCTGCAGCCGGATGCCGATACACACAAACAAAAAATTGACTTAATTATGAAGGATCATGTGGAGGTCCATCCATGTTTATGATGAGTATTTGACTTTATTTGAGCAAGGTGTGCTCAAGTTTGAGTTTGATTTGGATTGTTTTTCGAGCTAGAGCAATTTGAGTTACTAGTTGGAGACCAGTCGTCCGACCCCGAGTGGTCGGGTCGTCCGACTTGAGTGGTCGGGGCTTTGGCTGGTTGGAGACCAGTCGTCCGACCCCGAGATGTCGAGTCATCCGACCTGAGTGGTCGGGGCTTTGGCTAGTTGGAGACCAGTCGTCCGACCCCGAGTGGTCGGGTCGTCCGACCTGAGTGGTCGGGGCTTTGGCTGTGTTGCAGACCAGTCGTCCGACCCCGAGTGGTCGGGTCGTCCGACCGAGTGGTCGGGCTTTGGCTGTGTTGCAAACCACCGTCCGACCAGAGAGGTGCGGGCTGTGGCGGTCGGAGACCACCGTCGACCGAGTAGTCAGTCTCTCGCCGGGTCGGAGACGGTCGCCGACCTCGAGTGGTCGGAATGGAGACTAGTGGTCGACCTCGAGTGGTCGGGATGGAGACCGTGGTCGCACCATGGTTGGTCGGGATGGAGACCGATGGTCGGACCATGGTTGGTCGGGATGGAGACCGATGGTCGGACCACGATGGTCGGGTTATCTTTGGTCGGCGTAGTGTATATCTTTCGTTGAGATGGATATGTGTTGTTGGACATTGCTATGTGATGTGGTTTCCTTGTCTATGATGGTTGCGGACTTTGGAGCTAGGTCATGGTGAGGCGAAGGGGATCGGGACTAGGTGGGAGAGCCGAGGTCCGGATGATCAAGGTGTCGCCAAAGATGACCGAGGCCGTGGAGTAGCCGCAAGCCGAGAAGACAAAGGAATGGATGAGATGCTAACTTGGAGCTGCTCTGATCTAGGAGGACCGTTGGATCGCGGTCAGGAAGATAGAGTAGCGGGTCAAGTTAGTGTGAGTTGAAAAGCGTGCAAAACCCGTTGGGTTGTTGGGTTTCGGGTGAGCTCATGCATAGCTGTGTGAGTGGGTAAAATCTCAGCCCTTGATGGAGTGCTCTAGGGTTTAGAGGCTCATCCAAGGGTGGTAGGTGTTCCAAGCCTGCTACTAGACAGGGAGAGGGGTGTCTCCCTGGGGGCGTGGTGAGCAGGTGAGGAAAGTGTACGTGAGTAGTTGAGAGTTGTTGAGAGTGACAGTGTAAGGATCAAATCCTGGCTCTTGGATGTTGGCTTAGGATTGAAGCAGGACATCCAAAGGTGGGAATTGATCCCAGGTCACTATAAATAGAGGGTAGGGCAGCCTTCCTCTCTGAAGGTTCCGAGGTTTTCTTCGCTCATTTGAGCTTTGCCCACTTTGTTGTGAGGCTTTGTAAACCTCCCTTCCAGAAATGAAATATTCTTCATTTATATTCTTGTTTCATTTCTCTTACGTATTTACATTACGCACTTAAATTCTCTTATCTAAATTCCGCATTTACTTACTTGCAATTTACTTTACGTAATTTTGATTTGCCTCATCTCCTTCTACATGCTATTGAGTCTTTGTTGAAATTCATGATTGATGAACTCTTCTCTGGACTTGGTGCTTTCAATCATCTAGGCAATCCTTGCATTCTTGTTGCAAGTTAGTAAATCTGTGTGTTCTTAAAGTGCGTAAACGTGTGACTTGCAGTTCTTTAGTCTTGATTGACTTACGGTTCTTGTTGCCAAGGATGAAAGATTCTTTGGATGAATCTTCTATAGATCATATCCCAATCATCTAGGCAATCTACAACCTCTTCTATTCAGTTTTGCAAGAAACCAATTTACGTGCCTAGTTTTGGATAGTGTTTCTATTTGTTTGAAGGGTTGTTTCTTCGTGTTCTTACTTGCTATGATTTGTGGAGAGTCATCCAAGGATTTCGACCATCAACTCCCACCGCAAGTTAGGGTGAAGTCTGTGTTCGTGACTCTTTTGGTGTTGCATTTGTTAAACCGAAAAGGACGGAACCTTGGTATTAATTCCTTCGATTGTTGATTGAAATAGGTTCTGACATCCTTTGGGAGGTGCACACCAATTTTCACTGCTTTTGGATCAGCGATCAAAAGCTACATCGATTTCTATTTTGAGATCGTCTTTGATTTCATCGCTCACCGAACACTATTCACCCGAGTCATCGTTCATCCGACCTCCGTAGGTCGGACGCATCGCTCATCCGGTCGGGGTACTTGTTCGCCGAGTAATCTGTTCATCCAACCACTTGTCGAGTCCAACCACTTCGTGTCGAGATCGCTCATCCGACCAATGCCGGTCTGGGATCGTTCATCATCGACCACTTGGTCGGGAGTCTGTTCATCCGACCAGGCCGGTCTTGGGGTAGTCTGTTCACCGAACACTATTCATTCCGAGTATCGCTCATCCGACCTCTGAGGTCGGGGTACTGCTCATCCGACAGAGATACCCGACCGGTGCGGTTTCTTCTCGGTCTTTTGGTGGTTTGAATTTAGGGAGAGTTTATTCGAAAATTTTATTTGGCTCCTATTCACCCCCTCTAGTCGCCTTTTCGATCTTTCAATTGGTATCGAGCAGTTCGCTCTTTCTAGATCTTGACCGGTCTCAAGAGTCATGGCGATGGACAAGTATTCCACCAAGCCTCCTATTTTCTCTGGAGTTGATTTTCCTTTTTGAAAATCTCGGATGGAGTCGTATATCACTGCCTAGGGTTTCCTGATATGGCAGAAGGTGAAGCTCCCGTATGAGGTTCCTGCCGATGAGAACGTCACGGCGGCAATATGGTGATGTTGAGGCAAATGCTAAGGCAAGGAACATCCTCATACAGGGCCTTAGTCGCAGTGAGTACGATAGGATCTCTCACCTTCGTTCTGCTCATGAGATTTGGGTGACCCTCGATGCTTACCATGAGGGCACTACCCAAATCAAGACGGTTCGACAGATTAATTCAAGCGTGAGTTCAACAAGTTTGAACAACACGCGGTGAGAGTCTTGACGAGTGCTTTGGTCGGTTTACGAAGATTTTGAGCGACCTTCGAGCGATCGGTTGCATATACCCGACTCGGATAATGCTCGACATTTCTTGACGCGCCGATCTTCGTGTTTGGGAGATGAAGGTGACCACCATCAAGGACACCACCGACCTGTCGACCTTGACTCTTGACGGGCTTTATTCCCGCCTCAAGACTCATGAGATCGACGTCGTCTCGCGGAAGACGAAATCTCAGTCGATGGCTTTGGTCACCGATCCCATTGGATCCTCTCTTTCTGATTCTTCTGTTGATTTCTCTCTCTCCGCCCTTTGCGAGCTAAGCGATGACCAACTGGAAAAATTTCCAGAAAATGAGCTTGCTCTTCTTGCTCGCAAATTTTCATATGCATACAAGAGAGTGAGAGAGGAAGAGAGGTGGGATGATCACCTGTTTCGAGTGTGGTGGCCCCAACCACATTCGAGCAAACTGTCCCAAGCTGGAGAAGGGCAAAAACGAACAAGGCGGTTCGGGCAAGAACGACCACACCGACAAGAACCGCAACAAGAAGGCCCCAGCTCGTGAGCCGGCGAAGAAGAAGTACCGCAACTTTGCCAAGAATAAGAAGCTCTTTCACCGGGTCCTCGCCGCACTGGACGACATCGAGCTCTCTGACACGGAGAACTGGAGTGATGCAAGCGAGGACGATCCGCAAGAGAAGGTGAAGGGCAAAGATAACTTCTCCGGCATGTGCTTCATGGCTGGCGCCATTGAAGTAAGCGACTCCGAGCTGTACAGCGACACGGATGAGGTACCCACCTACGACGAGTTAAATGTCATACGTAAATTAGGCAAGTTTCATGCTAAGGCTAGGTCGAGGTGTTCTGAGTTAGAAAAGGAAGTAGGTACCTTGACTCGGGAGTTAGCTTCGCTTAGATCTTCTCCCTCCCGAGTCACTGATGACCGTACTTTGTGTGATGCTTTGCTTGTGGAGTTAGAGAACCTAAGGACTATGCATGATAGTGTGTTGTATGAACTAGATAGTCTTAGGTTGAAGAATGCTAGCAATGAATCTGTTGATACTCATTCTGTAGATGCTAGTTTTCTTCCTGCTCACTCTACTCCTTCTTGTGCTAATTGCCCTAAATTGCTTGCCGAAATTGATGCCATGAGCGATCACCTTAGGAAGCTTTCTTCTAGAAACGATGAACTTGAAATGCATGCTTCTAAGGAACCATCCACTCATGTGAGGGTCAGAGGCAACTAAAACTTGACAATGAATCCTTAAATGTCAAGTGTGCTAAACTTGCTAAGGACTTACTAGATAAGTCACAAGAAAGTTGCTTGCGATGTTCTGTGATTGAGGGGGGACTTGGATAAAATCCATGTCGAACTTAGGAAGAAATTAGAAGACCAAGCCAATAGAATTAGAAATGCGTCTTGCGTTTCTTGTGAGGCCCTCAAGATTGAGGCAACCGTCTTTGAGGAGAAAATGCACATCTTGAGAGAGCTCATCTTTCTGGTTCTTCTTCTTCTTCTTCTCCCTGTTCTTCTTGTGCTTCTTTCTTTCGAGATTGCCAGTATCTTATGAGCACTCTCGAGAAGTTTGTTGGAGGCAAGAAGAAGCTCAATCTTATTCTAGACCAATCCAAGATTAGTAGATTCAATCAAAGTCTAGGATTTGATCCTTGGAGCACGCTCGGCGCATCCTCCCACCATTGTCGCGGCTCCAAGAGTGGTGAGATTGTGGTAGCTCCTGAGTGAGCACCACCAAGTTTAGGTCTCTTTGGGTTGTCCATAGGACTTCGACTGTAAGGGTGTTACTCATGTTGCTTCTATCTCTAGCAAGGCGAAGTACACATGCACCTTCCGTAAGAAGGATGGTCACCTAGTAGATTTCGCCTGTGCACGCCAAGATCACTCGACGTGAGCGTGTTGCTGCTCTTAGGGGTATTCGTGGTCATCCCGGACTTTGAGTGCTCCTAAGACACACACTGCTTCTAGACAGGTTTGAGAGTCGCCTGTTTTTGGGCAGCGTCCAGGACTTGGTTTTCATGCTAGTTCTTGAGTTTTAGTCCTGGAGTGTTCGTAGTCGGATCTTTCGCGATCCTCTTGATATTCCTCGTTTTTCCCATCGAGGTAGATATCGGGCGTGAGGTGTTTTCCGGTAGGAGATCCAGGCAGCCTTACTGGGATGGTCCGGCTTTTGCACCACGGCGTGCCAATCCGGTTTTGACTCCTAGATTATCTACCAGAGTTGCTCCTGATCGTGTGAGAGTTGAGCGTCAGAGAGACACTCGAGTCCGATCTTCTTCGTGGATCGGTACTGAGGCGTCGTGTGGTTGAGATTAGGTTCCCAGATCTTCACTCTATCCCAGTACTGAGTCATGTTTCCCTCTTGTGTCAATTCCTTGTGTCATGTCTATGCAGTGATGCTTTTAAGTGCCTTTTGCCTTTTTCATGGCATGAGTCGCTTGAGGTTAGCCTGAGGATGTGATCACTGCCTAGTGGAGTGGATTTGGGTCATCTTGTGGACTTGTCCTTTCTTAGTTCGATTCTTAGTCCATGAGTTGTTCTGAGGCATCATCTTCGCCGTGCATAAGTAGTGGACCTCGTTTTTCCTCGAGGTATCCACTCACGGCAAGAGTTGCAGGTAAGTATGTTGGTCATGTTGATCCTTACTAATCTCATCTAGGATCGTTTTGCCGCTTTTTAATGTTGGCACTCGATGTGAATTCCGAGTTGGCCTTTGCGGCTTGTCTCTAGAGGATTGGATCTTCCTGCATGACCATCATGAGCATCATGCTAACATGCATGTACTTTCAACTTTGTTTGCCTCGTGTTTCGCTCCACAAGTGTTGAGCTTCATGATAACAACTTTGGGGACTTTCACTTCCATGGTGAGCTATCTCATACCCTCTTGTCGGTTATTCTTGTGATCATCATTTCCATGACATGTTGTGATTGCTCTTGCTCCCATGTGTATTATATGTACTTTGCTAGGTCTTGTTAGTTTTTGTCTGTCTTGTTTTGTGCCATAGCATGTTTTTGTTAGTGTTATGCCCTTGAGGCAATCATTTAGATGATTGTAACATGACTATGTTTATGAATAATAATATGATTATTGGTCCAATGAATGTATATCATTGTATTGATCAACAAGTATGTGACTTGATTATGAAGCTCTTTACTTAATGATGTAATTCGATAAATATCTCTGATCGGATATCATCGTATAGGACTACGATGAATAGATCAGCACATGTAGTGATCGATGATCATGCTTCATAGATCATGGGATATGGAGATATCATCTCTACATTGTGGACCATGTTGAAGAACATGGGTTAGATAGACCCGCTATGGGACACTGCGAGAATGTTTCATTCTTATGTGTCATCAGTGTATCTCATACCTAGAAGATGTATGATCCTTAGACCTGAGATTGTCATATTCCCTACATGTGTAATAGTTTTCCTTGGGGCTATTAAACACTACTTCCTAACCTGATAGTTATAAAGGTAGCTTTCATGTTTACTATGAAACGTGCAGAGGGAAGTGAGCAGTCAAGATGGAATTTGCCACTCCAATGAAACGGAGATATATGACAAGGCCACTCGTGTGATATGATTAAGAAAGTGCATGGCCATGCCGTGATTGAGGAGTCAATCACAACTTATTAATATATCACGGATACGAGAGATGGATTGAATCATCAAAGAATGACATGCTTCTCGCTTTGAGATCAATCTTCATATACTTGGCAAAGGGATTATTACATGAGTTCTTTTGATAGGTTCTCATTCGATTTGATCACAAGATGTTTGGGAGTTGGCATACTTTGCAAGAAGCCGCTACCAACTATTGGATTGAAAAGGAGTTTTTCGAATCCATGTCCAAACGTATGTGAACCTGCGCAGGTCACACACTTAATGGGTCGACGATTAATCTGGATTGGATCCGTAATTAATGAACCTCGTGGGCTTAGCATGCCGGTGGGCCTGGTTTAGGGTTTCATCTCGTGGCTATATAAGGAGGGGAGGAGGAGGCGCGAGTGTGCTTTCCACGGTTTAGGTTTGATTCACTTGAAACCCTAGCCTCCTCCTCTCTCGCCGCCTCGCCGAGCGACTCAGGTGCTTGCACACGACGCACTGGCATTCCATCTCTGGGCGTGTGGATCATGCGGTGTGGCCATGATGCGGCGTGGGAGGACGATCCACGGCGAGGCGAGGACATCCACTACATCGACGCAACGATCATGCGCGAGGACGAACCACTACATCGACCAGCGAAGGATTCGTGATCTGCGGCGTCTAGTGGTAATCTTATCTATGATCCCTTCTTATGTAGTAGCTAGTCGGTTGCGCGGTAGTTTTTTTTTGTGCTAGCGTAGCATACCGCGCTTCCCTTCTTTTTCCCCAACCATCTTTGTGCTTCATGTATTATATCCTAAATTCATGAGCTCTTTCCCAGCATGTGATTTTCTTGTTTTTATCTTGTCCATGATATTGTTCATTTGGTATGAGCATTTGTGTTAACTATGGGCACGTGCTATGTATCATTTACTTTATTTTGTCATGAGTAGTATCTAGGTTATATGACCCTGATTTTCTATTACATCCATGATTAGCCTTGTTTAGACTTTGTTTGTCAGACTTTGTGCTACATGTGAATGCCTTTCATGAGATTAGGGTCATATGATCTAGCCGCCGTTGTATGACTTATATTGTTCATGATCATCTTTTATTGTCCTTCATGCTTATATGCTTCATACCTATTTTGCATGAGCTTGTGTTCTTCATTCATGGCATGTTTTCATCATCATGCATAAAGTGTTGCCATAAGTAGCTTCTCATCTTTGTGTCCATGGTCACCATTTACTTTCATGCTGCCTGTGTCCTCATGACCTTTTGTTTGGTCTTCTTTTGACAGGCCTTTTCGCAGCATGTAAATATTGTTATTGAGACTATGGATAAATGGATCTTGATGTTGCTAATTGGTTTGTTTTACGCATGATCCTCTTTGGTTGTCTTCATTCATCTTGCTCATGTTATATCTAGTAGCATGTTGTTGTGCTTCATTATGGTATTTCTTCATTTACATGCTCATTGCCATGTTTAGGGTAGTATCTTGATCCATGTATTTCTAGGCTTGCACATGATCCCTGCTAGCATTTAGTTGCTATGATGCACCTTGCTTAGCTTCTTTGACAAAGATGTGGTGCTATGATGCACCTTCTTTGTTGTTTATCATGTGGATATGTTTTCACTGTTGTCTATGGATATATGGATCTTGATGCTATCTTTAGCTTGGTTGTGAACATGATCTTACATTACCTTCTGCATCATGTTCATGCTCTAGATGATCATTTGCCACACTTTTCCTGTATCTTGTCCATTCGTGCCTAGGAACTGGATCGCCTAACCTTGCCAAAGCATAGATTTGTTGGATGCATGTATGTAGGCTTTTCGGTGAGAGACCATCATCCTAGGAATATCTCTAAGTCTTCTTCCTCTGCTTTTGGATCCACTTGGTCATTTGCCACTACTTGCTCTACAACTGCAGAGGTAAGTACCTCTGAAAATGTTGATGATAGTGATGGGTCTCTTAGGAGGTTGTGGTTCTTTTGTAGGTAGAGCTTGTGTCCTGTTTGTCTAGAGTCTTTTGGTTGGACTTCTAGCATAGTTAGGTTGCTTCTTACCTTGAGCCTTCTTCTTCCTTAGAGACCATGTGGTTTTAGATCTTATCTCTTCTCCTCTAGCTTTCTACCTATCTCTTGTGAGGAGAGAGTTTTAGAGTGTGTTTAGGGGGATTTGAGCTTGGGTTTATGAGCTCATATAGCTTATCTTGAGGGGGAGCTGGTTTGTATATTATGTACTATATATTCTCTTCCAGATTTTCCTTTCTTCTTCTGGGTGTCTTTGGGCTTGTTTTCTTGAGTTGAGTTCGCTCACTTAGACTTCTGGCATGCCTCGCATGGACCTCTTATCTTGTGCTTTAGGTTGCTATCATGCGTGATTAGCTGTTCTCTCTTCTCTCTAGGTTGAGTTCCCTCACGTCTTATAAGTCTAGCGAGTTTTGTGGCCTCCTGGTAGACAGGTCTGTGTGCACTCCTTAGTTGGGATCTAGAGTCAGCTTTCCTATGTCAGTCTCTGGGGAAGATAAGAGCGAGCCTGAGCCGTAGTGAGTCTCTTCTATCTTATCTATGCTCAATAGCCATCCAGTTTTGTAGTTTCTCGACTTCTTCTCCTCATTCTGTTTTTTTTGTTGTTATTGAGTTCATTCGGTTTTTCTTTATGCCTAACCTTGATAATAACTCAACTTTAACCAGATTTGAGCTTAAAATTGATTCAATTGTTGAGGGGGAGTTTGGGAATCTGTTCATGCATTGCATTTAGACTGCATTTTTCGTTCTATGAGCTTTGTCTATTATGCATTTGATTCAATCTTCGTGAAATACATCATGCTATATCTTTCGAAGAAAATCACTAGCTTAGATATGTCCAAGTTCATTTATCAAGCTAATGTTCATTGAAATCTGAAAAACTTAAAAGCTTTAAATGAAAACTTGATGAAACATGTTGCTTTTACTTACTAAGTTTCTTCTCTAAGAGCTTTTACCATGAATTGTGAAATTTGGAATTCTCTAGAGTCCCTATAGCAACTTGGGTGAAATTTGCTTGATCCATATTTGAGTCCTTGTAATTGCTTATATGTGCTAAATTGAAAATTAAAAAATTGACTCTTTTGTGCAAAATTGATCTCAAGACTTTATATTCTCGAGCGCCTCACATTGCATTTGGGATGAACTTGGAATATATTGTGTATGACCAAGATCATTCTCTTAAGAGTTACTCTTGAGATGATCGAAAATTGCTTGAGTCAATCAACAAAAAAAAATGCAAATATCAAACACATAAGTGGGTAAAGAATGCAAATAATGTCAAACATTTGCACCCCGCTATGTTTTTCGAAGTCTTAAAGAAAATTTGCATAAATTGAAAAATGGGCTCGAAGGACCTAATATGCACTTCAAAATTCCCCAAAGTGTTGAGTAGGTTGAACTCTAGGTTTTCCATTTGATCCCTGAGTGGTTTTGCTTCTAGTTTTGAAACTTTGCTAAGTTTTGCACTTGTCAAATCTTGCTAAAAATGATACATTTTCAAAACTTCGCTTATGAGCAAAATTTGTTATTTGCACTTGGACATGTCTTAGTTTGGTCATTATCTGAGATTGATAAGCTTGGTGTCATATCTTGTCATTATGATCATTTGGATAATCTTCAAAGCTCCCTTAGGTTGCATTTCATGCATACATAAAAGAGGGAGAAAATTCTATTTTGATGCCTATATTGCCAAAAGGGGGAGAAAATGTAGAAAAATGCATCATTTAAAATGTAGAAAAGGAGGAGATAGAAATGTGAAAGCTTGTTGGTTCTTATGATTTTTGTAAATCTTTGCTATCTCTTATGGATCATAATCACATTTGACACTTATGATTGGTTTTTAGAGCTTTTGTTGAAAACTTGCTCTTTTCATGGTCTTGCTCTAAATTCTTTCTGCCAACTTGGTCATAATTTTATATCTTTCTCTCTGGACCAAGTTTGGCTTTGCAATCAAATTACTTTCTTCTTCTCTCATTCAAACTCAAATTTATGCCTTTTGTGTGGTTTGTCAATATACTCATCAAAGGGGAGATTGAAGGACCATGTGGAGGTCCATCCATGTTTGTGATGAGTATTTGACTTTATTTGAGCAAGGTGTGCTCAAGTTTGAGTTTGATTTGGATTGTTTTTCGAGCTAGAGCAATTTGAGTTACTGGTTGGAGACCAGTCGTCCGACCCCGAGTGGTCGGGTCGTCCCACCGAGTGGTCGGGCTTTGGTGGTTGGAGACCGGTCGTCCGACCCCGAGATGTCGGGTCATCCGACTGAGTGGTCGGGCTTTGGCTGGTTGGAGACGGTCGTCCGACCCCGAGTGGTCGGGTCATCCGCTTTGAGTGGTCGGGGCTTTGGGTTGTGTTGCGGACCGGTCGTCCGACCCGAGTGGTCGGGTCGTCCGACCTGAGTGGTCGGGCTTTGGTGTGTTGCAGACCGGTCGACCGAGAGAGTGCGGCTGTGTGGTGGTCGAAGACCGGTCGTCGACCCGAGTGGTCGTCTCTCGCTGGTCGGAGACCGGTCGCCGACTCGAGTGGTCGGAATGGAGACTAGTGGTCGACCTCGAGTGGTCGGGATGGAGACGATGGTCGGACCATGGTTGGTCGGGATGGAGACCAGTGGTTAGACCACGTGTGGTTCGGGTTATCTTTGTCGTATGAGTGTATATCTTTCTCGTTGAGATGGATATGTGTTGTTGGACATTGCTATGTGATGTGGTTTCCTTGTCTATGATGGTTGCGGGACTTTGGAGCTAGGTCATGGTGAGGCGAAGGGGATCGGGACTAGGTGGGAAAGCCGAGGTCCGATGATCAAGGTGTCGCCAAAGATGGCGAGGCCGGGGAGTAGCCGCAAGCCGAGAAGACAAAGGAATGGATGAGATGCTAACTTGAGGTGCTCGATCTAGGAGGACCGTTGGATCGCGGTCGGGAAGATAGAGAAGCGGTCAAGTTAGTGTGAGTTGAAAAGCGTGCAAAACCCGTTGGGTTGTTGGGTTTGGGTGAGCCCATGCATAGCTGTGTGAGTGGGTAAAATCTCAGCCCTTGATGGAGTGCTCTAGGGTTTAGAGGCTCATCCAAGGGTGGTAGGTGTTCAAGCATGCTACTAGACAGGAGAGGGGTGTCTCCTCCGGGGCGTGGTGGCGGTGAGGAAAGTGTACGTGAGTAGTTGAGAGTTGTTGAGAGGTGATGTAAGGATCAAATCCTGGCTCTTGGATGTTGGCTTAGGATTGAAGCAGACATCCAAAGGTGGGAATTGATCCAGTCACTATAAATAGAGGGGTAGGGCAGCCTTCCCTCTCTGAAGGTTCTGAGGTTTTTGCTGCTCATTTGAGCTTTGCCCACTTTGTTGTGAGGCTTTGTAAACCTCCCTTCCAGAAATGAAATATTCTTCATTTATATTCTTGTTTCATTTCTCTTACGTATTTACATTACGCACTTAAATTCTCTTATCTAAATTCCGCATTTACTTACTTGCAATTTACTTTACGTAATTTTGATTTGCCTCATCTCCTTCTACATGCTATTGAGTCTTTGTTGAAATTCATGATTGATGAACTCTTCTCCGACTTGGTGCTTTCAATCATCTAGGCAATCCTTGCATTCTTGTTGCAAGTTAGTAAATCTGTGTGTTCTTAAAGTGCGTAAGCGTGTGACTTGCGTTCTTTAGTCTTGATTGGCTTCGTTCTTGTTGCCAAGGATGAAAGATTGCTGGATGAATCTTCTATAGATCATATCCCAATCATCTAGGCAATCTACAACCTCTTCTATTGATTTTGCAAGAAACCAATTTACGTGCCTAGTTTTCGATAGTGTTTCTATTTGTTTGAAGGGTTGTTTCTTCGTGTTCTTACTTGCTATGATTTGTGGAGAGTCATCCAAGGATTTTCGACCATCAACTCCCACCGACAAGTTAGGGGTGAAATCTGTGTTCGTGACTGCTTTTGGTGTTGCATTTGTTAAACCGAAAAGGACGGAACCTTGGTATTAATTCCTTCGATTGTTGATTGAAATAGGTTCTGACATCCTTTGGGAGGTGCACACCAATTTTCACTGTTTTTGGATCAGCCGATCAAAAGCTACATCGATTTCTGTTTTTGAGATCGTGATGATTTTACTGGTCATCTGAACACTATTCACCCAAGTACTGTTCATCCGACCTCCGCGGTCAGCGTCATCGCTCACCCGAAATCTTGTTCATCCGACCACTTCAGGTCGGGAGTACTGTTCACCCGAGTAATGTTCATCCGACCACTTCAGGTCGGGAGCACTGTTCATCCGACCAGTACTGGTCGGGGGTACTGTTCACCCAAACACTATTCATTCAGTCTTGTTCATCCGACCTCAGTAGGTGAAGTACTATTCATCCGATCAGAGATACCCGACCAAAGGCGCTTTCTTTCTGGTCTTTTGGTGGTTTGAATTCTAAGGGAAGAGTTTATTCAAAAATTTTATTTGGCTCCTATTCACCCCCATCTAGTCGCCTTTTTCGATCTTTCAAATTATGAATGGATTGGTTAATGCTTGTGTGAGTATACATACTCCATTCAAAGGAGTATATGTCAAAAGCGCCATGGGACCAAACTAGGGGTGGAAATTGAGCCAGTCATCGTTTTTTCGAGTTTTTTTCGAAATTGACACGATTTGATTTAATATCATTTTATTTATAATTTAGAAGTATTTTTATAATCGAGCCAACGAGCCGAGCTAAGCTAGAGTAAAATCTAATTTCATTCGAAATTGACTCATTTCAATGTTTAACCAATAAACGAGTGTAATTGGAGCAATTTTAAACCGAGACAACGAGCCCCACCACTAAGCTTTTTTTCAGCCCTAGACCAAACCACTCCCTACAACAGGTGATATGTATATCTACACTGACTGATGAAGACCTCCTCTGCACCGTCTTATACGTGATATATAGGTGGTATATGCATACACAACTACCCTGAGAAACTAGCAAGACGTTCCGTAATTATCTTATTTTTTTTCTTTTTTTCAGAAGATAATTACGCATGTATTTACTGGGTAAACGTGGTATGTTTTTGGGTTTGCTAGGAACAATTAATTAGTGATGGTATTTAATTCCATGCATACGTACACTTATAAATGAGGCCTAGGTATAAATGAGTATGTAACTATGTCATTATGAAATGAGTATGGATGACTTACACTTCAATGCATCTATGCCTTGTACTAAAAAAAAGAGTACGTATACTTAAAAAAGGAGTATATATACGTGGTCTAAAAAAGAGTATGAACATGTCTAACAAAAGGAGCATGTACACTACTATACGCTAGTGTGCACATACTACTATGCATGCCTTCCAGTCTGCACATACTTGACGAACTTCCATTAAGAAAATTCACTTCATATATGAACTACGTATACATCACTATTGGGTGTTTGTTTGGATAGACGTGGCTCCTCTCCGACAATCAAGCAAGTAGCTGAGTTAATAATCACTAAAGGGATACAGTAATGAAGTTGCTGTGATTCATTTGGATCAAAACCTGATGGGAGTGGAAGTATTTCGAAGCACATGGACGGTACATATAAGGGAATAACTAGCCATCGATCGTTCTATCACTATTTATTTTTCGAACGCGTCGATGTAATATTTTTTTTAACATTTGCAATATTTTTTTTAATGTTTGCAATATTTATTTCCGCGCGGACATTTCTACTGTTATCGAAGAAAAATTTTGCACGTGCAGAAAGAAAATGTTGCAGACGTAGGAAAAAAATATTACAAACGTCTGGAAAAAACAGACGTCCGAACCCAAATCATTCTGTATATATTATAGGAATGGCTACTCTGAAGTAGAAGAGAGGCTTCGTATATACCCCTCTCCCTTTCTGTGCTATGTTTGTAGAAGGACGAGCTGGATTTAACGGGGAAAAGAAGAATGGCATGCAAATTATCTTTGAACTGAAGTACCGCGCCGTGGAGCAGTTTTGCGGGTAGGGAGTTGGGGCTTACCTCCCTCTGGCCGGGCCCAAGTAAAAATGAAGTCAACCCCTATCCGAATCTGGAAAAAAAGAAGAAGAGAAAATGAAACATCTCTAGCAGTTTCTTCTCTCTCTCCTCCCAAAATAGAGCTGTACAATTCTTCTTCCTCACACACAAAAATAGGTTGATAACTGATAAGGAAGATCAAACCGTGATGGTCAGAATTAGTAGCAGGAGAGACACATAACATTGATGCACTCGAAGTGCCATATTCTTCGCATGTTCCCGGTGTTCATTATACAGCAACGACAAATCGTCGATCTGAGCAACGAGCCGGAGATGGCTCTCCCCGAAGGCCCTCAGGAACCTCGCGCTGCGGTGCGCTCCGACCGCGGCGGACTCTTGATCCAGGACCCCCTCGCCGTGACTCACTCCGACCACACCCCCGCGCAAGCATCTCATCTCGTTTTGGCGAAATCTGCGCAGGCCTCTCCGGCCGTGGATCCCCTCCTCTACACACTCGAATCCTGAGTAGATCTGGCACCAGCAGTGCCCCTTGCGTGCGCCAAGCCTCTCCAGCATCGGTGATTCACCTCGGTCTGAAGCTATTTCAAAAATCTCGCGAAAAACCAGAGAAGCTGCTTTGGGATTTCTCCGATGACGATGATGCCAGTGAATCCCTCGACGCCACCTCCGGTGCGTCGCTTGTGCTGGCATCCCCGACTGGTAGTCAGCACATCAAATCCTCTAGCCGAGCCTGGGGGGCGGCGGATGAGTTAGCTGTGCCAGAGCGCCTTGGTTGGGGTGACGCATCTTACTTCGAGGAAGCAAAAGATATGGTGGATCTCCCAGCTCCTTCATCTGCAGCTCCGCTGGAGTTAATGAAGGCCAACTCCCCCATCCAATCTTCCCCAGAAGCTTTCACTGCTCGCACTGCTTCACCGGCAAGGTATCAAGCCTTAAACCCTCAGCAGGCCAAAGGAAATGATGATCTCTCTTCAAGGATTCCTGCAAAAATTCAGTTTTGGTGGAGGAGACCCATCATGGTTCAAAACTGCGAAAAACATTTTTGAGTGTACAGCTGCCGCTCGAGATCAAAACCACTCGGTAAACCGTTTTAATTTAAAAAAATTAATTTTATTTTAAAAATTATGTGTTAAAAACTGCTCGAAAACCATTTTGTAGGAATATTTCAGTTGGTTGGTTGGTTTTTCACGAAAATCAAGTAATTTTTCGTGAAAAAAATATGGTTTTTTTTTGTTGAAAATCGAACGATTTTCGATTTTTTTTTCTCAATTTTTTTATTTCTTATCTCTTCGATTTTTGACGGTTTTAAGTAGTTTTTCATGGTTTCGATTTTGTGAACTCTGTACCCATCACCCCACCCACTCACCATTGCCGGTGCCCAGCACCAGCTTCCTTCAAGGAAATGGGCCCTCGCGCTATAAAGCTGCTCTGCTCCCAGCTCTGAAGAGCAGATGTTTTCGTTGTCTCGCCACAGACCACAAAATCAGCAAGTGCAGGGATCCGATTAGTTGCCTGAACTGCAGTCGCTTTGGTCACTTGGCCAGCCACTGCCTCCGGCCTACGCCACCAGCCTGCCGGGCGCCTCCTCCGATGCTTCACCAACCTGCTATGGATCTCGTCCCCGGCTGCCCGGAAAATCGCCCAGCACGGACCCACTACACGCTACTCCTCCTCTGAAGACATGAGCGGCGAGGTTGCTAGGCTCAGCCAGCATGCAGCCCTCCTCGTCGCCACTGGCGACAGAGCCTCCTCTGCGGTCTCCAACACCTACAAGGCAGCGAAGACAATCGAGGCTACGCTCGACATTCCCTGGGCTGACATGCGCGTCACGTGCCACAGCCCGGAGGACTTCCTAGCTTGGTTTGATTTTCCGAAGCATCGGAATGCGGCGGTGCATGCATTGAGCATGCCGACTACGTGTACGACATCAAGCCCCGGCTTCTCCACAGCAACGCAAAGCAGACCACGTTTTGGTTCCGGGTGTGCATTGGCCTCGAAGGCCTTACCCTTAGTGCTTGGAACCAAAGTGCTGCGGCGGAGGCGCTCAGAGGATGGTGTTGTTTCGACCGCATCGACCGGCAGTCGCGACGCCGCGAGACCACCAACCTCTTCTAGGTGTGGGTCTGGTTTCGAACCCGGATGACATCCCAAAATGTGCTCCTGTTCTGTGTTAGGATCGCAACGGGCGGGCGCCGCGGACCTGGAACGGTCACTGCGATGCTTCCCCCCACGGTCCAACCCCCCGGATGGCTTCCTTCACCTATGAAGTTCTTATTCACCTGGACACCACAGAGGGCTATTCGCATGCTCCTGACTCCTCTGGAGAAGCCTGGCCGAAGACTAGGTCCTTCGACTGGACGCTTGGCGTCATTGATGGACTGCAGCCTCGGTTCGCTCGGCGATCCAACGTGCGTTGTCGGCTTGGCGATCGCTTAATCGACGGCCGACCGGAGGACGACGACGACCGAGATGGCAACGGCCGTGACGCCAGAAGCCACCACAGACGCCAGGAGAGACGCTCCTTGGTGGATCGCGTCGCGCCCTCGGTCGCAGCCATACCCGGGACGCTTCTCCGCGCGTGAGGCAGGGCAATCGCCGCACGCGCAGTCCGCATCGCCACCACAGGCCCTGCCAAGCCAATGGAGAGCCATGCGGACCTCCTCATGGGCGGCACAGCTCCTCCCCCGTTGCTCAGAGATGGGCCCCCAGCTGGAGCATTGGTCGGCGTCATCGATCCAGGTCCTCCGAGCGCATGTCAGGGAAGTTCTTCAGCCGTTCAGCGCTCGCACTCCCGGAGGTCAGGCCCTAGCCCAGAAGGCCCCTCCAGTGCTCCCTATCCCTCATCAGCGAACGGACACCCTGTTACAGGCGACGGATTTTGACCCTACGGACATCTCACCCCCTCTGTCAGCATGTGTGATACCTCCATCCAAGAGTCTGTCGCTGTCTGAGCAAGGGCTCAATGTGCAGGATCCTCTGCTCTACCTTCACCAGCATGTCCTCACTTTTTCTTCTTCAGGCGATAGGATTGACCTTATGATAGAGGAAGCTCCTCAGTCTGCACGCCCCCCTGTTGCGTGATGGAGGCATGCTGCCCGGCAACCACGTACTGCCTGGCGCCCACGTTCTGCACTTCTGCCTGAGCTGCCGGCGCCATATGGGGACACTCCCAGCCGGCCGTGCCTTCCGAGGATAGCGTCAGCACTGCGCAAAAAAAACATTTCGCCGTGCGCCCCTCATCCTTCGCTGTCCGGCCAGACCTCTGAGGCACTCCTCCAAGAGGTTTTCCAGCAGCCGCCCGAGCCGATCCTCCTGCTCCATGGGCCCCAAGCAAACGGGCCGCAGCCACGCGATGCTGCAGCCCCCACCAGGACTAGCGCTGGGAGCGGCGCTGCAAAGAGAGGCAGAGCAGGACCACGGCGTAGCCTGCGGTTTGCGTCCAAGACACGAGCAGTTCCGACGGTGAAAATGGCGGAGGAATTCCTAACTCGACGCCTTTGTTTCTGCTCGCCGACAGCGGAATGGGTTCAACCGGAAGAAGTGCAGTAGTTGTACAAGCTCTTCAACAGACCGCTGTCGGACAATGTCATTGCCGCCCTGCGAGCTATCTGTCGCCTTGAAGATCAAGGCCAGCAGGTCGTCCAGGCTATGGTGACCTGGCCGGAGGCAGAACTGGCCGTAGCAGATGCCTGAGCCCCGCTGTGCCTGCTTCCTCCAGTCGTTCGCTGCTCTACATTTCCAACATGCCCTGCTTTTGTGTCTCTGGTCAGGTCCGAGTCTGCGGACTCATCTTCACGTCTCGAATGTCTTTTGCTCCTTCATGTATTCTCCTGCTGTCCTGTCATGCTGCTTGCTCCATGTCTTTTGTACTACCGCATCTCCCTGGTAATTTGGTCGATCCTTCAAACAACTATGTGTGATTGCTCTGTGCTCAACTGGAATGTTCGTGGCCTCAATGGGCCAGCTAGATGTGCCACCGTGCGCCAGACCATTGAGGTGGTCCGTCCCACCATTGCATGTATCCAGGAAACAAAGCTTTCAGTGCATAGATCAGCAGTTAGCCCTCGAAATTGCCGGGCAGCGTTTATCTAACGCACTCTATCTGCCAGTCCAAGGTGTCAAGGGCGGAGTGTTGCTGCTCTGGGACAGCCACAAGGTCCATGTGACAGCACCCCAAATCAATCGCTACTCTCTAACAGCCCACATCTCTTTTTCTGGAGGATGATTCATCCTTTTTGCTAACTACAGTTTACGGGCCGTCTGAAGACCATGACAAACCATCCTTCCTGCAGGAGCTCGGCTCATTGGCGCCTCAGCTGCACTCCCCTTGGCTTGTCGTTGGAGATTTTAACCTGATTTATGAAGCGAGAGACAAAAATAATAGCAACCTTAACCTTCGTTTCATGGCCCTCTTCCGCGCAACGATCAACTGTTGTGATCTTAAGGAGGTTGCTCTCCAAAACCGGAGGTAAACATGGAGCAACGAGCGAAGCGATCCAACTCTAGTTAAGCTTGATCGGGTTTTCTGCAACCACGAATGGGACGTCATGTTCTCAAATCACTAGCTGCAGGCGCTTTCCTCATCTATGTCTGATCATTGCCCACTACTTCTAGCCAGTGAAAATGGCCCTCGGAAACCACGGTCCTTCAGGTTTGAAATTTTTTGGCCCCGGTTCCCGGGTTTCCTCCAGGTTCTACAGTGGGCATGGACTGAGTCTAACATACACACCAACCCGCTTAAGCGACTGAAACACAAGCTCCATGCGACTGCAAAGGAGCTACGCGCATGGAGTTCCTCAATCCTGAGCAATGCCAAACTCCAATTCCACCTAGCAAATGTGCTCATGCTGCGCTTCGATGTTGCTCAGAAGTCAAGGGAACTCACCCAATAGGAGTGCAGTCTTCGGAAAATGCTTAAACAAAGGACCCTTGGTTTGGCAGTGGTCAAAAAAGCGCGCAAAAGGCAGGCTTCTCGCATCACTTGGCTCAAGGAAGGGGACGCAAACACACGCTTTTTCCACCTACGGGCAAATGGACAATGACGGAAGAATTTTATCCAGTCCTTGTCCTTTGGTCATGGCATAGCTACCCTACATTAAGGAGCGTACGCTGTTCCAGCACTTCTCATCATTACTGGGGGAAAGACCACACGCACAAAAGTCATAAACTGGCAAAGCCTAAACCTTCCTACTCATGACGTTAGCGACCTCGAGTCACCTCTGATAGAGCACGAGGTTCTGCAGGCAATTCGCCAGCTGCCTGTAGAAAAAGCCCCAGGTTCAAATGGTTTTACTGGCACCTTCTATAGGCACTGTTGGGAAATCGTTAAGCATGACATTATGGCCGTTTTAACTTGTGTCCAAAATTGCTTCGCTCCAGCTTTCGAACAACTCAACATAGCTTCCATTGTCCTGATTCCAAAGAAAGAGGCCTTGGGGGCTGCCGCAGACTACCGACCAATCAGTCTCATTCATTCGGTTGCAAAAATTCTCTCAAAGGTTCTAGCATTGCGCCTCTCTAGGCACATAAACTCGCTTGCATCAAACTCTGAGAGTTCCTTCATCAAAGGGAGATGTATCCAGGACAACTTCTTGTAGGTCCAAAATTGTGCGAGAGCTTACCACCGGAATCGCACGCCACTTCTCATGCTAAAGCTAGACATTGAAAAAGCTTTTGACTCTGTCTCCTGGGAATACCTACTGGACCTTCTTCAGGCTCGCGGTTTCGGTCCCCGATGACGAGAATGGCTGTCAATCTCCCTCGCAACATCCACCTCATTAGTCTTCCTCAACAAGGTGCCCGGACCCCAAATCAAGCACCACCGTGGCTTGAGGCAGGGCAACCCCCTATCGCCCTATCTCTTCTTGCTAGCCATCGACCCATTGCATTACATCCTCGCCAAAGCCACTCACGACGGCATCCTATCTCCCTTGAGAGGGTTTGCTCCATCACTGCGAGTGACGAATACTAATAAAAAGGATACCCCAACAGCCCGAAGCGACGAGCCAGCAGCCTCAAGCATATCTCCAAATTACCAACAGCCGCGCCGCCGCCCCGACCGAATCACTGCGAGATCGCGAAGGCATCCGCTCGACCGCCAGGGAAGCGAATCCACAGACGGCGCCCCGACCCTCTTGGCGGGCGGGATCTCCGACTCAACCAAACCAAGGTGGTGAACGCCGAGTGCCGCGTGTCGTCCTCACCGCCTACCGCCACGCACCCTCGGATAAGGTCAATCGAGCGACTATACGAGGCGGTGGCTCCTTCCCAAGAAGATCCGTGATCAGAGAAGACAAAGCTTCCACCCATCAACCGGTCACGACAAAGACGAGCGCACGCTCCTCCCGAGGCGGCACAGGCAGTCACGCACCTCGACGTCAAGATTCGCAAGGATCACAGCAAGGGCACGCTACTTCCCGGAAATACCTAACCTCCCCGACCACCAAGGCTACCAACCCAAAGATGGGCAAGACGGGTGGCGACACCCACACGACGAAGGACCGGAGCTCTAGCGTAGGTCACCTCGCTTTCCCCGACTCGATGTAACCCGCCTTCCTTCAGTATAAAAGGAGGCGGGGCTAAACGATTCGGGGAAAAAACGAGCAAGAACAAGAAAGGAGAGAGCGCTATCAAACTCCTCTCGCTAAGCCATTGGCATTCTCGCTTGTAAACTTTTGTGCGACTATCTGTATCAAGAGTAATACAACACCACCACACACGAATCGAGTAGGGACCTTCACCGAACAAGATACATCTTGGACTCACGAGTCTAACCATTCAGAGAGTGGAACGCGCGAACCCCTAGACTTACAAATTTTACTTGTCGGCGCTCCCAAAACGCCGGCGGTTGGCGCGCTGTAGGGGACTTCGCGCGTCTTCATCACCATCTCCGATTCCGTTTATCTCACGATGGCATCCACCCATCGCGACGGCATGATCGGCGGGAACCGGATCCGCCGGCCTCGACCCGCCGTCACCCCGACGGAGGCTCACCTTCGCCCCGCCGTCTCCGAAGACAGCGCCGGCCCGAGCTTGGCGTCCTCTCCGCGGCCGCTAAGCTTCCGACTTGGGCGCCCTGCAGCCCCGGCCGGAACCGAGGAGTGCTCGCCGCGGTCGGCGAAAACTCCAGAGGCCGGCGGGTGACCATGTCACCCCGTAGGCTCGCGATCGTGGCGATGGCGGCTACATGCCAACCTCCGCCCACGAAGTTGCCGGAAGACTCTTCACCACGGCCCGGCTCCGACGCGAGTATCCGCCGCAGCGCACTCGCGAGTGCAACGTGGCGCATACCGATTTGGTCGTAGCCACCGCAGCTACGGCGGTCCCGTCCCGCGCGACCGAGGCACGGAGGGGAATACCGGTGGCCTTGAAGAGCAGCCTGAACGCGCCTCGCCCCGGCGCGAGCTCCAACGGCAACGCGAGAGCCGAGGAGCGAAGGGTCGAAGCCGACCGCCTGTGCCAACCGAGCAGACGAGCCCGGAGCCTGCAAGCGCTGGGGCGACGCGACGGGCGACGCGCCAAGAGCACCACAAGGTGGGGGCGAATCCGCGCCCCGCTTTTTCCTCACGCGAGCCAAAACGTGGTCGCGGCCGCATCGCCGCTCCGAGGCCTTCCGAGCCCGCAAACCCGGAGGCCGAGCTACCTACCGTAACCTTCGTGGGGGTGGAGCGCGCGTCGGCAAAGACATGCAGCCTCCGGCTCCTACCACACCGGCGCTACTTCCGCCACATCGGCCCGTCACCGCCAAGGAGCCGGGCCGGGTGCGGCCAAGACCGCACCCGGGCCTCCGCTCACGCACGCGGCGCCTCGGTAATGCCTACGACATCCGCGCCACCCTCGAGGCGCGAAGAAAGATGGCGAGGACGCCGCCACTCACGTGTTGCGGATGGTGAGCGCCACTATCGCAGGCCGAGCCCCGATGGTCCCGACCACGGGCTTTTTGCCAAGGGATCCGCCAGTGATTTCCCGCCCGATTCCGGCGCCTACCAACATTGCCAAGTACAGGGCCACCAACCTGTGTCGGCTCAAGATTACCGGCTCGCATGTCGGCCGGGGAGCGACAGATGATCTCTTCATCATCCAAGACTTCCCATCTACTCGCGGACTCGGCCGAGCACGCTCGAGTACCGCCGCCAAAATCGTCGTGAACTGGCCGACTTGAAGAATCTCTTCGTCGGTAACTTCCGTGGCACTTACAAGCGCCCGAAACTCCCTGAGACTGAAGGGCTGCAAGCAAGCGCCAGGAAACCTCCGGGACTACATCCGCGGTTTTCCGCCGCAACGAAGCTCCCGACATCTCCGACGCCGATGTCGTGGGAGCCTTCATCTACACACTCTCGCAAGGCCTTGGTGCACAAGCCGGGCCGCCTCAAGCCCAGACCACCAAGGAACTCCTCGACATCGCCACTCAACCACGCCCCGCGAGGAGGCCGAGGGGCTATTTTCGAAGGAGGAAAGGCCCAGCAGAGCCCGGCCCAAACTGGTCTCTCTCCCACCGCCCGACAAGCGGAAGCGCGACGGGAAGCGATCCGTGAGACAGAAGTGGTCGCCACGCCGACCGCCCGCCATGCAAAGAAGCGGCGCCGACCGCCGCCCCACCACTTCGAGAAATTGATGGACGGCCCATGCCCGAACCATGGGTTCTCCGTCAAGCACAAGTACCGGGACTGCGAAGTCCTGAGGCGCTATCTCTCTAGCGTCCCCACCACGCTGCGGAGCAAAGGAAAGAAGCCCGCCGCGGCCCCGCGAACGGCGGAGAAGAAGGCAGACGACGAGTTCCCCGAGCCCGACGGCTGCCTCATGATCTTCGAGGACCGCTTGCTACGCCGACAAGCGCCGACTCAAGCTCGCTATCGCGAGGTCCACACCGCCACGGGCGCCCCCAATATCTTCGGTGGTCGGAGTTCCCGATCACCTTTGATCGGACCGATCACCCCGATCGCGTCCCACGGACCGAAGGTACCGCGGTGGTCGACCCGTCGTCGGAACGGCGCCCACGAAGGTCTTGATGGGCGACGGGCGCGGCCTTAACATCCTCTACGTTGAGACGCTCGACGCTATGGGGTCCCGCGCCAAGCCTCCGCCAAGCGAGGCACCTTTCCATGGCGTCATCCCGCCGGCAAGCCCATCCGCCGGCAGTCGACCGCCCGTCACCTTCGGGAGCCGGAAACTTCCGCACCGAGACCCTCACCTTCGAGGTCGTGGATTTCCCCGGCGCCTACCACGCCATCCTGGGGAGGCCATGCTACGCCAAGTTCATGGCGATCCCCGCCACGCCTACCTCAAGTCAAGATGCCGGACCGCATGGAGTCATCACCGCGCATCGCCCTTCCGCTTGCCTTCAATCGCGAAGCGCGGCAATGCGAGCTCGCCTCGGCGGTCGTTGCCTCTGCGGAACTCAACAAGCTCAGGAAGGAAGCCGCCGAGTCCGTCCCTCGAATCCAAAGAAATCGTCGGGCGGGATCCTTCAAACCGCCGAGGACACGAAGGAGGTCACGGTCGATCCTCGTGATCCGACCAAGACCGGCGGGTCGGAGCCACGCCCCGCCAAATAGGAAGCGCGCCGTCGACTTCCTCCGCACTAACAAAGATGTCTTCGCATGGAGGTCCTCCGACATGCCGCATTCCAAAGGAGGTCGCCGAGCACTCCTGAGCGTCCGACCGTGCTCAAAGCCGGTCGCTTAACGCTCGCGCCGCTTCGACGAGGAAAGGCGAGGGTTATAGGAGGAGATCGCCAAACTCTTGGCGCGGTGGTTCAGAAAGAGGTGCGCCACCACGAGTGGCTAGCCAACCTCAGACTTGTAAAAAAGAAGAACGGCAATGGAGAATGTGTTGACTATACGAGTCTCAACAAAGCATGCCCCAAGGACCCATTCCTTACTCGCATCGACCAAGTCATCGACTCCACCGCTGGTGCGAGTCTCTTTCCTTTCTCGATGCCTACTCGGGCTACCGCAGATTGGCGCTAAAGGAGTCCGACCACCGCGACTTCCTTCATCACTCCGCTCGGCTCGTTCGCTATGTCACAATGCCCTTCGGCCAAGAACGCGGGCGCTACATACCGGCGATGTATGCAAACGCGTTTCAATGACCGATCGGTCGCAACGTTGAGGCATATGTCGGCGATATTGTCGTAAAGACCACAAAGGTCGACGACCTTATCACGACCTAGAAGAGACTTTCGCGAACCTTCGACGGTTTCGCATAAAGCTCAACCAGAAGTGCGTCTTGGGGTCCCCAAAGGAAAGCTCTTAGGCTTCATCGTCTCGAGCGAGGCATCGAGGCCAATCAGAGAAGATCTCGCGATCGCGAGGATGGGCGATCAAGAACCTCAAAGGGGTCCAGAGGTCGACGGATGCCCGCGGCTTTGAGTCGCTTCGTGTCTCGCCTCGGCGAACGCGAATGCCGCCTACAGTCGCTCAAGAAATCCGACCGCTTCGCTTGGACACCGAGGCTCGGGAGGCCCTCACCCGCTTGAAGGCCTTCTGTCCTCGCCGCGATCCCGTCGCCCGGCACCTGTGAACTGGCCGCCTCTACATCACGCCACTACCAAGTCGCCGGCCCTCGTGGTGGGGGGCGAGCGTAAGAAGGCCGTGAGCTCAAGGTACAACGGCCGGTCTACTTCATCGATGAGGTACTTTCCGAGTCCAAGACTCGGCACCCACAGTGCGTAGTTACTCACGCGGTGCTCATCGCAAAGAGGAAACTCGCTCACTACTTCGATCAACACGCCATCACCGTGGTGACCACGCCCCCACTAGGCGAGATCATCCACAATCGCGATGCCTCGTGAAGGATAGCCAAATGGGCGCCGAGCTTAGCGGCCATGGCATAATATACGTCCCTCTGACGGCGATCAAGTCGCAGATCTCGCCGACCGCCGCCGAGTGGGCCAAGCCTGTGCACCACCGGTGGTCGAAGACCCCAGCATCGACAATGTACTTCGACGGTCTTACACCAAGAATGGCGCGGCGCGAGTCGCCATCATCTCCCACTCGAACAAAGCTTCAATATGCCATTAGGTTGCTCTTCGACGCGACCAACAACATTGCCGAGCACGAGGCTCTCGTCAACGGTCTCGGATCGCCGCCGACCTCGGTGCTCGCTCGGCCTACGTCCACGGGACTCCAAGCTTGTCGACCAAGTCATGAAGGCCGCGGAGCCCCGAGACGCCCGCATGGCCGCATCGTCGAAATACGCCTACCGAGGAGCGTTCAAGGGTTTCGAGCCACCATAGCTACCGACGCTACAATGGCGAGGCCGATCACCGCCAATCTTGCCTCCAAAGAGAGCCCGCCCCGCCCGGGATCTTCGTCTCGACCTCCTGCGGCCATTGTCTACCGACTCGGCGGCCATGCCACCCGACTAATCAAAGATTTGCCGCCGACCGACGCGCGATCGGCGAAGACTTGGCCGGATTCGCCCGCGGTGTGCTAGCACTTGAGTCCGATCGAGGAGGCCCTACATCGACCGTTGACGGACGGTTCACTTCCCGACCACCGAGGCCGGCGCCGCGCCGGCGGCAAAATCTCTTCGTCCCCGATCGCCTGACCTCTACAAAGGAGTCCTCCGGTCCTCCAAAATGTATCTTGACCGACCAAGGAAAACAATTTCTTTGGACGACATACACGGTGAGTCTGCGGTCACCACGCAGACCCGATCTCTTGTGGGAAAGGCCTTTCGACAAGGTTTCTCCGCCAACCGCGTGTCGACGCCGAGCATATCGTGACGCTTTGTGAAGGATGCCGCTTTGCTCGTACAGACGATCTCGCCACCAAGCTTTCTGAGACGATCCCCATCACGTGGCCTTTTGCCGTCTGGGACTCGATTTGGTCAGACCTTCAGAAAGCGCCCGGGCTTCACCCACCTACTCGCCGCGGTAGACAAGTTCACCAAGTGGATAGAGGCCTGCCGGTCGTGAGCGCCACGTCGGTACAAGCGCCATCTTCTTCCGCGACATCGTTTTTAGGTTTGGAGTCCCAAACTCCATCATCACCGGCTACAACGGAACACAGTTCACGGGGAAGGAATTTCGAGTTCGTGGACGACTTCAACATCCGTGTCGATTGGGCAGATAGCCCATCCGCGGACTAACGGCCGGTCGAGCGCACTAACGGCATGATCCTTCAGGACTCAAGCGCGGATCTTGATCGGCTCGAGCATTTCGCAGGTATTTGGGTAGCCGAGCTGCCCTCCATGCTCGAGTCTGCGGACCACGCCGAGCCGCGACCGGGTTCACACCCTTCTTTATGGTGTTTGCGCGAAGCCGTTTTGCCCATCGACACGAATACGGCTCCCGAGATTGCAAGCCTTCGATGAGGCTCGGGGCTCGCCGCAACAAGACGCCATCGACCCACTTCGGACGAGGACGCGCGGCGTGGCGCCCTGCGGTCGGCGGATATCAACAAGCCTGCGCCGCTACCACGGCCGCCAAGTTCGAGGGCGATCCTTGGTAGCTGGCGACTTGGTTCTGCGTCGGGTCCGGACAACCAAAGATAAGCACAGGTGGCGCCCGCACTGGAGGGTCCTTTCACCGTCGTGGAAGTTCTCCGACCGCACCTTCCGACTCAAGGACGCCGATGGTCGATCCTCCCTAATGCTCGAACATTGAAAAGTTAAGGCGATTCTATCCCTAAACTCTTTTCCTCCTTCCGCTTCTTGCGGGAGAGTCGACCCTGCGTCCTCGCCCGGGCCGCCTCGCGCTTCCTTATCCCGGGCGCGGCTTGGGAAGACATCCCCATGAGCCCCCGAGAGGATGCAGGAATGTCGGTCAAGTCACGAAGACACGAGAAAAGAGAGGCGTAGGAATTTCACCGGCTTACAGATTCGGCGGAAAGCCACCGAGAATGGCTCGGGTGGCCATCCGCGCCACGCATGCGCTGCCGCCCGAACGGCCGCCACCCGAGCCTCCACCTCAGACGCGGCCGGCCGGGTTCGCCATCCTCGCCCGGTCGGACGGCCCCAAGATACCGAATAGTGGGGTGCGGCACAGTGCACAAGTGGTTGCACGCGCATCCCCATGAAGGCGCGCACAACCACGCCCCCGTGAGCCCGCCTCCTTTGAGCCCCGATCGCTCCACGATCGGGGCGGCATTCTTCTCCCTCTTTTGGCGCCCAGTTCCACGCTCCTCCGCCACGGAAGCTCTCCGGTGAAACGAGGCGCGCCGCCGAACGTTTGAACGTAGAGCCATTCGCCCGGCCACTTGTTAGACGAGGGCAGCTTCACCTCAGTACTCCGCGTTCGACCGGGCGAAGGCTGGAGGGCGAGCCACCCGCAGGCGCCCGGGCCCGACGGCTTTATCCTTCGAGCCTTGCACGGAAGAAGTGCCTCCACAACGCCGATGCGGCTCGATCCCCAAGAAGGCCGCACGGCGTGATGAAGATGGCGATGTGGAGGACCCCATTAGGGTTAAGATGGTGCACCTCCACCTTGTAATGAAACAATGCCCGGACGAGCGGGTGCAAGCAGCGCCAAAGCCGCTCGAAAACGAGGCGGCACCACGATCTCGCTCGCCCGTGGCGCTGGGGTGATAGCCCCGATCGGCACCCTCCAACGGAAGGTCTGCGGCATGGAAACCCTTCTTCACCAAGCCGAAGCGCCGCGGCTGTCTTGGCGTGAGCACTCGGCCACGACATCTTCACGGGAGACGATCGGAAGGTGAGAAAGAAAGGTCGGGTTTCTTTCCTTAGCTCTCTCGTGCTCTTCTTGTTTGAGCGAGAGCGGAAAGGGCAAGAAAGCGTGACCACTCGAAAGCACCCAACAGGCGTATTTATAGAGACGAACGAACGCCGCCAAGCGGCGCCGTCAATGTAAGCATCGCGACCACCCTCATCCGTCGCGCCCACTGTAACTCCAGTTTCTAATACCACTCCGCTTTTAATCCTGTCTTGTCGGCGAAGGGCCATAAAGACGCCGCCTCGAACAACGTGTCCGTAACCTCTCGGCCTCCGCCTTTAGGCGTAGCAGTTGCTCGGGCCGCGAGAAGCCCATGGGCCGCGCGCCCCAAGGCGGCAAAAAGCTTTGTGGCTTGCGCCAGGCCCAAATGAGGAGCCGTGGGTTCAAAAGGCCTACCCACGGATGGGTATAAAGCCGCCCAAGCAAAAACTTGAGCAAGGGCGTGTATGAGGTGAGCCCCGGTGGGCCCTCGGTTAGGTCGGTGACGGCCTAATCACCTCTACTCGCGTCCGAGACCATACTTCACACTCTCCGGGAGCTCATCAATGCGGCGACAGCCAGTGTGCTCGGGTCGCTGGACGACCTAGAGTCCATACGGATTGAGTAAAGAAAGGTTTTTATGGGTCGCCCCACAGCGGGCCGGGGACACCCTACTGGGACCGTCGCTCGGAAGGTCCCCCTTGGCGGGACCTCCCAGACCCACTCGGACTACCGCTATTAGCTCCACGAGCACGGCGTTCAAACCGCGCAGTAAGCGCGCGCCGCTCATCCTCCAGTCCCACACCTGCGGATGGGGTATACATGTGGGATAGACGGCGGCCATTCCTCTCGTGGCTACCCGCCCGACGAGGACTCGAGAAGGATGCCCACGCCCAGCCACGACGGTAACGAGCACCCACGTCCGGCTACGACGGTAGCGAGCACTCACGTCCGGCTCGACGGTAAGCGAGCACTCACGTCCGGCACGACGGTAGCGAGCACTCACGCCCAGCTACGACGGTAAGCGAGCACTCACGTCCAGCTACGGCGTAAAGCGAGCACTCCGGACACCGAACCTCACGAGGCATCCGGCCGTCCCGCCACCAAGGCGGTCGGACACTAGAACCTCACGGAGGCATCCGGCCGTCCCCCGCCACCAAGGCACCATCTAGCTACGACGTTAAACAAGCACTCGGACACCAACCTCACAGAGGCATCCGGTCGCCCTGCCGACCAAGGCACTCGGACACCGTAACCTCACAGAGGCATCCGGCCGTCCTCGCCACCAAGGCACTGCTTAGCTACGACGCAAGCGAGCACTCGGACACCCGAACCTCACGGAGGCATCCGGTCGCCCTCGCCGACCAAGGCATCGTCTAGCTACGACGTTAAGCGAGCACTCGGACACGAACCTCACAGAGGCATCCGGTCGTCCTGCCGACCAAGGCACTCGGACACCGAACCTCACAGAGGCATCCGGCCGCCCCGCCACCAAGGCACTCGGACACCGAACCTCACAGAGGCATCCGGTCGCCCTGCCACCAAGGCACTCGGACACCCGAACCTCACAGAGGCATCCGGTCGTCCCGCCGACCAAGGCACTCGGACACCGAACCTCACAGAGGCATCCTGGTCGTCCTCGCCGACCAAGGCACCGTCTAGCTACGACGTTAAGCGAGCACTCGGACACCGAACCTCACGGAGGCATCCGCCGTCCTCGCCACCAAGGCACCTTTAGCTACGACGTTAAGCGAGCACTCGGACACCCGAACCTCACAGAGGCATCCGGCCGTCCCCGCCGACCAAGGCACTCGGACACCGAACCTCACAGAGGCATCCGGCCGTCCCGCCGACCAAGGCACTTTGACACCGAACCTCACAGAGGCATCCGGCCGTCCCGCCGACCAAGGCACTCGGACACCGTAACCTCACAGAGGCATCCGGGCCGTCCCGCGACCAAGGCACTCGGACACCGAACCTCACAGAGGCATCCGGGCCGCCCCGCCACCAAGGCACTCGGACACCGTAACCTCAGAGGCATCCGGCGTCCTGCCGCCACCAAGGCACCGTCTAGCTACGACGTTAAACGAGCACTCGGACACGAACCTCACGGAGGCATCCGGCCGTCCCCCGCCGACCAAGGCACCGTCTAGCTACGACGTTAAACGAGCACTCGGACACCGAACCTCACAGAGGCATCCGGTCGCCCCGCAGACCAAGGCACTCGGACACCGAACTCACAGAGGCATCCGGCCGTCCCGCCGACCAAGGCACTTTCGGACACCGAACCTCACAGAGGCATCCGGCCGTCCCGCGACCAAGGCACTCGGACACCGTAACCTCACAGAGGCATCCGGTCGCCCCGCCGACCAAGGCAGTCGGACACTAGAACCTCACGGAGGCATCCGGTCGTCCCTGCCGACCAAGGCACTATCTAGCTACGACGTTAAACGAGCACTCGGACACCCGAACCTCACAGAGGCATCCGGTCGTCCTGCCGACCAAGGCAGTCGGACACCCGAACCTCTCAGAGGCATCCGGTCGTCCTGCCGACCAAGGCAGTCGGACACCAGAACCTCACAGAGGCATCCGGCCGTCCCCGCCGACCAAGGCACTATCCTAGCTACGACGTTAAGCGAGCACTCGGACACCCGAACCTCACAGAGGCATCCGGCCGTCTGCCGACCAAGGCACTCGGACACCGAACCTCACAGAGGCATCCGGTCGCCCCGCCGACCAAGGCACTTGACACCGAACCTCACAGAGGCATCCGGCCGCCCCGCCGACCAAGGCACTGACACCCAACCTCACAGAGGCATCCGGCCGCCTGACGACCGAGGCACCATCCACAACGATTAAAATTAAAGCAAACTCATCGCAGACATTTTCATAAAGAAAAGAAAATTTCATTATAGGCCAATGAGCTCAAACTTTACACAACTTTACACGATGCGAGCGGATACAAGAGTGGCCACGCCGCACCACGGCGAGACTCTACCCACGCCTAGAACCTATCAAACATCCGTGCGGCATCGGTGGCACCGACGGCATCTTCGGTAGGCCCTTGCTGTGTCGACGGATACCGCCACGGCCGATGCAACACGCCGATGCTCTCTCGCCGCTGCTCACGACATCGACGCGGCAAGACTAATTCACGGTCGGCGCTTTGCGCCATCGCCTCCGTAGGGCCCCCTTACCACCTCGAGCCTCTGAACGGCCTCGGAATACAACAGTCGTATAGCAGCGTCGCTGGCCGCAGCGCTTCTTCCTCCTCGAGCTCGCCATCGCTCGTCGAACTCAGCCCAAAGCTCGCCAGAGGATCTTCTTCTTCACCGGACGCCATCGCCGAAGCTAAAGACTAGAGGATGTCTCAAGCCATTTGAAAGAACAAAAGAAAAAGCTCGCCCCTTCAAGCAAGCTACAACACGCATATATATATATCCGGACTAAGGAGGCTGTTGCCTCCAGAGTAAATGCGATGCCGAAACGAAGCATCCTTCACCGTAAACCCGAGGCGCCAAGAAGACGAGCAGCGCGCGCGCTAAACTACGCCGGCGCAACGAGGCAAGTAAAGCCCCGCGGTTCAAATGCCCCGCCAAACTCCAGACAGCCGCAAGTCCAACGGCACACCGACGGAATCGCTAATCGGATCTACCGACCGACCTACCAGGCCGCCACCACTTTCGTCAAGTTCAACCCCAACCGACCGCCAAATCGCTTGGGAGTTCGGGGCCATCGACGAATACTAATAAAAGGATACCCCAACGTACCAAGCGACGAACCAAGAGCCTCAAGCATATCTCCAATTAACAGGCAGGCGCCCGCCGCCGACCAATCACTCGCGAGATCGCGAAGGCATCCGCTCGACCGCCAGGAAGCGAACCGACCAGACGGCCCCGACCTCTTGGCGGGCGGGATCTCCCGACTCCAACCAAACCAAGGTGGTGAACGCCGAGTGCGCGCGGTCGTCCTCACCGCCTACCGCCACGCACTTCTGATAAGGTCAATCGGAGCGACTATAACGAGGCGTGTGGCTCCTTCCCAAGAAGATCCGTGATCAGAAGACAAAGCTTCCGGCCCCATCAACCGGTCACGTGATAAAGACGAAGCAAGACGCTCCTCCCGAGGCAGCACCAAGCGCCACGCACTCGACGCCAAGATTCGCAAGGATCACAGAGGGCAAGTACGCTACTTCCCGAAATACCTAACCTCCCCGACCACCAAGGCTACCAACCCAAAGATGGGCAAGACGGGTGGCGACTCACCCACGTGACGAAGGACCGAGCTCCTAGCGTAGGTCACCTCGCTTTTCCTCCTGACTCTCGATGTAACCTGCCCCTTCCTTCTGTATAAAAGGAGGCAGGGCTAAACGATTCAGGGGAAAAAAAAACGAGCAAGAACAAGAAAGGGAGAGAGCGCTATCAAACTCCTCTCGCTAAGCCATTGGCATTCTCGCTTGTAAAACTTTGTGCAGTCATCTGTACCAAGAGTAATACAACACCACCACACACGAACTGGAGTAGGGACCTTCACCAACCAAGATACATCTTGGACTCACGAGTCTAACCATTCAGGGAGTGGAACGCGCGACCCCCTAGACTTACAAATTTTACTTGCCGGCGCTCCCGAAAACGCCGACAGCGAGTATCCCTCTTTGCGGACGATACAGTTATATTCCTAAATCCGATCAAGGAAGAGCTAGAGGCAACCGTTGCCATCCTTAGGCTTTTTGGGGAAGCTTCTGGCCTCCGAGTCAACATGCAAAAGAGCACTATAGGTGTAATCAAAGGCCACAACCTAAACCTTCAAAGCGTCTTGCAAGCCTTCGATGGATGAATTTTTACTTTCCCTATCAAATACCTGGGTATGCCTCTCACCCTGGGTCGTTTGCGCTGTGTCGACCTACAGCCCATCAAAGATAAGGCAGCGCAACGACTGGCTGGTTGGCAAGCCAGCCATCTCACAATGGGGGGGCCCTCACTTTGGTCAAATCGGTCCTATCCTCGCTTCCAATCTACCTGCTGACTGCTGTCAAGGCACCCAAGACATTCATCTCGGATTTCGACAAATTGAGAAGAAGATTTCTTTGGGCAGGCAATCGCGATCTTCACGGCGGCAACTGTAAAATACGCTGGGCAACAGTCTATCGTCCTCTTGAAAGGGGGGGGGGTTAGGAGTTCTTGACATAGACAGGTTCACCAGAGCTGTAAGTTCAAGCTCCATTAGTTTTGGTGATTAGTTTAATATTAATGTTTAATTATTGTTTAATGACAAATCTAATCATTATGAGACTAACATGTTTAATTGAGCCTTATTCTTATTAGTCTCATATTTTGATGGAAAATGAAAAACCTAAGGTATGCACTTGTGTTCACTCTATTGACTTAATGCATACTTAAGATTCAAGTTAAAGTATGAACTCTTCCATTGCTTTAGTCCAAATATGTGCATTATGTTCCTATTTCATATACTACATGAATGCACACATCTAGGAGGAGTTTATAATTGAACTTGTTGTTTCAATAGTATTGATCCATGTCTTATTGCTAAATAACATATAAAGGATCAATACTTTGAAACAATCACTTGAGTTCGATTGTCTTTCAATCAATAAAAGGACATTTCATCATGTGTTGATGGTGTTCCTTGTTGATTAAAGACAAGCGAAAAGTTCTTGAGTATAATGAAGCATTAGTTGCATCAAAGTACTCAAGACACAATTAATCATTCAAATTGATTTGGGTTGTGCTCAATCGATCTTGGAGGCATCCATTATGTGTTAATGGAGTGCGGTGATGATTGAGACAACCGTGTTTGTTGGACTAACATCTTCCATGAGTTGTGAAGTAGGTTGAGTCCAAGATGATAAAGAATCGGGAAGAAGAAGAGGAAGTCATCATGTGTTGATGAGCTTCAAGAGGTGATCCCGAAGTAAAGAAAAGAGCTAGAAGGTTCATCATGTGTTGATGACCAAGAAGAAGAAGATGTGATCCTGGAGAGAAGATGATTGAAAATCATAAAAGCTCTAAGTGGATCGTTAGAGGCAAAGGTATAACTAGTTAGGGCTAAGGATGTGTTCCTAGTCTTTTACCGGTCTCGGTGTTTGGATGGGAGACCGGGTTGCTAGTTAGGTTGTCGTACTATTAAGAGGGGTTGAGTCTTTTAGCTTGAGCTTCATCATGTGTTGATGAACTCAATCCGGTTCACTCTAGCTCACTCTCTTGTTTGGTTTTTGCATGGGGCTAACCATTTGGCATGTGTTGCAAATAGGTGAAGCTCGTGCATTGGATTTTGTATGAGCTAATTATTTGCATGTGTTGCAAATAAGGGTGCTCATGCTTGCATCTTAATTGAATCTTATTTGATTTGGTTATTGCTTGGAGCTAAGTTTTGCATATGTTGCAAAAAGGAGAGAGCTCAAGCAAATTGGTTTAAAGTGGTTGCATGGTGCTAGAGATTTGCATGTGTTGCAAATAGAGAGCTCATGCTTTGGTATTTTAGCTTGTGATTGGATCATGTGTTAATCATCACAAGGCTAAGCTTGGTTTGGTTGCAAAATGTGTTTTTGCAAAGTGTTGGCTTGTTATTTGCAAATGAGTTTTGCAAATAAGCTGGAAGTTATGAGGTTCGATCCTAGATCATGTGTTGGCATTTGCAAATGTGTTTTGCAAAGTGTCGGGATCATGTGTTGATCCTTACATGGCTAAGAGGATTGATCTTATAGGTTCATGGTTTATTTGCGAATGTGTTTTGCAAATAAGTTGGAGTTGTTATTTGCAAATGTGTTTTGCAAATGAACTTGTGATTATGGGTTTCGATCCTAGAGCATATGAATAGGGTTTGCAAATGTGTTTTGCAAATTGACTTGATCATGTGTTGATCATCACATGGCTAAGAGGATTGATCTCATAAGTTCTTGGTTTATTGGCAAATGTGTTTTGCAAATAAGTTGTGCTTAATGAGATTATTTGGAGTATGTGATTAACATGTGCAAATGTGTTTTGCATAATGTTGTGATCATGTGTTGATCCTCACATAGCTCAAAAAATGAATCTTAATGGTTTGGAGAAAAGTTTTTGTGAAAAACCGTGTTTTCTCCTTATGGACGGTCGTACCACCCATGTAGGGCTGAGACCACCGCCCGTGTAAAGTACCGCTTATGGGAGCATGTATCGCAGGTCGGTCCGGCTACCGCCCATGGTAGTTCAGAGCACCGAGGTCCGTGCTACCGCCTCCGGTCGGTGTGGAAATTCCAGAGAGGGATGTTTTTGGGTGGTTTGGCGGTCCGTGCTACCGCCCATGGTAGACCAGAGCACCGAGGTCCGTGCTACGCTCCTCCGCCCGTGTAAAATTTCTAGAGAGGTGTTTTTGAGTTCGCCTCGGATCGGTGCTACAGAGGAAGGCCGGTGCTACACGCCCGAGCGGTAGCACCGCTCCTAGTTGGCCGGTGCTACCGGTTTTGCTGCAACGGCTAGTTTTGTAGCCGTTGGCGAGGAGGCCGGTGCTACCGGTCCCAGTTGGACGGTAGCACCGGGAATTCTGGCTTTGTCCAGAATTTTCCCCCCAACGGCTAGTTTTGACTTGGAAGCTATAAAAGGAGGCCTTGGGGGACAAGGGCAACATGTTGGCTGTGTGCTAGAGCATTTGGGTGTTTGTAGGAGTTGTGTGCATGTGTTGCCCTCCTCCATTTGCTTCTTGAGCTAGTGTGAGCCTCTAATTGCATGTGTTGCAATTAGGTGAGGATTGAGAGCCTCTTGTGCATGTGTTGCACTTGAGGAGGATCCTAGTGCATGTGTTGCACGTAGGAGGTCACCGGAGTGCATGTGTTTCACTAGGTGAAGTTCAAGCGGAAGGGTTTGACTTGTTACTATTGGAGGTTGCGCTTCTAGCTCAAGCAGAGCGTCAGTGCGCGGTGAGCTTCTCAACGGAGGTTGTGAGAAGTCCCGGCGAAGTTTGTGAAGGTTGGAGCTTGCCTACCGGGAGGGAAAAGGATCTACCACTAGTGGATTCGAGGTGGGTGCTCAATTCGTGGAGCCGGTCCAATTCGTTTGGGCTAACCTCAACGTGGACTAGGGGAGACCGGCAAGTCTCCGAACACCACGGTAAAAAGTATCGTGTCTCTTGTGCTTGCATTGTGTTTGTTATTTATGTTCAAGCAATTTACATTCATAGAATTAAATTGATTGATTGCTTGTCTTTAGAATTGCATATTCTTGTTAGAGATATAATTAGTTAGTGCACATAGTGAGCCTAGTTGTTTTAGGCTTTAATTGTCAAAACCTTAGTTTATCGCTTCCGTATTAATAATTGTTAATGTTTTGGCATAAGGATAATTAGGGGTGAATTGCTTTGTAGAAATTAGCGAGAGATTTTTAAAAGCCGCCTATTCACCCCCCTCTAGTCGGCATCCTCGACCTTACAAGAGCGCTCCGCCTTCGCTGGCTATGGCTTCAGTGGACAGCCCCAGACAGGCCGTGGTTTGGAACGGCGATACCATGTGACCGAACCGACCGCCAGCTCTTCTCCGTGGCCACTAAAATTACCATCGGTAATGGCCGAACGTCATCTTTCTGGACTGACAGATGGCTTCAGGGCTTTGCACCTTCATAGCTAGCTCCAGATCTCTATAAGCACTCCAGACGGAAAGCAAGATCAGTCTCAAACGCCCTGCAAAATAGCAACTGGATTTGGGATGTTCGGCATAATCTAACAGTCCATCTTCTATCTGAATATGTCAAGCTATGGCTTAAAATACAAGCAGTGTCTCTTCGGCCGGAGGTCCAGGATGACATAATCTGGACGCAAGTACCTCTGGTATCTACACAGCTTCTTCGGCATACCGCATGCAGTTTGCAGGAAGCACCTACAAATCCTACCGTAATACAGTTTGGTCAGCATGGGGGCCATTGAGCTGCAAAGTATTATTTTGGTTGACGCTCCGGGATCGGCTTTGGACTGCACAGCGCCTGCAACGACGGGGGTGGTCGAACCAATATTTCTATCAGATGTGCTACCGAAACCTAGAAACCGTCTATCATCTCTTCGTCGATTGCCCCAAGGTCCGATGCCTGTGGGCTGCAATTGCCTGGTGGGCCCGAACGCCATCTCTCCTTCTGGACCGATGGGAACCAGCCGCCGACCTGGACCAGTGGAGCATTCACCAGCTAAACCAGCAAGCTAGTCTTCAAAAAGGCGTCATAACCTTGATTATTCTCACATGCTGTCAATGGTGGAAAGAGCGCAATAACAGAGTTTTTAGAAATGAATGCCAAACCAACGACAAAATTCTCCAGTAAATCAAGGATGACGCTGCAAACTGGATCAATCACAGGGGCCAAGGACCTAAAAAAACTCGTGCAACGTCTTAATTGACCCCCCCCCCCCCCTCTTTCTCTATTCCTTTTCCCTTTTTTAAATTTCCTCTCCCTTCTCTCCTGAAGCCCTCTTCCCAGGGGTGCAGCCTCTTGCACCACTCTACTCTTGGTTCTTACTCTTCTAATATAATTATAGCTTGGCTGTCTTCAAAAAACATTGATGCACTCACAGGGTTTTTATTTACATTAACAGGGGGTGCATCATGCACGCCACTTTGATCGTGCATTCGGAGCTCGTCTCTGCATGCAAAGTACTACCCCATCTCCATCTCCCTCTCCCTTCCTGTGTTTGCTGATAGGCTAGTAGTGGTATTTTACAAGGGGGTGTGCTTTCATGTCAAAAGAAGATTAAGAAAATGGCCAGATGGAAATCAGCAATCTTGTCAACGAGCAGGCTTTGTACACCTCACAAGTTTTACACTTTCTTCGCGCACTATGCATTTGGAATTCCTATATGTGTGCAAAGTTTGCCAAGCCCTAGCCAGCTTATATATATGTACCATCGTTGCTCTGGTGGAAGCACCTATATATACCCCCATCTATATCTCTTTGTGTCTGCTTGCAAGCTGCGATTTCATGTCCAACAAGCACCCACATATTCAAAGTTGAGGTCAGAGATTGGAGGAAACCAAAACACCAATATGATTTTAAGGCAAATGGCAAGCGTTCTACAGGGTCAAGTATTGTTAGAGGGTAGGTATATGCTGTTGAGTCGGACAACATACAAGTTATCCATCCTCATCGACATTTCTGTTCATTTGGTACACGGCGAGATTTGCCGTGGACACCAGCACAGCACATAAGCTGCAGATAGTGAGATAGCCACCATTAGTAGTATCGCCCGTGATGCCAATTGCAGTCTAGATTAAATCACCAGAAAGTTTTGGAGAAGGCCGTAGTGTTGATTTTGATCAGGAATAAGAGGAGCAACAACCAGTCAAATGGCGCAAAGGCAGATCTCATCCTAAAAACTATTGAAGTTTCTGTCCATTCATCCACACTGTACCCATCGTCTTCTAATTCATTCCATTCAATGAAGGAGTTCTCTATATGTAAATTCAAAATCTGCCAATCGTTCTCTAGTAGCTCCTTTGGCAAGTTCTCAATGTTGCAAAGCCTCATGTTTCTAGTGCAATTCGTCATGCCTGTTCTGATGTGCCATATATTAAATAAAACACTAGTAATGTTGACTCCTACAGTCGCGCGCGTCTGATTATATTTGCGCTTTCATTTTTTGATTCCATTGTGGCAGGATATATATACTGTCACACATATGGCGAAAACGCTAAAATCCATACTTTAGATTGCGCTGTGCATCAGAAGTGAGTATACAGTTGTTTTTAAAGCGAGTATACAGATACTCTGTTATGAATTCATTATGAAGAAAGACGTTTCGTTAGATCGCCACGTATGAACTTGGGAACTTGAGGGATAAACTGCAGAATGTGACAGGCATAGTACTCGAGAGAACAAATAGACATCAAGGGTAACTTGATTTGATGCCCTTTAAAAGGTTTGCAACTTGTATCCAAAATATGATGTGAACTGCTGAACGAGTCTAGGTTGCAAGGCCAAATCTGAGAGGTTGGAGCAAACCAAACACTAGGTAGGAGTATTATTTGAGCGTAATGGAAAGATAAAGAACCGTTTTCAAAAAAAAATGGAAAGATAAAGAAAGGTCATCATCTATTTTGTTGGGCCTGGAGGTTGACGAGTCGTGCGTACGCTGCGGCGGTTGTGTTTCATGTGCATTTTGGCCTGCAATTGGACCGGCAGCCTAGACAGATCGATGCTTCCTCGGATTTATCAGCAATCGACGACGAACATTGGGCTGGGCACGCAAGGACGGAGAAGCACATTACTGATGCACTCACATGGTTTTAGTTTACACTCGCGCGCGCATATATATATATATATATATATATATATATATATATACATATATATATATATATATACATATATATATATATATACATATATATATATATATATATATATATATATATATATATATATATATATATATATATATATATATATATATATATATATATATATATATATATACATATATATATATATATATACATATATATATATATATACATATATATATATATATATACATATATACATACAAACATGCATACATACATACATATATATATATACACACACGGTAGCACTAATTTACGCTTACGCGTAGTTTTGTTATTCTACGAGCAAGCCGTAATCCCGTGTCACTGAACTAGCTAAATATGAACGCAAACGTTTACTGTGAACGCATGCATGCGCCGACTAATAAATGTCATTCGTAGTTTATACATGTATATATTTTTTCTTTGATTTAGCCATAACATTTTACTGACAGCTCCAATTCACAAACCGTTTTCACCGGTAGCTTACTGAGAACGAGATCAACACATTGATATAAGTCTCGGTGCATAAAACAGATTTTACTATCCGTGTATGTAGATGTTACTATCGATATACATAGATTTTACTACTACACAGAGGTCCAGCAGCCTGTGCACTAGTAAAATATTATGATGCATTCGGTAAAATGACAGTAAAAACTCATTCGTGCAGTGTTTATTAACGAGACTTATATTATTATGTTGCTCTCGTCGTCAGTAAGCTATTAGTAAAAACCGTTCGTGCATCAGAGCTGTCAATAAAATATTATAGCCAAATAACAAAATATACAGACTCATGTACAAACTAGAAAACATGTTATAGAGGATATTTTTACTAGTCGGTTATGCGTCACTAGTAATGTGTTTCGTAGTTTGTATATAAATCTGTTTTTTCTTTGATTTAGCCGTAACTTTTTATTGACAGTTCCAATTCACAAACCATTTTCACCGGTAGCTTACTGATGACGAGAGCAACACACTGATATAAGTCTCGGCGCATAAAACAGATCTTACTATTCGTATATATAGATGTTACTATCGGTATACATAGATTTTACTATCATACAGTAGTAAATTGATGTACATTTAGCAGTAAAATTTGATTTATGCGACGTTTATTAGCGAGACTTATATCATATTGTTCCTCTCATCATTAGTAATCTAATGGTGAAATTTGTTCGTGAATCGGAGCTGCGAATAAAAAGTTATAGCTAAAACAAAAAAACAGATTCATGTATAACTAGAGAACGCATCTTTGCATCTCTCGGTCACAGACATGCATACAAAATTTCATAGTTTGTACATGAATATGTTTTTTCTTTGATTTAGTCATAACCTTTTATTGACAGCTCCGGTTCACAAACCGTTTTCACCAGTAGTTTACTGACGACGAGAGCAACACACTGATATAAGTCTTGGTATATAAAATAGATTTTACTATCCGTATATATAGATGTTACTACCGGTATACATAAATTTTACTATCATACAGTAGTAAATCGATGTACATTTGGCAGTAAAATTTGATTTATGCGACGTTTATTAGCGAGTCTTATATCATGTTGTTCATTCGTCATCAGTAATTTAATGGTGAAATTTGTTCACGAATCGAACATGCGAATAAAAAGCTATGGCTAAACAAATAGAAATCAGAATCATGTATATGTCTTTGCATCTCTCGGTCACACACATGCATGCATTAATTATGGACGATAAATATTCCAAGGCTCGATCGCGAATTTCATAGCGCTAAATAGTGGAACGCTCGGCTCGATCGGACTGCAAAACTGACCAGCGTGTGTAGAATTGCTTAAACTACACGCGGCTACAGAACCGTAGTTCTCTCCCTCTCTCCCTCTCTCTCTCTCTCTCTATATATATATATATATATGAAAAATATCTTTTACTCCGAGTGTAGTTACTCCCACTTCTGAAATACTACCTAAATGAACTTAAAATACTTCTTTATCACTTTGGGTACTCTCATATACTAATTATAAGATATTCTAATGTGAACCATATGAAAAAATTGCAAGGGAGTACATAGTTTTTAGTGTATTTTACAAATACATTTATATATGGACATAAAAAGGAGTATATCCAAAAAAATACATACCACCTTAGAAAAAATGTAAATACTACCTAACAAGTCTTATATGCTCGTATACTACATGTACATACAATCCATTGCGCGAGATACTCTCTTCGTTGTGAGATACAACGTAAGTAGTAATTACTCCCGGGAGTAGAAAAGAGGCTTCCTATATATATATATATATAGTATAATTACCTAGGGGTGCTAAAAAGGATATTTTCTTTATGCATTTTCATGCAATTTTTTTTGAATTTTTTAGGAAGCTGAGTTTGATCGGTTTACTAACTAGTTCAAACAAGTTTGAACTGAAATTCAAACTAGAGTTTCTATTTTTTATGATAGTTTGGTTGTAAGTATATGATGATTTTATATATAAATCGGCAAAGCATGTGATCCAAACTAGTTCAAAATCTTTGAATTCGAGTATATTTTTTCAAAGGTATGTGTTTCATTTGAATTGGTATAGTTAGGTATTGTCGGCGTTTTCGAGCGCCGGCAAGTAAATTTGTAAGTCTAAGGGATCGCGCGTTCTACTCCCTGAATGGTTAGACTCGAGAGTCCAAGATGTATACTGGTTCGGGCTGAAAGTTCCTACTCCAGTTCAGATGGCGGTATTGTATTGCTTTGCACAACGTTTTACAGATGAGGGCGCTAAATTACCTAATCTCCTCGTGTTCTCATGTGTTCGCCCTCTAGAATCGTTAGTCCCGCCTCCTTTTATACGTATAAGGAAGGGGCAGTTACATCGAGAGCCGGGAAGGGCGAGGCGACCTATGCTAGGAGCTCGGTCCTTCGTCCCGTGGATCGGTCGCCACACGCCTTGCCCATGCTTTGGGTCGGTAGCCTTGGTGGTCGTGGAGGTTAGGTATTCCCGAAATAGCGTACTTGCCCTCGTGATCCTTACGAATCGCCGACGCGGCGGTGTGACGTTGGCGCCGCCGGAGGGAGCGTATGTTCGATCTTTGACGCGATCGTTGATGGGGCTCAAGCTTTGACTTCAGCATCACCAAACCTTCGGGAAGGAGCCACCGCCCTTGTATAGTCACTCCGATTGACCTTGTTCGCGGGTACGTGGCGGTAGGTGATGAGGGCCCCGACACGCGCCCCTGCGTCGCTACCTTGGTTTGGTCTGAGTCGGAGATCCGCCCGCCAAGGGATCGGAGCGCTGTCCGGCCGAGTCGGGGATCCCGCCCGCCAAGGGATCGGAGCGCCGTCCGGACGGAGTCGAGATCCCGCCCGCCAAGGGGATCGGAGCGCCGTCCGGCCGGAGTCGGAGATCCCGCCCGCCAAGGGGGTCGGAGCGCTGTCCGGCCGAGTCGCTTCGACCGGCCCGGGAGCGGATGTCTTGTGTGGTCTCGCAGCGATTCGGTCGGTGGCGGGCGGCGCACTGCTGGGTGGAGATATGCTTGAGGCCGCTGCCCGCCGCCGCCGTTGGGGTACCCTATTATTAGTATTCACGTATATACCTAAAACCAAATTTTTGAAAAACATATTCAATATTGCTTGAATTTGCATTTGAAATCATGGTGCCCCATTTCGACTTCATATATATATATATATATATAAGCTCTTTTACGGTGGATTAAAATCAATATAAGCCATCTATTCCTTTGAATCTAATAGTTGAAATCAATTTAAATCTAGTTATACTACCACCTGTAGTATTGGTAGTAAAATTCAGAGAGGGGTACAAGGGTGAAAAATTCTATCATACTATTTGTCCTCTACGGTAGAAGAAGATCCTTTGGCCGAGCTTTGGGCTGATACGACCGGGCGATGGTCGAGCTCTGGGAGGAAGAAGCTGCGGCTTGTGATGTAGTTGCCTTTGTCGGCGTACGGTCGCTTGAGGTCGTTCCGAGGCTTAAGGTGGTAAGGGAGGCCCTTCTTGAGGCGATGGTGCGAGGGCGCCGGCCGTTGTCAGTGCGGCCGCGTCGATGTCGCTGAACGGCAGCAGCGGCATGCCATTCCGTGGCTATGTCGGGCGCCTCGTCGACCGGGTAGGGCCTACCAAAGAAGTCGTCTCCAACGACCTCAGTCCGCCGACCCCAAGGTCCGCCCCGCCGACTGTGCAAGGAAGGGCCTACCAAGAAGTCACTTCAACGACCTCAGTCCACCGATCCAAGATCCGTCCCGTCGACCGTGCAAGGAAGGGCCTACCACAGAGTCACTTCCAACGACCTCAGTCCACCGATCCAAGATCTCATCCGTCGACTGCAAGGGCCTCGCATTAGGAAGTTTGATGCGGATATGTTCCTGCCGTAGTGTAGGGTAGGTATCTTTTTTGAGCTCGCCAGGTACCTTATGTAACGTTGTGTAAAGTTTGAGTCTGCTGGCATATAATGAAATCTTCTTTTATGAAATGTATTCGCGATGAGTTTGCTTTGATTTTAATCGTCGTGGATAGACCGAGCCTTGATCGGCAGGAACAACCGCGAGAGTGCTCGTTTAACGTCGTAGCTAGACGGCGCCTTGGTCGGCAGGGCGACCGGATGCCTCTGTGAGGTTATGGTGTCCGAGTGCCTTGGTCGGCAGGACGACCGGATGCCTCTGTGAGATTCGGGTGTCCGAGTGCCTTGGTCGGCAGGACGACCGGATGCCTCTGTGAGGTTCGGGTGTCCGAGTGCCTTGGTCGGCAGGACGACCGGATGCCTCTGTGAGGTTCCGTGTCCGAGTGCCTTGGTCGGCAGGACGACCGATGCCTCTGTGAGGTTCGGGTGTCCGAGTGCCTTGGCGGGCAGGACGACCGGATGCCTCGTGAGGTTCGGTGTCCGAGTGCCTTGGTGGCAGGACGACCGATGCCTCTGTGAGGTTCGGTGTCCGAGTGCCTTGGTCGGCAGGACGATCGATGCCTTTGTGAGGTTCGGTGTCCGAGTGCCTTGGTCGGCGGAGACGACCGGATGCCTCTGTGAGGTTCGGTGTCCGAGTGCCTTGGTGGCGGGACGGCCGGATGCCTCTGTGAGGTTCGGTGTCTGCGAGTGCCTTGGTCGGCAGGACGACCGGATGCCTCTGTGAGGTTCGGTGTCCGAGTGCCTTGGTCGGCAGGACGACCGATTCCTCTGTGAGGTTCGGTGTCCGAGTGCTCGCTTAACGTCAGAGCTAGACGCTGCCTTGGTCGGTAGGGGACGACCCAATGCCTCGCGGAGGTTCGGTGTCCAAGTGCTCGCTTAACGTCGTAGCTAGACAGTGCCTTGGTCGGCAGGACGCACCCAATGCCTCCGTGAGGTTCGGTGTCCGAGTGCTCGCTTAACGCCGTAGCCGGACGCGGAGTGCTCGCTACCGTCGTAGCCGGACGTGAGTGCTCGCCACCGTCGTAGCCGGACGTGAGTGCTCGCTACCGTCGTAGCCGGACGTGAGTGCTCATTTACCGTCGTAGAGCTGGACGCGGCGGCATCCTTCCCAGTCCTCGTCGGGCGAGGGTAGTGCGAGAGGAATGGCCACCGCCTATCCCACATGTATACCTCATCCGCGGTGTGGGACCCGAGGGGTGAGCGACGACGCTTACTGCGCTGGTTTGAACGTCGTGCTCGTGGAGCTAATAGCGGTAGTCCGAGTGGGTCCGGGAGGTCCGCCAAGGGGACCCTTCCGAGCGGACGGTCCCGCAGTAGGGTGTCCTGCCCCGCTGTGGGGCGACCCATAAAAACCTTTCTTTACTCAATCCCGTATGGACCCCGGTAGTCCGCCAACCCAGAGCACACCGTGTCGCCGCCATTGATGAGCTCCCGGAGAGTGTGAAGTATGGTCTCGGACGCGAGTAGAGGTGATTAGGCCGTCACCGACCTAACCGAGGGCCCACCGTGGCTCACCTCATACCCCCTTGCTCAAGTTTTCTTTGGGCACCTTATACATCCGTGGGTAGGCCTTTTTGAACCCACTTCTCATTGGGCCTGGCGCAAGCCACAAAGCTTTTGCCGCCTTGGGCCGCAGCTGCCCATGGGCTTTCGCGCGCCCGAGCAACTGCTCCGCCTAAAGGCGAGACCAAGAGGTTACGGACACGTTGTTCGGGGGCGGCGTCTTTATGGCTCTTGCCGCCTGACATGACAGGGATTAAAAGCGGAGTGGTATTGGAAACTGGGAGTTACCAGGCTGGCGCAATAGGCGAGGGTGGACGCGACGCTTTGTTTGAGGAGGTGCCTGCTCGGTCGGCGTCTGCTTGTCCTCTATAAATACGCCCGTTGGGGTGCTCCGGGTAGTCACGCTTTCTTGCCTTCTTTGTCTCTGCCTCTGAAACAAGAAAAGCACCAGAGAGCCAAGGAAAAGAAAACCCCAGCCTTTCTTTCTCACCTTCCAGTCGCCTCTTCTGTGAAGATGTCGTGGCCGGAGTGCTCCGCGCAAGACAGCTGTGCGCTCGGCTTGGTGAAGAAGGGCTTCCTCATGCCGCAGGACCTTTCCGGTGGAGGGTGACGATCGGGCCGTCACCCCGCGCGGGCGGCGAGGTCGTGGTGCCCGCCTCGTTCTTCGAGCGCTTTGGCTCGCCACGCACCCGCTCGCCCAGGCTGCTGTCTCACTACAAGGTGGAGGTGCACCATCTCAACCCCAATGGGGTCCTCCACATCGCCATCTTCATCACGTTGCGGCGACCTTCCGGGATCGAGCCGACCGGCGTTGGAGGCACTTCTTCCGTGCAAGGCTCGAAAGACAGCCGCTCGGACGCCGTGGCGCCTGGTGGCTCGCCTCGGCTTCGCCTTGCCGGAGCACGGAGTACCGGAGGTAAATCGCCCTCGTCTAACAAGAATCGGCGTTTCAATGGCTCTACGTTCGTAACGCCGCGACAGCCCCTCGTTTCACCGGGCGAGCTTCCCATGGCGGAGGAGCGTGGAACCGGGCGCCAAAAGAGGGAGAAGAACAGCCGCCCCGATCGTGGAGCGTATCAGTGGCTCAAAGGAGGCGGGGCTCACCGGGACGTTGTTGTGCGCGCTTTATGGGGATGCGCGGCAACCCTTGTGCACAGTGCCGCACTTCCTTGTTCCGTATGCGGGCCGTCCGACCGGGCGAGGATGGCGAGCCCGAGTTGGCGCGTCTCGAGGTGGAGGCCCGGGTGGCGGCTGTGCATGGTGGAAGTGCCACTGTAGCTGTGGCCACCCGAGCCATTCTCGCGGCCACCCGCCAACCGTAAGTCGGTGAAATTTCTTTCGCTTCTCTTTCTTTGTCCCTAGCACTTGGTCCGACCGGCATTCCCGCATCCTCTTAGGGGCTCACGGGGATGTCTTCGGCGCCGCCCCGGGATAAGAAGGCGCGCGCCGCCTCGGCGAAGCAGAGGTCGACTCCTCCCGCAAGAAGCGGAAGGAGGAAAGGAGGAAGAAGAAGCATAAGGAGCGTCTGCGGCTGCGCTGCTGCGCAGGATGTGTCTGAGTCCACCGGCGTGGGGACAACCTCATCGGACGGGCGGGAGCGCCCGACCATCCCTATGGTGGGTTTTTTCTCACCCGCCGATCGGCGGTGGCCCGAGCGTGGACCCGCCGAGGGCAACACCACGGGCCCCGTGGCGCGGATCCTCAGCGGGGTGATCTTGCGCCATGGTTGTCGCAGCCGCTACGGAGGCGGCCGAGGAAGCGACTACCGACTTGACCTTGGCGGGGGCGGCAAAGAGGCGCGCGTGCCACGTACCCTCGGCCTTGTAAGTGTTCCCTTTTTTTCTTTTCTTCTTATTGGAGCATTTTTGCGCAAAAGCCGCTCGAGCGACTCTTGAATCTTTGTAACGCGCGGCGCCTACACGGGCGTGACCGTGGGGCGGCCGCAATGACTCCGCAAATAGCAGTAGCCGGCGATTTCGGCGACCGATCGGGTCGGTGGCGGTCGCGGTGTCGGGCGCCGAGGGCGCGGTCGCCGAGGGACGGGCCTCACCCGAGGTCGAGGCCGAAGAAGAGCCGCCGCCTCGGCTGGGACCCCACCGACGACGTGATCGTCCTTTCGGAGGATGAGACGACGTGCCGCCGCGATCGCGCCATCGAGGCGAGCTGGTGACGAGGTGCTCGACCTTTGTCCCGTGGATGTGCCGACCGATGCCCTCGTGTAGGTCGACGCGGGTTTCGAAGGTTGACCTCACGCCTTGCCCATGGTGCTTTGACGGCGACGCCCGCCCGAACGGGCGAACGAGGGCGTGCCGGGTGTAGCCCGGCCGGGCGCCATGGGCCACGGAGGAGAGCGAGTGGGCCGCTTTCGGCAAGGCGCTACCGACGCCGAAGCGAGATAGGCGATCCGCAGGTCGCGCTCACTCGAGTCTTCCACCGTATTGGGCACGATGGTCGGGAAGTTCGGCCATCGCCTGTAAGTCACCAAAAGCTCGACTTGTTGCACATTTTGATAGTTCTTCCGTGGGACTAACGGAGTGTCCACGTTTTGCAAAGACTGCGGCTCGCCAGGCGCCAGTTGAGCTCTGCGGCGCTCGGCAATCGTAGGCGGCTGCGGTGGAGGAGTGCGGTCGCGCCTAGTCCAGAGGCCATGGACATCGTGCATCGGAGACGGTGGAGATCCGCCAGGGCTTGAAGAGGCCACGAAGGCCCTTTATGATGAGCGCCAGGAGCCAAGGTCTTGAGGGCGAAAGTGGTGGAACCGAGTCCTCTCGACGGAGGTCACCGAGGCCAAGGATGCCGCCGCTGCCGCGGAGGGGATCGCGCAGACGCAGTAACACGCTGCGGACCGAGCGAAACCAGCTCGGGGATGTCGACCGAGTTCGCTCCGAGCGGCGATCGCCCGTATGACCTGGCCGAGCCGAGGACTTCATACGAGGCGCCAAGAAGGAAGCCGCAATCACCAACTCGCGGTAAGTGTCTCAATTCTTCAATTAAGTCTGGGGTGACCCACAGGCGAACTTATCCAAATCGCCGCACCGCAGAGGCGCAGAAGAACCGAAGCGCCGCCGTGGAGGCGCAGAGAACGGCAGCAGATGCTCGCGACGTGGCGATCGTGGCTCGACGAGGCCCAGCGGCGTTGAAGGTTGCGAGGACGGTCGGGCCGAGATGGGCGCCGAATCGAGGCCCTTCGCAAGGCCGGTCGGAAGTTCGCGATCGATCCTTGAGCCGGCAGCCCGAGTGCCCTTGCCCCGTGCCGCCCTAGTGCGACCGTCGAGGAGGCGGTGATCATCGCGCTCGCGCTTGAGCTTCGTCGGTGCTGGTCAACACCGTCTCGCACTACGACGGCATCGACCTCGCGGTGGTGAGCAGCGGCGTAGCCGGGAACCGGACCGACGAGGAGATCGACAGGTTTGAGCTCCTGGTCGAGCCGCACGCCCGGGAGATCGCCAGCCACATCCCGCCGCAGGTTGCCCTCCAGAAGCCAGAGGCAGCCAACTCTCCGTCTCGCCATCCGGTCGCCCACCAGGAAGAATAAAAATAGTTAGCTTTATCCTTTTTAGATTGTAAAGACTGCTATGTAAACAATCTTGAATTTATCAAGTTTCAAAATCGCTTCGTCCTCTCTTCGTATTTAGGGTGAGTGTTTGATCGACCATAGCCATAAGGACCGCAGGGTCACTTATGCGTAGGTTGGGTCGCTTTGGGAGGGGCGAGGTGGATTGAGACTTGGCTATGCGTGTTAGGCGACTTGTGAGGGATAGGAGTGTTCTAGACCGCCAAGGATCTTTCCACTTGCGCACTTCCTTCTTCCGCCGGCGCTACTTAGCAACCATAGCCGGGCGAGGCCGTAACACTTGGGTTGAGAGGGTTACCGCCGATGGACCTCATGACGGTCGGGTCACGCACTCATAAGCGATGGGATAGCCGAGTTCGTGCGGGAGGAGTGTTCCTCGCCGACCCAAAGGTCACTCCACTCGGTACTTCCTTCTTCCGCGAAGTGTTAGCAACTATAGCCGGGCGAGGTCAGAGCACTTGGGTCGAAGGGGTTACCGCCGAAGGACCTTGTGGTCGGTTGGGTCATCAACCCGCCGCAAGCGCCGACCGAGTACCGAACGGGCGCCAAGGGCAGCCCCGAGTCGTCGCATGGCGACTGTGTGCTCGAAAGGAAAAAGTAAAGAGCATGCTAGGAAGAGGAAAAGAGTTTAGGATAGAATCGCCTTAACTTTTCTATATTCCATGCATTCGGAAGGATGCGCCGTCGGCCCTTGAGTCGAAGGTGCCGGTCCGAGGATCTCCACGACGGTGAAGGGCCTTCCCAGGCGGCGACTTGTGCTTATCCTTGCCGGTTTGGACCGCGCAGACTGTGTCGCCAAGATCAACGATCGCCTCGAACTCGACGGCCGTGATAACGTCGCAGAGCTTGTTGATACCGCCGATCGCGGGATGGCCACGCCATGCGCCTCGCCGAGCCGGGTCGACGGCGATTGTTGTGTGGCGAGCCCCGAGCCTCCTCGGCTTGTAATCTTGGGGCGCCATACCCGTGTCTGTTTGGCAAGATGGCTTCAAGACCGTGATACCATGAAGAACGGTGTGAACCCGGCCGCCCGGTCGGCGTGGTCCGCAGACTCCAGAGGACGGAGGGTAGCTCGGTCACCCGCGCCGCCGAAGTGCTTGAGCCGATCAAGATCCGCGGCTTGAGCCCTGAAGGATCATGCCGCTTGCGCTACCGACCGGCCGTTGGTCCGCAGATGGGCCACGGCGCCCAATCGACGCGGATGTTGAAGTCATCGCAGAACTCGAGGAACTCCTTCCCGCGGAACTGCGTTCTGTTGTCGGTGATGATGGAGTTTGGGACTCGAACCAAAGACTATGTCGCGGAAGAAGATGGCGCCAGCCGACGCGTGACGCCACGACCGCTTGGCCTCTATCCATTTGGTGAACTTGTCCACCGTGGCGAGCAAATGGGTAAAGCCCCGGCGCTTTCTTGAAAGGTTCGACCGGATCGAGTCCCCAAACCGCAAAAGGCCACGTGATGGGGATCGCTCGCAAGGCCCGAGTGGCGGATGTGTGCGCTCGGCAAAGAATTGGCATCCTTCGCAAAGCGCACGATGTGCTCGGCGTCGGACATGGCGGTCGGCCAATAGAAACCTTGCCGAAAGGCCTTTCCCACAAGAGATCGGGCGCGCGTGGTGACCGCAAATTCCACTGTATGTCGTCCGGCAGCTTGTTTCCCTTGGTCGGCCAGATGCACTTTGGAGGACCGGAGGCTCCTTTGTAAAGGTCCGGGCCGACTAGGACGAAGACTTGCTCACGGCGAGGCGCCGGCCTCGGTCGGGTCTGGGGAAGTGACCCGTCCGTCAAACGATCTATGAAGGGCTTTCTCCGGCCGGACTTCGATCGCTAGCACGCGCGGCTCGACCGGCCAAGTCTACGCCGACCGCGGCGGCCGGGCGATGCCGTCTAGGTAGGTTTGGGACCGCTCGCCACCAAGCCCGGTGGATGGAAGGCCGCAGAGGTCGCAGACGAAGATCCCGGCGGACCGGCTCGGAGGCCGATTGGTTAGTAGTCGGCGCCGCTATTGTAGCGTCGGTAGCTATGGTGAAGCTCAAGCCCTTGAACGCTCTTGAGCCCGCGCACTTCTCGACAAAGACGCGCCATACGGGCGTCTCTGGCCCGCGCCTTCATGACTTGGTCGACGACAAGCTTGGAGTCCCCGTGGACGTGGAGTCGGCGAGCACCGAGGTCGGCAGCGATCCGAGACCGCTGACGAGGGCCTCGTGACTCGACGACGTTGTTGGTGGTGTCGAAAGCGACCGATGGCGATCAAGGCTGTTCCGGCGGGAGATGATGACGACTCCGCGCCCCGCCATTCTTGTTGTAATACCCATCGGTACATTGTCCCGATGCTCGGGTCTTCGATCACCGGTGGTGCTCGGTTTTGGTCCACTCGGCCACGAAGTCGCTAGGGCTCGCGATTGATCGCCGTCCGAGGGACGTATGTGATGTCGTGGGTCACGAGCTCGAGCGCCCACTTGGCTATCCTTCCCGAGGCGTCGCGGTTGGCGACGATCTCGCCGAGCGGGACGTGGTCACCATGATGATGGTGTGCCGATCGAAGTAGTGGACGAGCTTTTCTTCGCAATGAGCACCGCCAGAGTAAGCTTCTGCACTGTGGGTACCGAGCCTTGACTCGGAAAGGACCTCGCTAATGAAGTAAATCGCCGTTGTACCTTGAGTTCGCGGCCTTCTTCCGCCGCTTCCACCACGAGGGCCGCACCGACGACTTGGGTAGTGGCGCGATGTAGAGAAACACGTTCACCCGGTGCCGGGCGACCAGATCGAGGCGAGGACAAGAAGGTCTTCAGCGGGTGAGGGCCTCCCGAGCCTCCGGGTCCACCAAGCGGTCGGATCTCTTGAGTAGCTCAGAGTGGCATTCGCGCCGCCGAGGCGAGACACGAACGGCTCAAAGCCGCCAGCATCCGTCCACTCGACCCTTTGAGGTTGCCGATTGGGCCCATCCTTGCGATCGCCGATATCTTCTCTGGTTGGCCTCGATGCCTCGCCGGAGACAATGAAGCCAAGAAGCTTCCTTTAGGGACCCCAAGACGCATTTTCGGATTGAGCTTTATGCGAACCGTCGAAGGTTCGCAAGGTCTCTTCAGTCGGGATAAGGTCGTCGGCCTTCTTGGTCTTACGACAATATCGCCGACGTACACCTCAACGTTACGCCGATCCGTCATTGAAGCACGCTTGCATACATCGTATGTAGCGCCGCGTTCTTTAGGCCGAACGGCATTGTAACGAGCGAGAATGAGCCGAACGGAGTAATGAAGGAAGTCGCGAGCTGGTCGAACTCCTTTAGCGCAATCCGTGGTAGCCCGAGTAGGCATCCGAAAGAGAGGGACTCGCACTGCGCGTGGAGTCGATGACTTGGTCGACGCGGGGCAAAGGAACGGATCCTGGGACACGCTTTGTTGAGACTCGTATAGTCAACGACATCCTCCATTGCCCAATTTTCTTTTTACAAGTACAGGTTGGCTAGCCACCGGGTAGCGCACCTCTTTACGAACCCTACAGACGAAGTTTGGCGATCTCTCCTATGATCCTGCGCTCTCTCGGCGAGCGCGCAAGGCGTTGGGCGACCGGCTTTGAGCCCGGTCGGATGCTCAAGGAGTGCTCGCGACTTCCTTGATTCTGGCATGTCGGAGGACCTCCATGCGAAGACGCCTTTGTTGGTGCGATGGAGTCGACGAGCGCTTTCCTATTTGGCGGAGCGTGGCTCGATCCGCACGGTCTTGGTCGGATCACGTGGATCGGCCGTGACCTCCTTCGTGTCCTCGACGGACTTGATGATCCCGCCCGACTTGCTGGACTCGGGGCGGATTCGAGGCTTCCCTCTTGAGGTTGTCGAGCTCGGCAGACGCGATAATCGCCGAGGCAAGCTCACAACTGCTGCGCTCGCAGTTGTAGGCAAGCTCGAAAGATGATGCCACGTGATGACTCCTCGTGGCCCGAGCATCTTCACTTGAGGTAGGCGTGGCCGGGACCGCCATGAACTTGGCGTAACACGGCCTTCCCAGATGGCATGGTAAGGGGAAATCCACGACCTCAAAAGTGAGGGTCTCGGTCGCGGAAGTTTCCGGCCCCAAAGGTAACGGCGGTCGACCGCCGAGTGGATGGGCTCGCGCCGTGAATGACGCCATGGAAAGGCGCTTGCCGGGTCGGAGGGTTGGCGCGGGACCCCATAGCCGAGCGCGTCGACGAGAAGATGTTGAGGCCGCCTCCGTCCATCATCGCACCTTTGAAAGGCGCTTCTTCCCACGACGGGTGACCACCGGGGTATCTCCCTACCTGGAACGTGGTCGATGATCGGTCCGATCAAAGGTGATCGAACTCGACCATCGGAGGTATTGGGGACGATGGCGCGGCGGTGTGGACCTCGCGATAAGCGAGCTTGAGCCGACGCTTGTCGGCATAGCGGCCGTCCTCCAAAGATCATGAGGCAGCCGCCGGGTTCGTGGAACTCGCCGCCCGCTTTTTCTCTCGTACCGCGGGCCGCAGCAGCTTCTTTCCCTTGCCACGCGGCGTTGTGGGGACGCTGGAGAGGTAACGCCAGACCTCGCAGATCCGGTGATTTGTGCTTGACGGAGAACCCGTGGTTTGGGCACGGCCGTCCATCAACTTCTCGGTGGTCGGGCGCGACGGTCGGTCGCACTTGCTTTGCTGGCAGTGGGATCGGCGATGGCGACCACTTGGGTCTCGCGGATCGCTTCCGCGCCGCCTGTTTGTCGGAGCGGCCGGCGGGGACCGATGTGGACGCCGGATTCTAGCCGGGCCTTTCCTCCTCAAAGATGGCCCCCATGCCTCCTCTCACGAGGCGTGGTTGGTGGCGATATCGAGGAGCTCCTTGGTAGTTCCGGGCTTGAGGCAACCTAGTTTGTGTACCAAGGCCTTGCAGAGGTGCCGTAGATGAATGTTCCCACGACATCGGCGCGGAGATGTCGGGAGCTCGTTACCGACGGGAAAACCGCCGGATGTAGTCCCGGAGGTTTCCACGGCTGCTTGTTTGCACCCTTCAGTCAGGAGTTTCGTGGCGCTTGTAAGTGCCACCGAAGTTGCCGACGAAGAGGGCTTTCAAGTCGGTCCGTTCTCGATGGTTTTGGCGGGCAAGTACTGAGCCGGGCTGGCCGAGTCCGCGAGGTAGATGGGAAGTCTTGGATGATGAAGAGGTCATCCGCTGCTCCTCCCGCCCGCATGCGAGCCGGTAATCTTGAGCCGACACAGGTTTGTGGCCCTGTATTTGGCAATGTTGGTAGGCGCCGGAACCGCGGGGAAGTCCGCTGGCGGATCCTGGCAGTAACGCCGCGTCCAGACCGTCGGGGCTCGGCTGCGGTGGTGGTGTACGCCGCCCGCAATTCGTGAGTGGGCGGCCTCCTCCGCCATCTTTCGTCGCGCCTCAAGGGTAGCGCGAATGTCGTAGGCATCACCGAGGCGCTGGCGCACCGGGGTGCGCGAGGCCTGGTGTGGCTCGCGGTGCGGCGCCGCTGTGCCGGACCCAACCGCCTCCGGCGGTGACGGGCCCGGTGGCGAGGTGGCTCCGAGCGATAGGAGCGAGGCGTGCATGTCAGCCGCGACGGCGTGCTCTACCACCCGGAGGTTTTGATAAGTGGCCTTGGCCTCCGGTCGATCGGCCCGGGAAGCCTCGGCAAAGATTGCCGCGCCACGTTTGGCTTGCATGGGGAAGGCGAGGACCGCGGACTCTTCCGCTTCTTTGGGGGTGTGCTCGACGCAAGCGTCAAGGCCGCCAGCACATGCGGGGTCTCGAGCTCCTCCTGCTCCGGGTTGGCCTGGAGCTGGTCGAGCTCAGCTCTTCGTTCCTCCAACTCTTTGCGCTGTTGTTGGAGCTCGCGCGGTGGGCTGAAGCGTTCATGCGCTGGCTGGTACTCCTCCTCCCGCGCTGAGTGCGCCGGATAGGAGGTCCCGTGGCGCGGGGCGACGGTCAATCGGACAAGGTTCGCCATGTTGCACTCGCGAGAGTGCCGCCTGCGGGCAGGGTACTCCGTGTCGGAGCTGGAGTCATGGCTGGAAGAGTCTTCCAGCAGCTCGTGGATGGAGGCCGGCATGTAGCCAGCCATCGCCACAAGTTGCGAGCCTACGGGGGGTGACATGGTCACCTGCCCGGGCCTACGGGAGTTTTCGCCAGACGTGGCGGAGCACTCCTCGGTTCCGGCCGGGGGCAGGGCGCTAAGCCGGAGCTTAGCGGTCGCCCGAGAGGACGCCTGAGCTCGCAGGGCGCTGCCCTCCGGCGGCGGGACGAAGCGTGAGCCTCCCGCCGGGTGACGGCGAAGTCGAGGGAGCCGAAGCGGATCCGGCTCCCCGGCGCAGTCATGCCGTCGCAGTGGGTGGATGCCATCAGGGAGACAAACGGAATCCGGAGATGGTGACGAAGACGCCAAGGCCCCTACCGGCGCTGGCTAACCGCCGGCGCTTTGCGCGGCAAGTAAATTTGTAAGTCTAAGGGGTCGCGTTCCCACTTCAATGGTTAGACTCGAGAGTCCAAGATGTATACTGGTTCGGGCTGAAAGTCCCTACTCCAGTTCGGATGGCGGTATTGTATTGCTTTGCACAACGTTTTACAGATGAGGGCGCTAAATTACCTAATCTCCTCGTGTTCTCATGTGTTCGTCCCCTCTAGAATCGTTAGTCCTGCCTCCTTTTATACAGAAGGAAGGGGCAGGTTACATCGAGAGCCGGGGGAAGGGCGAGGCGACCTATGCTAGGAGCTCTGGTCCTTCGTCCTGTGGACTGGTCGCCACACGTCTTGCCCATGCTGGGTCGGTAGCCTTGGTGGTCAGGGAGGTTAGGTATTCCCCGGGAAACAGCGTACTTGCCCTCTCCGTGATCCTTACGAATCGCCGTTGCGGTGTGTGACGTTGGCGCCGCCGGGAGGGAGCGCGCGTTAAATCAGACGCGATCGTTGATGGGGCTCGAAGCTTTGACTTCAGCAGTCACCAAACCTTCTGGGGAAGGAGCCACCTGCCCTTGTATAGTCACTCCGATTGACCTTGTTCGCGGGGTACGTGGCGGTAGGCTGATGAGGGCCCCGACACGCGGCCCTCGGCGTCTGTCACCTTGGTTTGGTCGGAGTCGGGAGATCCCGCCCCGCCAAGAGGATCGGGAGCGCTGTCCGGTCGAGTCGGAGATCCCGCCCGCCAAGGGATCGGGGCGCTGTCCGGTCGGAGTCGGAGATCCCGCCCGCCAAGGGGGTCGGAGCGCTGTCCGGTCGGAGTCGGAGATCCCGCCCGCTAAGGGGATCGGAGCGTTGTCCGGCCGGTCGGAGATCCCGCCCCGCCAAGGGGGTCGGGAGCGCTGTCCGGTCGGAGTCGCTTCCCCTGGCCGGTCGGGAGCGGATGTCTTGTGTGGTCTCGTAGGCGATTCGGTCGGTGGCGGGCCAGGCGCGCTGTTGGGTCGAGATATGCTTGAGGCCGGCTCGCTCGCCAGCCGTTAGGGTACCCCATTATTAGTATTCGTCAGGTATATACCCTAAAACTGAAATTTTTGAAAAACATATTCGAATATTGCTTGAATTCGTGCATTTGAAATCATGGTGCCCCATTTCGACTTCATATATATATATATATATATATATATAAGCTCTTTTACGGTGGATTAAAATCAATATAAGCCATCTATTCCTTTGAATCTAATAGTTGAAATCAATTTAAATCTAGTTATACTACCACCTGTAGTATTGGTAGTAAAATTCAGAAAGGGGTAAAAGGGTGAAAAATTCTATCATACTATTTGTCCTCTACGGTAAAACACGTCATGTTATCCTGATGAATAGCGGATGAATGGATAAGAAGCCACTGAAGATCATCAGGTATTCAGTAAATCCAAAACTGTGAACGAATTAGGAAAAGTCTAAAATACACATGATGAACGGATAGGAAAAGTCTAAAATACCTTTGAGGAATAGATGGTTATATTTAATTTCTACTACCACTACTTACTACCTGTGTTCGATTATAAAATTTCTCTATATTATATAAGCATGTCTCGTAATCGGTCGGACGGACACTCATACGCTCCCTATTGATCTCAGCTCCTTCCTATGTTTGCTGCTGCATAGTGCCTACTGCCTACAGTATAAAGATTCAAACTTGAGGTGAGAGATTAGAGGAAACCGAGACACCACCAAATTAAAATGCCCTGCCCTTTCTCCGATATAAACAGATGATGGCATTAACCATATCATCATCGTGACTCGAGAGCAAGCCAAGTGTTGGACGGACTCAAATATTGTTCGGCGGCGCTTATGGGTGATGGAATAAGGCCCTGATAGAAATTGGAAGAGATATTATATACGCTGATCTGTATATTAATTATGCGTGGTTAATTCCTCGCATCGATCTATTTACTATCGTTAAGAACACTCTTTTGCACATGTGTATGACTCTCAAGTACCGATCTGATTGCGTATGTTCGTTGTGTTTGTTTCTTTTTAGACATGCAAAAAATGGAATATCTGTTCATCTAAAACAAAAGAAAAAGCTGAAACCTCCCGCTCTCTTATCTCCGTATCACGCACACCACACAGACAGAGAGACACGCCACACGCGCAAGTGAATACTAGGAATCTGGAATCTAGAGAAGCGCTCTCTTCACGGAATATATTTTGCATGGTCGTAATTAAACTCTGATCGTCGCCGCCGCACAGCAACGGATGTAGAAATTTTTACTGTTGTAGCGTCCGAAATTGTTTTTTTTACGTATTTAGCCTCGTATCCAACGGATTTGCGAAAATACCTCGATGCAGATTTATTCGCGGACGGTTGCGGAAAAAAATTTTAATTTTTTTCAGTTTCACGACTCGATCCGCGATTTTTTTTATTATTATTATTTTTTATTGTTTTTTGGTGGGGCGGCGAGTTCAATGTTCCAAACCATTGGAACTCACTGCGGTGGGCGGCGAAGCCTTGGGAGGAAGGAGGCAGGTGGCAGCGGGCGGAGCGGCGGCGCGCCCGGCGTGGGCGGTGGCGCTGGTGGGGCGGCGAGGCGGAGTGCGGGCATCTTGGCGGCGCGCGCGAGTGGGACTCTGTGTCTGTCAAATTTTTTTTCGTAAATACCTCTCGTCTCCAGAAATTGCAAATCTAGCTATAAACAGTTTTTTTAGCGGTTCCAATACGAGGAATTTTTTTTTCCTCATGCGGACTGCGTCGGCGAGAAATTATTTTTTTATTTTTTTCGCCTATGTCCAGTGGAGTCAATCCGCTTAAAAATAATTTTTTTCCACTCGTGGGGAACGTGAAAAATATTTATCGGATTGTAACTACGTTGAAAAATTATGAAATTTCTTGTAGAGGTTTGTGACACATCAATAATATTTCTATAATTTTTTGAGACAATTATCACATATGAGGAATTTTTAAAATTCCTAATATTACAATATCTTGATGAAACACTAACGAGTAAATTTGAAGCGAACGAAAAATGAAACGTACCATGTTGATGAAATCTCAAATTTTTTGTGCGAGTTTTTGAGACATCAATTATATTTTCATAAAAATCTGAGAAGATTATCACCTACGTGGAATTTATAAAAATTCAAACATTACATTGTCGTGATAAAACACCCACGATGAAGTTTGAAGCGAACAAAAATGGAATTAACCACGTTGATACATTATGAAATTTCTGTGGAGGTTTCGAGACATCAACTATATTTTCATAAAAATTTGAGAAGATTATCACATTTGACGATCATGTTGCGATAAGTTACAAAAATTGTGATGTTTATATTTCGTAGAGAATTCATAGAATCGGGATACAACATATTTCGTAGAAATATGCCTGCAGTGAAAGCTAGGTCACAAAACCACACACTCTATGGCCATGGTTGCCGGAATAGACGGTCAAAAGCAGGATAATCGTATATTGGTGGTCGACGGGTTCGGTATGGATACCTTAGAGGCTTGATGGAATATCATCGCGAGATTTGGAGGACTTGCAAGGGTGGCGTCAAGGCGCACTTGCAAGGGTGGCGTCAGAGAAACCTAAAGAGCAAGTGTGGTCGGCTAGTTCGCATACCCTGAAATACCTCTGACGCCACCCTTGCAAGTGCGCCTTGACGCCACCCTTGCAAGTCCTCCAAATCCTGACGATGATATTCCATCAAGCCCTCTAAGGTATCCATACCCAGAACCCCGTCAGCCACCAATATACGATTATCCTGTTTTTGACCGTCTATTCCGGCAACCATGGCCATAGAGTGTGTGGTTTTGTGACCTAGCCTTTCACCAGAGGCATATTTCTACGAAATATGTTGTATCCCAGTTCTATGAATTCTCTACGAAATATAAACTGTCACAATTTTTGTAACTTATCGCAACATGATCACAAATGTGATAATCTTCTCAAATTTTTATGAAAATATAGTTGATGTCTCGAAACCTCCACAGAAATTTCATAATGTATCAACGTGGTTAATTCCATTTTTGTTCGCTTCAAACTTATCGTGGGTGTTTTATCACGACAAATGTAATGTTTGAATTTTTATAAATTCCACGTAGGTGATAATCTTCTCGATTTTTATGAAAATATAATTGATGTCTCAAAACTCGCACAAAAATTTGAGATTTCATCAACATGGTACGTTTCATTTTTCGCTCGCTTCAAATTTACTCGTTAGTGTTTCATCAAGACGATTGTAATATTAGGAATTTTTAAAATTCTCATATGTGATAATTGTCTCAAAAATTATAGAAATATTATTGATGTGTCACAAACCTCTACAAGAAATTTCATAATTTTTCAACGTAGTTACAACCGATAAATATTTTTCACGCTCCCACGAGTGGAAAAAATTATTTTTAAGCGGATTGACTCCATCGACATAGGCGAAAAAATAAAAATAATTTCTCACGACGCAAATCGCATGAGGAAAAAATTCTCGTATTGGAACCGCTAAAAACTGCTTATAGCTAGATTTGCAATTTCGAGACGAGGTATTCTGAAAAAAATTTGATGACACGTAGTCCCACTCGCGCAAGGCCACACGCGCATGCCCGCACTCCGCCGCTCGCTCCCACCCAAGGCCACCCGCCCCACGCCCGGCGCGCCGCCTGCCCCGCCCGCACCGCGCCCGCCTGCTCCTTCTCGCCCGCTTCGCCAGCCTTATCGCGAAGTTCTGGCTGGTTTGGAACGGCTGAACTCGCCGCCCCACCGAAAAAAAAAAAATAAAAATAATAAAAAAATCGCGGATCGAGTCGCTGAAACTGAAAAAAATTAAAATTTTTTTCCGCGCAACCGTCCGCGAGAATAAATCAGATCGAGGCTATTTTCGCAAATCCGTTGGATACGAGGCTAAATACGTAAAAAAAACATTTTCGGACGCTACAACAGTAAAAATTTCACGGATGTACTCATTGTCTAGACCCTCTCTCCAATGGAAGGCAGCGTAAACTTGATTAGTTTAGGTTCAATGAGATGACCAGCTACTTACCGTTTCTTCTTGACTATGCAAATATCAGTGGAGGAGAAACAAAGTGATCACCTAAAGCTGAGAGATGCAGAGAGCAGTTGAGGATGGATCGTGGACTAACACCTCTAGGTGTAGGCCGAGATATGGACGTCCAAGATGATAGAGAGATGGACTTACATCTCGCAGCACGTTTTTGCGCCTAAATGACTGGAGGAGGTGCTCGTTTTGCAAACTCCGGATTAAAAATAAGACGCAAAAATCAAATCTTAGCTACCAGGTAGCTAGAATTCGAATGATGTAGATCATGGTTTAGATTTCTGGCAAGGTGATAGCAAAGCTACCAGATAGTTGAACATTCATTTTGGATGTGTAAGGAAAGAGAAGAGAAACACATGCATTGGTTCGTGCGCCCTCACGCAGTTCACACTTTCTGAATGTGCAATGGGCATGATAAGAAAAATGGTAAAAATTGTGATGGTCCAAGGTATAGCTGGAAGCTGGTAGTCATAGAGTGGATGATGGAGAAAATGACCCCGAAATTCGATCTGCACATACAAGTCACACAGCGGGAATGTATACAAAGGTCACGCAAGTACGGAACTCCCTGTATGTGTATATATATAGGCATCGCTAGTTCAAGATAAACTCTACCTCTATCAACGCGATGCAGCTAGGAGACAGCCCATCTATACCGATCAAATTGTTAGTGTTCAAAACTTCTATCTGATTTTAAGAAGTTGGAGCAAAGTAAAACAAAAGCTCGATTTGGCCCCACCTACTGACCTACGATGACTGATCGGCCATTCACTTCAGTCCATATTCAATGATCGAGTAGAAATGTACATTAGCTTTCGTTCTTAAAAAAATGTAATTAATGGATTTATACGCCGTGTTGAAGACTCCACTACCCCATCTCAAAAATATAGATACCTGTAAGTGCGACAGATTTCCATGAGCTAGCTCAACGGTGAAGTTATGTAAATACTCTCTTCTATCCGGATTCCATTAATCCAAGTGTACAGCTCCCAATTTTATGCTTCATTATATCGTCTGTATATTGGAGTAACTGACTAGAGCTAGCGCTTGTGTAAATTCTCTCTTCCCTATAAAAAGGAGTCAAAGTTCAACTAGAAGATTTCTTTTTGAGAGGTGTTTCCATGTTTTCTTTTTTTTTTTTAACACGGCAGAAGCGCTGCCAATCCACTAAGGAGAAGAGGATACGTAAATAACAAAAGGATCGTCTCTACACGCAACGAGAAGATACTGACAATTTAGAAATTGACTTCATAAGTTTCACTTAAATCAAATCCCAAAACAAAATCTAAATAGCCGGGCATTTCTTTCTGCTCTCGAAAAATATTTAGTTTTCCAAAAAAAAATAAAACAAAGCACCAAAGTAAGTAAATTAGGCTATCAGATTTTTCTCAACAAAGAAAATCTCCATTTTTTTTTGAAATTGACCAGAGCTCCTGTGTCACTAGCTGTGTGTATTCTCTTCCCTCCAATGGAAGGCTAGTAGGCTCCTGAGAATTTCTGCAATGAAAAGCTACTGAAAATTTATAAATTGACATCACAAGTTTCACTGGAGTCAAATCCCAAAACAAAACGAAAAAGAATTTCTTTCCTTGAACAAATAAAGAACCAAAGTAGCAAAGCCGAGAGCCTGAGGACAATGAATGGGCCGGGCCTCAGTGGCAGCTAGTTTCAGCCCTATGGGCTGTCAGTATGAGGCCCACTTTGCCGCAATTGTACGGCCCGAGCTTGGAAGGAGATGGTCGGCGTCCAAAGGCCGGGAAGTGCTGGCAGGCAACTCCTCCAAGTGATAGCCTCTCAATTCTTCAAACCGTGATAGCCTCCTTTCATCAGAAACTCCGAGATAAGGACTGCAGATACAGCGCAATTTGCACGCATGGAACATGTTTTCCTGGCAATTTCAATCTGTGGCAAGTGCCGCACATCTTCCTTCCAGTTTACATCTTCGGATATTTCATTTGAACTTACGGAGTATTTGTCTCCAAGAAGCAAGGACTGCACGTTTTCTAAAGCGATCGAAAATACCGACAAAATCCGCAGCTGTCCTCTTGCAGCCGTTGCAGACTGCTGCTGTAGTAACCAGTAACCCAATTCTTGATCAACTCGACAACAGTGTATGAACTGCAGGAACTGAATTTTATGCGTCAATTTTGACAGTAGAAATCCTGACATTACTTGACCAAATTGACAACACTCAACAAGGTATCAACTGTAAGAAGTGAATCAACAAGGTATCAACTGTAAGAAGTGAATTTTTATGCGACATTTTCGGTACTACTCCTAGGAGTCTTGGCATTTCTACCTACTCTTAATTACTTTTTCTTACACACATTACCATTCGTTCAGTTAGTGATGCATCATGCGTCACAAACACTTTCAGTACGTAGCTTCCGGATTATCCTAGCTGGTGAATTTGATCTGGCTGGCAAGAGAAATCTTGATGGAATTCTGTCCTCGCACTTGGCATCATTATTGTCCAATCAACCACGTAATCTTTCTTTCCACTTGTAGGAAAAGAGATCATCATCGATCAGACCACTAATCGTGCAGCGACTGAGGCGTCGCTTCAGAGGAAAACTGCGAGCTCGTGCCATGACGACACATAGGAACAAGGGAGACTTTTTATCACAGGCTCTTTTTATCTTGTGACATATCACACCTTGCTTTTGTTTTTATCTGTGTGGGTCAACGTGAAAGGCCCGGCAAGAACCTGACGGTGGCGTCGTGTAAGAGCCACAGGTGAGAAGACAGTTTTTTCTCCTCAAAAGTAGTACATCATTAGGAGGTTGTCGTCATCTATTTGGTGTTAAGTTTGACATAGGAGGTCATGCATGCCATTGCCATTGAATTGACCGCAGAAGAGAGAGAACATATAGAGAAAGGCTACATGTAGTAGACCCAAACAAAATTAGGTGGTGCTCAAGGACAAGCAGGTCTCAATCCCTGGAAAAAAGGCTGTACTTGCAGCTTTGAAGCTCGTGTTCTCTCGTCGTCGTTTCTGACGTGAACAAGCAGCAAAGCTTCTTCTTCTCGCTGTGCTTGCCGCCGAACCGGCAGTTCGGCAGATGTGCTTCGGCTGACTGTGATTGCCTAGGGGTTTGGACACCACCTGGCGTGCGGCTTGCACCAATCTGATCGTGGCAGGAGGCATATAAGGATTTTGGCTGTAATTAGCTGCGCTAATGTTGGCCGTAGTTGGCGTCATGTAATGAAATATTTTCAGTTGCCCTTTCAACGATTCATCTCTTAGGCCCTATTTGTGACAATTCTGATTGCGTAGATTCTAGATTCTTAAAGAATCAAGTAGTGGCAGCTTTTAATTTTGTGTACAAATCCACTTCTGATTGTAGGAGAAACATCTTGACAACTTCTGATTTTGTATACAAATCCGTTTCTGATTGTGTGAGAATTAAAAGCCGTCACCCATCTAATTCTTAGATAATTTAGAATTTGTCCCAAACAACACCTTAGTCTTGCCATCTCAGCTCTTATCATTGAAACTAGTAACAGTAGCACGCTACACTGCGCCGGTTATAATAATAGTCATCTTTGTAAATAAATAGGGCACAAAATAGTTTAGGAATGACAGTTCACACGCAACGCATATAACCAACTGACAACAAATCTATAATTGAATGAAATGAAATGTGAAAGGTCTAATGCCGAACCATAAAGATAAGAGTACAATTAATATAGAGGTAATATAAAGCGAAATACATATTATAAGCTTTGCATTCAGTCACTCGTAAATCGTAATCTGTAATGGGGGTAGTGAAGTTTATGTTCATGAATTGATGACTAAGAGTGTAACATCCTAAAAACGCTACAGCAATGGCACATATTTTCTGAAACAATGTCTGTAGATGATCAACACTCCAAGTATACGATCGTACGGTTCTAGGCCAAGAGCCATCATCTTTAGGTGTTCGTGGGACGATATAGACCAATCTGTTTATCAAGAGCGCTTAATCTACAACACACGTGGGAAAATTCTAGTTGAAGCACTATATCTGTTTTAAAAAAGGTACCGCCTCAGACTCGAACCCAAACCCAAATAAAGTGCTGTCTACCCGAACCCACTAAGCTTAATGGGCATAGATCTGTGCCCACACCCGAACCCGATGGGTACCCATAGGTAGGCAAACAACAAGCTGAGAGCTAACATTGCAGTCATAACTGAAGTTATATAATCCACGAGTGCTGTGTCAAGGCATCGCCCACACCATACGCAACAGATTCACGCGGTGTGGCATTGATAAGAACGCAACCCAATCACAACCCAGAATCCACATCACATTGTGCATTGAGACAAGCAGATTACCTAACAGGGAGACGTACTAAAAACTGGCAATGGAAACGGGGGAGAGGCAGGTGCCCCGCCGGGCTAACTTGGGCGGGGACGACAAGGGTACCGACGACGTCGACGAGGAGGGCGCGATGGGTGACGTCGCCGTAGATGGAATTGTGGTAGTCATAGTACTCCCGCACCACCGAGAGCTCCCACCTCGCCCCTCCGCCCTCCCTCTCATTCTCCGCCGCTGACGTGCCCAGCAGCCGCAGGCCGCCCGAGAGCGCCGCGACGCCATCTCGCTCATGTGCCGCCACTGTTGCCGGGTCGACGCGCTTACTCGCAAGCATGTCACGATGGCTATGGCCTACTCCACCACGCCCCACCGCGCCTGTTGTAGCCGTCGTCGATGCCATGGCCGTCATGCCCCACCGCCCACCCCACCCCACCGCCACGCTGCCCGCCGGAGGGGTAGGGGTGGGGAGGGGGAGGCAACCAGATTCGATGAAGAGAAGCGCGGACAAGAGTCGCCAGAGGGGGATCCACAAGAGAAGTGCCGAACGCGTGACTGGAGGAGGATCTCGCGTGAGAGAGAGGGAAAGATGGGGGCGGCAGCTCGTCACGGTTAGAATGGAGAGAGCTAGAGAGGGATAGGGTTAAGGGAATAAGGGGGGAGCGGTCGGGCCGAGTGGGCTGTACTGGGCAAAATGGGCCGACCTGGCTGAGAAAAAGAGGAAAACGACCGGGCCAAAAAAAGAAAAAAAATGGGTTGATCTATTGGGCTAAAAATAATAGTGGACTAAACAAATTTTAAATGAGGTTCACATGTCATAGGATACCCATTGGGTACCCATGGTTACAAATCAGCACCTACGCTCATCCTATGATCTTATCGGGTACCCAAACCCAAAAACCAATAAGTCTGAAGTGCTATACGTGCCTACCCTTATCGGGTCGGGTACCCAAACCCATGGGTAGAGGTGAAAACGGATCAAATATGGAAAGATAATAGTTCTACCATATTTGTTTTCGTATTTTTTTCTCGGATACGAATACTTCGGATACAAATACGGATAATATCGAATACAGATACGGATCGAATACGAATCGAATCGGATACTGTTTCGAATATTTATCGGAACATGATAACCCCTTAGATTGTACATAAAAAATCGACAAAAACACATAACTAGTTGATTTGATCAAAATATTATTGAAAATTGAACAAATATAAGCATTTTCAATCACTTAGACAATAATTAGATACCATGTCGCAAACAAAATTATGTAAAACTTAGTTTATCACATATATACGATAAGTTCATCATACATGTAGATCAAAACACAAAATGAAGGTAATCCTTGCTCAGAGATACAAATGAAAGCAAACACAAAACACACTAAAAGTTTGATAATACTTAGATACCATGTCTCTAGAAAAAATCATATAACATATACATGTAATGACTCAAGATTTATATTTTTTGTTGAATTATGTTAAAAATAATAAATTATGTATTTATGAGTTTTTATGCATTTTTAGCTACTTATTTAAAATATTTTCCTATTAAGAATAGTGGTGTTTGAATTTTTGAGGAAATTTAAAATCTGATAAAATCTTTAAAAAATTAAATGAAAGATTATGTTTAGAAATTTCTCAAAAAAATTCATAATTTTTAGAGTTGGTTTGCCAATTTTAATAATTAAAAATTAATTTATGGATTAATTAAATTAGAAAATGATTTTAAAATTAAGAAACCTTTTTAGATCAAAAGAATATTTTTAGCCCAGCCTACATGCATATTCGGATATCACTCCTATGTATACGAAAAGAGACATGCGGTCATCTTTGAACAGCTCATCTTTGAACAGCTAGCAGAATTCTTTGGAGAACACGCTGGAGCGCTACGTGCCATTTTATTAACTAAGATTTAAAGGAACAAAAGTTCATACTACAACAGAGAAAATCCAATGAAAGATATGACGGATTCGTCTAATCAGCAAGCACGTAGAATTTTTTAACCTAACCTGACAAAATCCTAGTATATAGTTAAGAAAAGGAATTGAATTTCCCCTGTTTCTCCTCTTCTCCCCTGTTTTCCGAGGAGGATTCTATCTTCAGTTCGTCCGACTTGTGAGGATGACTATTCACATCGATCTCGCGTGCAGGCTCTTTCTTGTGGTACTTCTGCATTCCCATTATCCAAACTAACTCCTTTGGCCGCATGCATGCTCCATCTCGAATCCTCTATCCAGATGCCATTTCAGCACGCAAATCACGGAGAAATTATTGCCCGTGCTGCCTGCAGGTGTTAGGGTTTACTCCACGTGCAAACGCCTGCGTAATTTCAGTCTCATGTCTGCAGGCATGCGTGCAAGTTCTTGCATGCCAGCGGTGCGCGAGGTGTTCAATCTTGACGCTAGCTAGCTTCAATTCGCCGGCTGGTCGACCGGTCGTGTGAAGCTGCTCCGTTGCTTCGCATTTACCAAACCGAGGACGAACCACTTTACGATTTTCATAAATTGGCAGCTTGTCATTTATTGATGGTAACATCTTGTTAAATTTGACAAACTCTGTGCCGACCTGAATAATACCCATCGCTGACAAAGAAAAAGTTATGGTTCACAGCAGCAGCAGCAGAAGCAGTACTTAAGTGTTAAGGACCGTGTGAAAACAATGTGTTTTGACTCCTAACTACTTGGGCTCCTGATGGATTACATGATCAATTACTTTACGAAAGTGATTATGCATGTACTCCCTTCGGTCGTAAATAGTTGTCACTTTGAACATCGACACAATCTTCAAAACATAACTTGATAACTAATTTCTATTATAACATATTTACATAAATACTAATGTATGGTATATCGTGCGTTCTAAAACCGACGGGATAGCAATTATTCATTCTATCCCAACAAACAAACAAACTAGATTTAATCTCATTTTTCCCACATGACCTCTTCTTTCGAAGAGAAGCCGAACACAACCATTCTTTTCATTCCCCAACCTTTACCCATATCTCTACGCCCATACGCCTCAATCTACTCGCTCGATTTGTATTTGGCTGTCCTTTTCTTCCCTTGTCCATCCCCAATCAAGTGGTCGCTTCGTAAATCGACCCCACGGTGATCGAGCGGTGGCAACGTGGAATGGGCCGAGAGTGCAAGGATCCAACGATGGCGATTGGCTACGAAGCCCTAAATCCAAGTCCGGTGATGGATGTGGTGGCTATGACCGCCGTTTTTGTCGCTGACAATAAGATCCACTAGATCTGGCCAGCTTTGATGGTGGTGCAACTCGGTGGCTCAGTGACATGGTGCGGAGATTAGGCTAGAGCTAGAGAAGAGAGAGAGAGAAGCTTGACGCAGAGCTCAAGCACATATTTAGTGACGAGCATAGTAGTACCATTGTAGCCAAGTGAGCTCATCGAAACTAGGCAAAACTTCTTAAAACTTGCTTGAAACCTATTGAAACTTACTGAAACTCTTTGAAGCTTTTAGTTGAAACTTGTTGAAACTCATCGGTTGAAACTTAGACTTGGCATCCTCTTGAAATTTCTAGAAACACATGAAACTTTTCAAATGTTTTCTTGTAACTCGCTGAAACTGTATGAAACTTTGCTATACTGTTAGAGCACTTCCAACCGTGTAGTGTTAGGTAGCAACACTCATATATTTATTAAAGCTATACATATTATTTTCATGTATCTAATTTAAAATATTTAAAAAGATGTTAACAGTTAAACTTTTTAAAACGATAAATATTCATGACTGGAGGCAGCATTTTTTGCCCTCGGTTAACAATGTCATTCGTGAAAGACCACGTGGAGGTCTATCCATATTTGTGATGAGTTATTAATAGTGTTTGAGCATTTGGTACTCAAGTTTGAGTTTGTTTTAAATTTTATTTTGAATTTGAAGTGTTGTCTGTTGAATGGCACTACCGGCCTGGATTGGCGGTAGTGCCGGCCTTACGGAGATATCGGCCTTGGGAGTAGTAGTATGTTTACAAAGAGGTGATTCTCTGGGTTTGGGCTAGAGCAGTACTACAGGCCCTAGGAGCGGTAGTACCAGGGGTGCAGTACTACTGGCCTCTAGTAAGTAGTAGTTACTTTTCAAAAATGGTGTTTTTCTAGGTTGTGCAAGATTGGCACTATCAGCCATGGGGGTAGTAGTAGTGGGGTGCGGTACTACCGGCTCTAATTGGCGATAGCGCCGACTTTCCAGTGAATTGGATTTGTTGTTTTGATTATGCATTGACTAATTGTATATTATTATGAACAGTGCTATGTGATGTGTTTCTTGTCTATGTGGTTGTAGGAACCAAGGATTAGGTCATGGTGACGCGAAGATAAGGCTGGGATTAGACTAGAAGAGCTGAGGTCCAGAATGGTCAATGAACGCCGGAAGATGACTGAAGCCGGGAAGTGGTTACAAGCTAGGAAGACAAGGAACCGGAGCATGAAGCACTAGTGATGGACACGACGGGCAACGGCATAGACCGAGACTAGGCTCAGGGATGAGTCGAGATACAGAATAGTCAAGGAAGCTGGTGCCACCATGGTGAAGCGGTCAAGGACACGTGGTGTGTCAAGTGAGTTGGGTCCGCTTGCAAGCGAGGACGGTTCGAGGGAATCCGAACATGTGAGATGCTTGGCAGCAAGTCATTGGGCCACGTAGAGTGCGCGAAGCATGACGATGCTTCGAGAAAGAAGGAAGTCCGGTCATTGAGGCAAATTGGTAATTTATCCAATACCGGCTGTCGAGGCAGTTTGGAAAACTGCGACCTGGTCTAAGTGGTATAGGTCACGTCAAAGTGGAGTTGGACACAAATTCGAGCTTACGAAGCGGATTTGGCGTCAATGTAATGGCCGTTTTGAGAAGCATGCTTATGTAAGTGTAAAACCCGTTAAGAGTGTTGGGTTTTAGGTTAGCCCATGTAAATGTGGATGGTATCCGCTTGTAATGTCTAGGTTTAGGATAAGGGTTGCCTCCACTATATACGGAGATGTTGTGGGCGGAGAGATTTAAGATTTTATACTTAGTCACTAGGAGTTTTACATTTTTCACAAGATTTTGTGTTCTTGTGTGTGCGCTCTCTGGGAGCTTTGTCCTCAGGTAAGAGGTTTTGTATTCCATCTTCATGCTCTGAAATAAAGGTCAATTTCATGCTCAATATTTGAGGTTAAGAAGGAATATTTTGAGGTAGATCTTGATCCTGCTTGTTTGAGGGATTTTTCTTGAGTATTCTTACTTGCTATGACATGTGGGAGGCTATCTAGGATCATCTTGATCATCAAAATCCTACGAGCAAACTTAGGTCTAAGTTTTAGTTCTTTAGCTCGTTTTTATGCATTCTTCCTTGAACTGAAAAAATATCAAAACTTTGACGTCAATCCTTGCTATTGAAGATTGGAATAGGTTTCTGACATCCATATGTAGGTGCCTACAAAGATTCACAGGGTTTGGATCATCCGATCAAAAGATTCATCTATTTTCATTTTTGAAGTCATGTTGATTTTCCTGTTCATCCCTGTTTGTATTGTGGCACGGCGCTACTGCTACATTAACCACAGTAGTGCCGGGGGTACTGTTCATCCCGGTACTACCGGCCTCCGTAGTGCGATAGTGTCGCCCCTGAGCTGATTTTCAAAAGATTTGTTTCTTGTGCTCTTCTAGGTCTTAGGAGATTCTGATTGAATTCTTTAGGAGAAAAATTATTGTGTGATCATTCACACCCTTTTGATCGCCATTTCCAATCTTTTAATCCGCACCACCAATTGTATATACCGCACACACATGATATGCATGTAGCAATGCGTTTCATGTTTTCTACCGCCGTCCCTGCGCACCCCAACCGCGGCATCCGTCGCTTTGTTCCATGAATCCGTCAGCGTTCCTTCCCATCCGGCCACTCACTTAGACTATCTCCAACCGTTTCCCGTCGGTCGTCCCAATCCCGTCCGCATGGGAAAGCGACGGAGAGAGAAGGTTCCCAGCCCCTCCAACGGCTTCCCTTCCCCGGCGGACGCAGCGTGGGATAGGAGAGAGGATCCCTCCCCCGAGGGCTGCGCTCCCCATTCCCCTGACGCTGCCCCGTTGCTGTGGTCGTCAACTGCCGAGGCTTCGCGCGGCGGCAAGGACAGGGCGGCAGTCGGCAAGGGCGACGCGAGCGAGGAGCTAAGGTGGTCCGCCTCACCGGCCGGAGAGGAGGACGCGCAGACGGAAATCGAGACCTTGAGGTACGCATCGAGGACCACCATCTTTGCCGATTTGAAATGGATTTAGGTTGTGGGATCTTGATTCGATGGGGAAAACACGGATGGGGTGAAATCGTCGTTAGGGACAAGTAATTTCGTTGAGTTAATCTTGTCGCTTGTTAAAGTTTTTGTTTAAAGGTTTGATTATTTGCTAGTTCATTTCTTTGTGTCGTAGAAGTTCGAGTTATATACGGGTTGTAGTTAGCGATGAGTGCTAGGATTAGGTCGAGAAACCTAAGATGAGTATTTGAGTTCTTTGTCGGTTTAATAAGCGAGTCCGATTCTTTATCATGTAAAAGTTTGAGTATAAGTATTTGAGAAATAAATAGAAAAGGGTGTGAAGTTCGCACCGCAAAAAGGAAAATCGGTGTGCCCGAATCTTTCTCCAAAGCGTATTGTGTGCGTGCGTAATTGAGATTGCGAGAGGAAGTTCGAAGACAAGTTCAAGTGCTCGAACTTGCGAAGCCTGCTTCGTTGTTTGAGTACGTGTTGCGGAACCAAAACAGAGGATGTGCTCGGGGCTTCCGATACATCAATTTCGTCCTCACCGAAATGGCGATCCGAACATAGATAGGAAAATTGGGAAACTTGCGTTGGCGATGATGACCGATTGGTGTAGAAGATTGATTGAATGAGCACTAGTTCGAATTAGTGAACCCGATAGTTCATATGTGTTGTCCTCGCCGGGTTTAGGGAAATTTAGTTTATGGGTCTTTGTCCTCATTGTTTTTGTCGCAATGAAATTCTAGCACAAATTCATATAGTTGCAAGTTGTCAACTCAAGCATTGGTTTCAATTTGCACAGATCAAATGGTCAGTCCACTAGTAGTTATTCGAGAACACGAAATGGATGAGTTGATTCAATTTTTGTGCCGATGTCGCAATGATTTGCATTGTCATGGTGTGACCTTCATTCAATAAAGCTAATCTCAAACACACACCAATGTCGCAGCTTGTATTTAATTGGTTCGACGTAGTATGATTCAATATTGCCATAACATGTGCGCGTATTGTCATTACATGTCGCTTTAGATGGATTCGAGACCCTTCGAGACGCCATCTCTAAGCTGCGAGATATTTGGAGGATAAGGCCGAGCACCTCGGGAAGCTCGCCGACAACTTCACCAAGTGATGAAATTTGGGCCATTGACATTAACAACAAGACTTCTTCAGTCGAGTCCATAGCCGAGAGCATGGAGAAGATGTCGCTCGACACGATAGAATTTAGCACCGCACCTCCTCCGATCGTGATGGATGACATTGCATCCGCCGAGGGCGTTCATCCGGACAACATAGTGCTCGGACTACGAGCTCGAACGATTCCTGGCGGCGACTACTCCACGGATTGTCTACTTAGCGATTGGTCCATCGAGTCCGATCGTTCGGGCCACCTTGTTTAGGTCTACATGTCTGTTCCATGCTCAGTCATATTGTTATTTTGGACCATGTGGCTTTGAACTGCTCAGTGAGCTTTATTGTATTTTGCACCATCCGCTATGAACTTGTAATCCTTACCGTAATTTACATCAATGTGATGTCTGTTCCATGTTGACTCATATTGTCCCCACATTGCTTTGCCATGATTTCGTAATAACAAACTATGTGTGTGCTTTCAATGATCAGGGAGGACGACATGGACCCTTTCTTATCGAACTACCTTCAGATGACTTTGTGCTGTGGTACACGACTTATCTCCCCGCCAAAGACCTCCGAGCATGGGCACGATCGATCTTGCCCCAAGTCGGTCCACGCACGCCAAGAAGGGAACCAAAACAGCTCGAGCAGAGAGGACCAAATGGAGTGCGCAGGAGGATGAAGTTCTAGTCTCAGCTTGGTTGAATGTGAGCCAAGACCCCATTGTTGGGAAGGACCAATCGTCCGATACCTATTGGAGCAGAATTGCAGATTATTACAAAAGCAATAGCAAGGAACACATGAAGGCAAGATCGAAGAAAGGAATGGTTAACCACTGGTCATTGATAAATGAGTGTGTTAGCAAATATGCTGGGTATCTCAATCAGACCGACGGTTTACATCAGAGTGGGAGCACCGAGCGTGATAGGGTAAGGACATGTCCTCGTCTTCAGTCAGCACTTGTAGTCACTTCATAATTAACTGTGTCTCCCGAGTCTTATAATTGTTATCTCATTTTGCAGATGGCCCATGCTGCTAGGATGTACCAGGACATTGAGGGCAAGCCATTCGCGTTCCACCATTGTTGGGTACTACTGGCGGATCATCCGAAGTGGTCTTCGCACTTGTCCCACAAGAAGCAAAAGACGGTACGATATGGTGCAACGCATGAAGGGTCCAATGACATTCCTATTGACCTGGCCTCCCAAGCATCCTCTGAGGAGGGGGAAAGGCCACCAGGCCGGGACGCTGCAAAGGCCACGAGGAAGCGTGCTAGTTCGCCTAGTATGTCATCTCGTGGGTGTGTACTCACCATTTCGACAAGATGAATGAGTCCAGAGTGCTATGGTAGAAATACTGCGTGAAAAATTGGCCATGTCCAAGGAAGCGGAGAATGAAAGGATTATGAAGGTCGACTTGAACTCGTGTATGCAGGATTGCTTCGCGAGTACTACGAGAGTCGACAGATTGAGATTGTGATGAATCGTCGTCAAATGAATAAATAACTGTTGCCTTATGTCATCCCTGTTTGAGTGAGGGTCTGTAATACTATTGTTGTATTGTTGTTTTAATGTTTGAACTATCTAGTTTTATTCCAGACTTGTCGGATTTGTACTGTCCGTATTGTACCAAGTTATCAGTTTACGCCGGACCACATGAAAACAGCCTAACACATATTCACTAAAACAGAAATTACTGAAGATCCAACCATTGGATCGATGTGAAATTTTAACTGTAGAAACTAGATTCAATTATGAATCTAACCCAATAAAAATCAACTCGATCGGATCTACGGATCAAAAGATATGACCTTCGCAAGATGACTGAATCAGCTGATGACAGAAACTGATTTCCAAGTCTACGCCGGACCAATCTTCAGCACATCAAAGGCTACGACGGACCAATCTTAAAAAATAAGATCACTGAAGATCCAACCGTTAGATTGACATGAAATTTTAAATGTAGAAACTAGATTCAATTATGAATCTAACCCAATAAAAATCAACTCGATCGGATCTACGGATCAAAAGATATGACCTTCGCAAGATGACTGAATCAGGTGATGACGGAAATTGATTTCCAAGGCCGGACCAATCTTCGAACTTGGACTTGGCGCTAGGGAGAAAACTTCTAGTTACTTATCTTCTAGTTACTAGATGTTATCTTTGCATGCATACACCAAACATGTATGCATTAATTGATGCAACTTCTAGTCGCCAACACCAACGAGCGCATTGCATCAAGCAAAACCAATATCATGCTATCACCAAAGATATCAAATAATCATCGACATAGCACATGCACAAGCACCACACATGCCATAATCACAACCACTTTACAATGCCAATTTTATTACTCACCAATTTTTCAAAGACATGATTTCACACTCACATCAAACATAGCTTACACTTGCATTATCCCCCGTGCCGTGACCAAAGGTGTTCGACCAGATCCGCCTGCAACCGATGGTGAAGTTGGCGATCCCTCCGCCTTTGAGTAGCTTGTATGCAGTGCAAGACCGACCCGTTGGGTGATGTCCCTGTAACGACGGGAGTTCCCATAAAATCGAAGTTAATGTCCTGTGATGCCCTATTCCTCTCATCCTCCACGATCATGTTATGAAGAATGATGCATGCGATCATTATATTCCTTAACGTACTCTGGTGCCAACATCGGCCGGGCCCCGCACAATGGCAAACCTAGCTTGGAGCACTCCAAACGCTCTCTCAACATCCTTCCTTGCGGTGGATCGCATCGCGAGAAGTAGACCCTCCTGCTTCCCATCGGCACCGCAATCCCTTAACGAAGGTAGCCCACTGGGTAAATGCCATCCGCGAGGTAGTAGCCCATGTCGTCATCGATTGCCATTGACGATGTAGTTTACCTCCGAGTCGTACCATCATTTTCTCGTAAAATATGTTAGAACGGTGCAACACATTAATATCGTTCATACTTCCTGGCATCCCGAAAAAAGCATGCCAAATCCACAGGTCATACGAAGCAACCGCCTCGAGGACTATGGAAGGCTTGCGAGTATGCCCTGTGAAAGCCCCTTGCCATGCTTTCGGGCAGTTTTTCCAGTCCAATGCATGCAATCGATGCTACCAAGCATTCCAGGGAAACCTCTGTGCTCACCAACAACTAGGAGTCTACCAATGTCTTCTGCATTAGGAGATCGGAGATATTCCTCTCCGAAAACCTGGACCACCGCCTTGACGAACTTCTTGAGAGCTACAATGGCCGTACTTTCCCCAATACGGAGGTACTCGTCCACAGCGTCAGCAGGAACACCGTAAGCTAGTTGACGGAGAGCTGCTGTTACTTTCTGAAGAGGTGCCAAACCAAGCTTCCCGGTTGCATCCCTACTTTGCTGGAACCAAACGTCGTGTCCTTCGACAGCATTCGTTATGCGCAAAAATAGGGAGCGACTCATCCGAAACCTGCGTATGCGAAATGACTTATGGACATAATGAAACCTGACAAGTACATCATTCATATTTGTTAGACTCTTGGTTTGTTACCTCCGCTGAAAAATACCTCACCGTACGGGGGGAAGCGCGGTAATCACCATAAAGCCGAGCCGCCTTCAACGTGACCTCGGTTGATCACCGCATGGCCTCGAACCGATCCCCGTCGATGGTTGTTACCTCGCGCTTCTATCTCCTCCTCCTCTGCAATTGCTAAGAGAAGGGAGTCCTCATCATCAGTAAATGATTGTTCATCACTTGAGGAAGAAATGAACTGACTCATTGTGAGGTTGGCAATCCGTTGTGGGTGACTACCTGATGAATGCAACCCCTCAATATATAGAATTGCTGGGTTGGATGAGAGGGGATGAGGAAAAGTTAGGTATTTCTGGGAAGGGAAGGGAATGGGGAAGGGAATCTGTTGGAGTGCATTGCTGAGAAGGGAATGGAATCTGGGAAGGGATTCCCTTCAGGGGCCAGGAAGGGAATGAAACCGTGGGAAACGGTTGGAGATGGTCTTAGACCCGTTTCCAGTTTCCACTGCGACCCATCTGTCTTTTCTCTGCAATCTGTCTAAGCTCTGAGTTCGTTACAAAAACAGCAATGCATACATGCATGACATGACAGCCAATGCAGGAAGGCATGACCCGGTTCCCAAACTCTTAACCTGGCCTAAGCTAGCCCTCTCGAGTCTTGATGCAAGCATGCAGAGGAGGAGCGACCTAATGGCCAGGCCTCGGAAGTTGATCCACCGGGCTATAGCTCGAAAACAGCTGGTCCACTAGGTCTGAATCATAGCTTTTTGATTCTAGACCTCAGATCATGGTCCGGTGACTCGAGATCTGGCTCGACCTGCGTGCATATCAGGCTTCAGGCACGAGCTGCAACCTTGTTGCTGTCCTATATAAAGGGAGTAAGGGACCATCCATTCACCAACCTGTCCGCAATTCAATCCTCTGTGTCACCACCACACTTCAACACCAAGCCCTCCTCCCTTGAACACCACCACCAGCAAAGCAACATGGCCAAGAAGAAGCTGTCGCACAAGCTGTTCTCTGCCTTGGCCTCCCTCCTCCTGCATGGGAAGCCTCTCACCTCTAGATCACCCATCACTGCGTCGTCGCCAATGCTACACCCTTCCCTGGTGCACAGGCCGGCCTCTCCTCCCATGGAGAAACTCGCGGCGCAAACCCTAGTCCTCGACGTTGAAGGCGGGCTCCTCAGGTCGTCTTCAACCTTCCCCTACTTCATGCTCGTGGCGCTAGAGGCAGGAGGCTTCTTGAGAGGCCTCGTGCTTCTCCTCCTCTACCCTCTGCTCTGCTGCATGGGCCGTGCCATGGCCCTGAAAGTCATGGCCATGGTGGCCTTCTGCGGCCTGCGTGTGAGCCGGTTCCGCGCCGGCCGCGCCGTGCTGCCCAAGTGGTTCCTGGAGGACGTTGGGGCGGAAGGGTTCGTGGTGATGAGGAGCGCCATGAGGAGGGTGTGCGTGACCAGGATGCCGAGGGTGATGGTTGAGGGATTCCTCAAGGAGTACCTGGAGGCGGAGGTGGTTGTGGGGAGGGAGATGAAGGTGCTCTGGGGGTTCTACACTGGCCTCATGGAGGAGGAAGAAGGTGGTGATGGAGATCATCAGGTGGTGGTGGGGGAGGAGAAGAGGATGGAGCGGGCTGATGATGTTGTGGGCTTCTCTAGCTCCTTGGAGTTCCTCCAAGATCCCATCTCACATTGTTGCAAGGTACGTACGTAGTATATATAACGTAGCATCAACATATCTTTTTTTTTATGCATGCGATCTTCCATATAATTAGCGGTATAATTGGCTATAACCTTACTTCAACTTACATGAGTTTCACCTAGCTAGGTAGCTAGTTTTGCATGTTCTTTTTTAGTTGTTGTTGTTTTCTGATCTACTAGCTAGTTAAGGTCTATATTATACATGTAAGTAGCTAGCATGATGGGATTAATTGCACAATATATCTAGGTTCTTCACACAATTCAGGTTTTTGAATGGTTGAACATACAGTACGGTTCGTACACGTCCCTGAGACATGCATATATGCATCTTTCAAACAGTATGTCGTGTTGACCGTGCATCAATTCATGCTTTCCCTTTTTTGCCCTCTTGTGAGCTAGTAATAAATTCAGACATGCTTTATTACCAGCAAATTAAAGTGTAATAGAGACCAGACCTGTCGTGCACCTCTGACTAAAAGAATCTCTGGTCATCGCGAGCTTACCCTCTGTCCTCGTGAAAACGTTCCCTCCTATGCATGCGCGGGAACTGTTTTTCATACATGGATTCGATCGTACTAGCTAGGCCTAGGATCATGCAATCTAAAATGTCCGATGAATTGCAGTGTGGGAAAGTACGATATATCCGACGGTTGTGAATTATGTCCTCACGTGAGGACGGACCGACCGTACGAGTTTTCTTTTGAGAGTCTTCAACGCTTTCCTCCTATCTAAGTCAGACAAATCTTAAAGAAACGAAGGGTAAGTAATCTCCATCTACCCTTCACTCATGCTTTAATATTTGTGCAACTGTAAAAAAGAAAAGAATTGAAGCACCTCTCTTTCTTTTTTCTCATGTGCAGCACTGCTAGCTGCTCGTACAGGATAATCAACTTTAATTGGCAACCTGTTTTGGGCCGTACGTTTACGTTGTGTAAGTACATGCAGGAGTTGTACCTCGTGACACAGGAGGACAAGGACAAGTGGCAGGCGCTGCCGAGGGGCAAGTACCCCAGGCCCATCGTGTTCCATGACGGCCGCCTCGCGTTCCGGCCCACCGCCGGCAACGCGCTCGCCATGTTCATGTGGCTCCCCTTCGGCGTCGCCCTCGGCGCCGCCCGCCTCGCCGTCGCGCTCACCGTACCGTACAGGTACTCCACGCCCATCCTGGCGGCAACCGGCATGTCTTGGCGGCTCAAGGGCGAGAGGCCGCCCGGCTTGCCGGGCGCCGGAGGCCGCGGCCGCGGGCAGCTGTTCGTGTGCAACCACCGCACGCTCATCGACCCGGTGTACGTGTCAGTTGCGCTGGACCGGAAGGTGCGCGCCGTGTCGTACAGCCTCAGCCGGCTGTCGGAGCTCATCTCGCCGATCGGCCGCACGGTGCGGCTGACGCGCGACCGCGACAGCGATGGCCGCGTCATGGAGGGCCTCCTGGACCGCGGCGACCTCGTCGTCGTCTGCCCCGAGGGCACCACCTGCCGCGAGCCGTACCTGCTCCGGTTCAGCCCGCTGTTCGCTGAGCTCAGCGACGACGTCGTCCCCGTCGGAATCGCCGTCGACACGGCCATGTTCTACGCGACGACGGCCGGCGGGCTCAAGTGCTTCGACCCGCTCTACTACATGATCAACCCGAGGATGTGCTACACGGTGCAGTTCCTGGACAGGGTGAACACGATGGCGGTGAGGCAGAGGAAGGTGCCGAGCACCGACATGGCCAATCTCGTGCAGACGAAGATAGGGGAGGCGCTCGGCTACGGATGCACCATGCTCACCAGGAAGGAAAAGTACCTCATGCTCGCCGGCAACGATGGCATCGTCAAAACCGACGGCAAGAACTCTGCTAATTCTGCTGCAGGGAAGAAGGATAAATGATTCATTAATTAAGAAAAATGGTTAATTAGTTCTAGCTAGACTTCTTTTTGTGCGTTTTGTTGTTGATAAGTTCACTATGTATTGTTATTGCTTCTTTCTTTATTTTTTTTGGATTTATTGACTCGGTACATTTTTTTTTGGGTTTTTTCATTTATCTACATATTGTAAAGAAACAACAACAAGCTAAGTATCAAGGAGCTTGTAGAACAGTACTACATTGTGAATTAAATAGAGCTTTTGTGAGATGTACTCTACCATTTTTGCAATCTCCCTTTTAGTTTGGAGTTGTCCTGCAAGGATCCACTGTAAAGGATCAATGATCCCTTTAAGTTGACTTGCAGCTTTTGAAGACAATGTGTTAACGTAAGGATCGACTGAAATTTCCACCTTCTTACCTCAATGAATGTAACATAACATCACCAAGATACACAACAGCTAGAAATTGGTGATACCTTTAGGCTAAGTCCGAAATATCGCATTTTAGTTACACATAAACCACAAGAAAAAGGATGAGAGGTCATTGCTTATTTTTTCCGTTTCAAGAAAAAACGGGGACTTCATTAATCATCCTTGAAAAAAAAAATCCCTGAATATATGGAGCTCTTTTGAGAGGTAGCGCTTCTATGCATTTCCCTCGATACAAGTTGCACAAATCTTGAAACAAGCGAAGGGGTAAATAATCATTATCTACCTTTCATTCGTACTTTCATATTTATGCAACTTTAAAAAAATGCATAAAAGCACCTCCTGCTCTCAAATAGATGAAAGTTCATCCTTTAATGACGGGTCAAAGAGAAAATGGACATTTTGGCGTTTTGGACTTGTGTACCTTAATTCTTGGAGGAAGACATACTGAGAAGGCTACTGATCGATGTGGATTTATTCTTTTTGACTTCATTAAGGATGAATATATTATTGTCAACAAAGACTTGTATGTCATATTAAGAATTTAAAGAGAACATTTGGGAAATTTAGACTACTTGTCCCTTGGAAGATCTAAGTACACCAAAATAATCGGAACTCTTTATTATGGTTCATTCTCAAATGATGATATACATGGTATTCTTTCTCCTTGCAAAAATCGTGATGATTTTTGTCCTATGAAAACCAACACAATATTTGTTCATTTCTTGAAAAGAAAAAAAAAATCATTCAAAATAAAGGAGAAAACAGAAAAGTGCATCGAGGTAAAAGAAAAAATAAAATAAACTAGTTGCGTTTGCCGGGAGTCGAACCCGGGTCTATTGCTTGGAAGGCAATTATCCTAACCGTTGGACTACAAACGCCTCTCTCTATGTTATTGAAGTAAATATTTTTATAACCGGAACCTGTTACTTTTGACAGCTTGTCCGTCCCATCTGCGTTGCAAGGTCCTCTAGTTCCGAATTAATTCATATGTGTGGACATATGGCTAGATCATGCGTCATGTCAAGCACTTTAATTCATACGAGCACGACGCATAATGAATCATTGACGCTGATCGATAATGAGGGACGATCGATCGCGAGTCGTTTTCTAGTGCCGAATTAAGAAGACGACCCCACAGGATCGACGAATTAATGAGAGAAACCAAGCAGCGAGGACAGCGGGCTAGATCTCCACAGCACAGACGAGCACCGGCATGAATGCGAGCCCAACGAACACGGCGGCGACTGCAAGGAAGCAGCAATCTCGCGAGGATCCGCAGATACCGCACGCGCTTATGCTTGTGCCATCGTCCTGCAGCTTGCATCAATATAGGTCTGAGACTGAGAGGGAATCCCTTGTCTCCTTTACTTTTCCACATTGCAGCTGATACATTAGCAATACTGGTGGCTAAAGCTCAGCAGGAAGGTTTAGTGAAAGGTTTCATCCTAGATTTAGTGCAAAAGTGTCTTGTATTCTGCAATATACAGGTGACACCATTTTTTTTTATGGAAGATGACCTTGAGGGGACTAGAATTTGAACAAATGTTAGGGTTGAAAATAATTTTTCGTAAGAGTATACTTTATTGCTTGGGAGAAGCTAAACAAAAACAAGACTGCTGTAGTCAAATTTTCACTTGTGACATAGGCTCTTTACCTATGATATACCTGGGGTACCTCTGGGTAAGAAAAAAAATTAAGAAATGCTCACTGGAACAACACTGAAAACAAAATGGAAGGAAAACTGGGGTGTTGGCAGGGTAAACTTTTATCCACCGGAGGAAGATTCTCTTAATCTTATTGAACTCTTGTCTAACTAGTGTGCCATTATATACGTTATCCTTTTACAAATTGCCAGTTGGTTGAAGGAATAGAATTGGTTTTTAACGGGAAGAGATTGTTGTGGCAAGAAGAAAAAAGCATTAGGAAATATCAGACACAATGAATTGTGCTTTGTTTTTTTAGATAACGGAAGATTATATCTCTCGATCTCTGCATCGTGAGATGCACACAGCCGAATGAATTGTGCTTTCTTGGGAAAATTGTTGTGGAGACTGGAAAATGAAAACGGAATTTGGCAAAATCTTCTAAGTAGTAAATATCTTCAACATTGCACTTTAACTCAGGTCTAATACAAGAGTGCAGATTCTTACTTTTGGGCTGGCCTGATGATAGTAAGGATGCTTTTTGCTCCTTTTGTAGGAAAGTTGTCGGTGATGGCAAATATACTAGTTTCTGGGAAGATTGCTGGGTTGGAAATGTTAGTTTTGCTGTGAAAAAAACCTAGACTTTATAACATCACTCGAGTAAAAATGTTGCAGTGGCTGATGTTATATCTAAAGGATGGGAATGTGTTAAGTTCAGAAGAACACTACGGGGGAAACAAGGAGATTATTGGAAAGTATTCAGGGTGAATGCTATGGCATCACTCTGAAGGAACATAGGGACAGGTTGATTTGGAAATTAACTCAGAATGGGACCTTTACTGTCAAATCCTTTTATCATGTCGTGAGGATTCAAGGTATTGGTTTTCCACATAAGTTTCAATGGAAAAACAAAAAGGCTAGTGACTGTTGGGATTGCGGCAGTTTTCTGGACAATTTGGAAAACTAATTACTGAACCACTGGCTTTCATAAAGTTTGTTGGTCATTGGTTAAACTAAACATGTGGGTGAAATTGCAGACAAAGGAGGACGCCAGAGAAGCCATATGTTGGGGAGGCAAGCTGCTAGAGCAAGTGGCGTCTGAAGCTTTCAACGTGATAAGAGGCTGGAGGAACAGGAGCACACAAGATAGAAGGAAGGTGAAGATGAAGGCAGTGGTGAGGAACGAACAAAAAACTGCTGAGTGGAAGGGGATGTATTGGAAGTACTTTGCAATGGAACTAGGCGTAGTAGAGTTTGTCCCTAGGCAAAGTTTTTTCTTCTGCGATGTTTAGACTGTTGATTTGTAGTAGCTGCGTACCTTTTGAGGATAGCAGTCTACTGAACTATCTTGCTTCTGTTCTCTTGGAAGAGAGAAGTACTGCTATGTAGGCACTTGTAAGGCAACATTCTGTAGAACCTGGGTTCCTAATGATAGAAATCGGAATCCTTTCTGTTTCAAAAAAAAAAGAAGTACTGTAGTACATCAATATACTCACTTGCATGTGTTATGGAGGCTCATTGCATTGTACTACATTCTACTGCCACATTGCCACCACTGCAGTAGTAATTAACTCCAAAACAAGCAGGAGTCTCTGTCATGTGTGCCAGTGTGTGCGCGCAATCAAGTTCAGTTAAGACCGGCCATTACTTCCTCCCAAATTGCGATCATGGGCACATGTCGCCGGCCCGGCTGGAATCAATGCACCGGCCACAGCCCACCGGCGCCTCCATGCATGGCATGGCTACACTCAAGCTACATAGGCGTCAGTATTCGGTAGGCGACAACAGGGCAATGGAACGGAGCTACAGCCTACAGATTTCTCCACCAGATAAGGACTTGAGTCTCCCTTTCTTCTGCTTCTGCAACCTAAGATTTCTGCTTCCTGCACACTGATGAACTTGTTCCTCTTCTCCATCATCATCTTCTCATGATCTGAATCTGAATCCCCCAAGAAGTTGCTTAAACCTCTACTAACCTCATATCTGGTAGTATTACCAGATGAACAGCAAAACATGATAATGAAATGCCATCAACTAGCACAAGATCTGAGAGGGGCCACAACAAGAGGCCATAATATCTGAACCAGAGTAATAAATCTGAATTTTGCATCGGTTGTTTCTGCAGCTGTCCACTGGTGGATCAGATCAGACAACGAACAACCAAACAGTACATGTGCATGGTATGACAGAAGGATCGGGTGTCAGTGTGATTTGGTTCAGGTAAAAGTAGACACCAAATCTGAATAATCTCTCCAGGAACATCAGATAATGATGAACTGTTTCTCCCCGGTGAGTGTTGAAACCAGCCAGGACCACATCCACAGCCACCCGGTTCACCAACTCTGCATAAAAAAGGCAATGTTTACTGAAAAATTACAGAGAGTTATGATGTGAGAAACTGCAGAGTTAACCACTTAAACAAGAATCTGAATGCACGGTTCACAAGATAGATTTAGTTTCGTTGATGGAATTGCAAGTCCTAGTCATTTCAGACTCGCGTCACGAGTCGATTTAGTTTCGTTGATGGATTGCAAGTCCTAGTCATTTCAGATTCGCATCATGAGTCTTTAGTGTAACTAAACGAATCGGAGCATCAACGAGATTAAGTGCAGGAGAAAGTGCAAATTTAAATCAAAACCAGAGATGCAGGGAGCAAGGCTAGCCAGGACACAATTATTCCGTCACTGAAAAGTATTCCGCTTCATTCCTTGGTTTTCTGCATAGCTCTCAGATGAGCTCAATTCAATTGCAACGAATTGTGGTTGAGATCTGGATAGGAGTAACTTGGTTGAGACAATTATTGATCTATCCATTCATTTCAGATCATCTAGCCCGTAGTACAATCTACAGTATGCAAGTTGCAACAAAAATGAGATGAGCATCCTTGAGAATAAATTTCAAGTCAGGCCCCACCAAAATAATGTCTCACATGCTATTAAATGTTACACATTGCCTTGGTTCGAACTGTGAATGTTAGCTGCCAATTATATTATTATAATACCAATCTCTAATCCCGGAAGAGTTCCGGCCAGGAGAGCGTGTCCACGTCGCCAGGTGAGCCGGCTCGGCTCGCGGCTCGGCTCGAGCCGCAAATTTTTTACGGATGGGTCCTTTTTTTAATTACGGATAGGTCCTTTTCAAGGAAAAAAAATTACAAACTGGTCCTTGTTCGGAAAAAAATAACGAACAGGTCCTCCTTCCAAAAATAAGAATATATATTACGATTTGGTCCTTTATGCGTTTTTGAGGCTTGCGCTCGGGTCCTTTTCCACAAAAGCAAAATTACGTCTAGGTCCTTTGAACTTACGTCTGTGTCCTTTTTAAAAAAAAATATGTTACGCTTAGGTCCTTTATGCGTTTTTAGGCCTTTCGCTCGGGTCCTTTTCCGCGCAACCAAAATTACGTCTAGGTCCTTTTTCGCAGCCATAGAGCCGTTCGGATCCTTCTTCACAAAAAAAACTTACATTTTTCCCGCGTTTTCTTTACCATTACGTTTAGGCCTTTTTCCCGGAAAAAAACTCATCTTTCTCGTGTAGAAAATGGCGCCCGCGGCGTGGCACGCCGCGAAAAAATTCCTAGTACCTTTCCTAAACTTGGCAGAGTTCCCGGGCGGAGGGACGCGCCACGTCACGGCCTTTGTGAAAAGGCCCTCATGTTTTCCACATTTGCATGGCTCTCCCGCGCGCTCTTCACCGTCCGCGTCCCTCACGTCACGCCCTTTGCGAAAAGGCCCTCATGTTTTCCACATTTGCACGGCTCTCCCGCGTGCTCTTCACCGTCCGTTCTTCTTGTGCGTGTGAATCTGGCCCTTCGAGGCGTGCGACGAGCGCCTCGTTTCTTCGTATTTTCCCGTGTGCCTTTCCGTCGCACCAGTAGCATTCTCGCCGTCTCCGCCTGCGCTCCTCGTTTCCATCGCCGAAGCTTCTCCTTGTTGTGCTTCTCTGCTGCCTCGCTGTAGAGAGGCTTCGTCTCGTCGCCCTTTGTTGCGCCTCATTGCGTTCTGCTGCCTTCGGCTCGTCTTCCCGGCTGCGCCGCCGCGCCCTGCCAGTGTGGCTTGCCTAGGTGCATCCAGCCGTAGGCTTCTTCGGTGTGCGCGGGCGTCTGCTGGTTTCGTCCCCGAGAATTCGGCGGCTGCTGCGTGCTTCGCAAACGGCGAGATTTTCCGTTTCTTCTCCGCTGTGCTCTTTTGTCCGTGCCATCCGGTGGTGTTGGCACGTGGAGCCTCCTCGCGACTCCTCCGTACGCGCGGTTGTCGCTGCGCCAACCGGAGATCTCCACGCTGCCCAGCTTCTAGACCCTCCTCGTGACGCCTCCGGAGTCCGGACGCACGGATGCGAGCCAAAGGCTTATATCTCCTCCTGTGCTCTCCTACCACCGCTCGGTGCTGCGGTCTGACCTGCTCGGCTGTGGCCGACCTCCTCCTCACCGCCGACGTCGGCGCGACTGCTCGTCAGCCGGCGCGACCACGATGGGCTAGCCCTCCACGCCGACGTGTTCCGGCTGCCGTGCATCTGTTCGGCGTATTCTACGGCCACGACACCGCGAAGGTAGACCTTGCTGTGCTGGCCATCGTCGTCTCCCGCAGCTCCGCGAAACCTAATCTACGCGACCTATTCCCCTCGCTCGCTTCCTTGGTACAATCCTTTTCTGTCTCCCTTCCTGTTGTTGTTTTCTCTGACTGATAGAATCCTTTTCTGTCTTAGATTCAGCTACTACATGTTTTGATTGTTCAGATTTGACCTTCAGGGAGTGCCAAGATCCATTCTCCCGTCTTATGTGTGCCTCCCCCTCCCGGCGCGGCTGCCCAGCCAAGAAATTAGCGATTTGCTTCGTCTAGGCGTTGACGCCTTCGCTCCGTTGATCGTGAATCCCACGGTGCTGGGGTGGGCCGGTGAGTGTTCCGGCGCTAATTGCTGCTTCGGGTCAGAGGAAAGATGCCGTCCCGGTCATGGATGCGCTACTCCACCTTCATTTTTTTTTGGAGTGTCGCTCCATCTTCTTTTGGTGATGTGTTCTCCTCCTGGATCTACTCACCTACTTCTGTTAGCCTCCCAATTCTCTCTCCTCTAGCTTCTGCTCTATTGCTTTGTCCTAAGCATATTGGTTAGTGTCTTGATTATGCTTTCTGTTATCACTTCACGTATGTGGCTGGTTTGATTGTAGCGGCTGTAGACATTTATGTATGAATTACGACCACATAGCTGACACTACGCTATTTCTTCCGAAGTGAAATGGATGCGTTGGTTCTTTATAGCTGTTTGAATTTGAGGGGTTAAATTACCTTACTGGTTTTGCAGGTTTTGCATGGACAGATGAAACAGGTGGCCATGACATTCCATGCTTTTTTCCGTATTTTTTTTAGCTATGAGTATAATTTTTTTCCTTAAAATTGGATACAAAGTATACATGATAACAGCGCTTCTGCAGTTAACAGATAATATTAAAATTTTACAATTGTTAGTTCGAACTGCTCCCTGATGATGTATGCTAATAAATAAGGTGATGTTCAGCTTTAAATATTCGGTCCTATCCTTTTCATCTCTGCCATTTTTGCTCACCTATCTATGGTTTAAGTAAGATTGTACTGTGCTACTTTCTGATTCTCAAGAAAGAATATCCTTTCTATTTGTTTTAACTTTGCCGAAATAAATTTCAGGTGCACACGGAGTTTGTGTTTTGTGGTGCAGCATTTGGTCTTTCTTCATGCTACGTACATGGAGGTTTTGAATATTGTCCTCAAGAAATAGCAATTAGAAAGGGCATTGCCATTATTGTTGAGACTATTGGCCGTGTCAACGTAATTATTTCCTTTTATTGACATCTCTGGTTAGCTGACCCAGAATCTCTTGTCAAGGATTTTATTTTAAAGGGAACTCTCGATTTTGAGTCTTTGAAATTCCGTGTCCTTGATGAAGCTGACGAGGTCGATCTAATTGTTGGGCCAAAACCTATACAGAATCCTATTGTGATATTATGCATTTAGTATAGCATGCCCATGAAATTTGATGACCGACCAACGTTCCCTATAGTAAACTCAGCAAAGCATAAAAGGTTAAAGCCTGCCATTTTCATCAGTCCTACCTGCACTTGCACGTAGTGTTTTACTTCTAATATCACTCATGCTATCTTATTTCTTGATACAGGAAACTGAATGTTCCAAAGCTGAAATAGCTGGTAAACATCCTACCAGAGCTTACAGCAGTGTTTTAAAAATTATTGTCCCACTCCTGTTGCCTGCTGATATTATGATTTTACAGCTTTCTGACTTTTGCATACTAATACCTTGCAACGATTGGATGACTTAGAAGCAGAAAAATAAGGTGCAGCTGGGCGACGGAAAACAGCGCAGAAAAAATAGTAAACTAACAGCCATAATACATTCGTGCTAGCGAATAATAAGTCCAATAATACAAGTTAGTTGTTTTGACAGTTTCATAAACAAAATCAACTGTTCTCGCATTTCAGGACCGATTTTGTCATTCGTATGTTGTTCAGCTGAATAAATGGGATGAGATGAATTAAATCGCTCAAAGATCTATGTTGTTACAGGCTACCGAGGATATAGTTCTCTCTTTTCGAAATCAGCAGGAATGAACAGCTCAGAAAATCTACCGTTTTGCATTGTTTTACCATTATGATCCCATGACTACAACGTGACACTTCATTTTTTTTTCTCAAAACCCTTTAGCACTTTCCCTATTTAGTACTGCCGATCTTTGCATTGCTAGAATTTCGTCAAAACCATTATTGTTACAGTTTAACTCAGTGGATTGTTCTTGACTTCTGCTGAGTACTGCTGCTTTTGAGCAAGATTTAACATTGCCTTTTCATTAGGAGTTTTTGATGACTTGATATATTGATGACCTGATATATTTGGATGCCCTTTTTTCCGAATAGCTTTGTTTTGTTACCGTTTCCCTATAGCTTCACTGGTTGTCGATCTGATTATTATGCCAAAACCTGTGCAAAATCCTATCGTGCCATTATTGCATTTATATAGCATAGTCATGAAGTTTGATGACCAACTGACCGTTCCTTATAGTAGACTCAATAGAATATAAGAGGTTGGAGACTACCATTTCCATCGGCCCTACTTATGCTTGCACATAATGTTTTATTTCTAATATCACTCACACTATCTTGTTTCTTAGTACAGGAAGCTGAAAAGATCATAGCTGATATAACTGGTAAACATCCTACCAAAACTTACAGTAATATTCTTAGAACTATTTTTCCCACCTGTTGTCTGCTAGCATTCTACTATTGCAGCTTTCTGGCTTTTGTAGGCTAATGCTTCGCGATAGGTGAATGGCTTGAAAGCAGACAAAAAAAGGTACGCCTGAGCAATGGAGGACAGTGCAGAAGAAATACAGAAAACTGACAGCCATAATGCAATTGTGCTAAGAAATGATAATTCCAGTAGTACAGATTAGGTACTTTAATAGTTTCATGAGCAAAAACAACAACTCTCTCGTTTCAGAGCCTATTATGTCGCTCATATGTTGTTCAGCTGAATGAATGGAATGAGAAGGGGTGTTTAATCCTGCTTTACAGTATGCCGAACAACATACAGGAGAAGTATTCAATATTGTACAGCTTGTTCATACTGCTTTACAGAATGCTTATGGCTATGAGCTTTTTCGGCTACCCAGGATATAACCCAAAACTTGCTCTTTAATGATTTTATTACTGCTACTATCATTTTTTTGCTGCTTCGTTCCATATGCTACATGTTAGTTCATACTACTCTTCAAGGCGCTTCTGATTTTACGCTTTTCCATTTATCTAGAATGTATAAAGAATTCTTTCAGGTATAGCTTGCTAGCCATTAATTTTCGACTACTGCTGCCCACCAATTACGGCTGCTCTGGTTTATTCTCTTACCGGACATTCCACTGGCAGACATAATCGCACACCTATTTAGTATTGCTGTATAACGTTGTATCTAATTCGGATTTAACTGCATAGCACATAATCGCACACCTATTTAGTATTGCTATATAACGTTGTATCTAATTCGGATTTAACTGCATAGCACCTAAAAGGTATACAACGTTTTCACACAGCAAACTAGCTTGACCATCACTACAGCTTAATAGATCTTAATTAATTTCACGAAAACAGCACAAAACGATTGCAGTCAGCTGCTCTTCTACTACTTCCCGAAAAATAGAAACTTATGACACAAACACCCTAACCATAAAGCCTTACCCTATCATACGCCACTTCACCGTCCTGAAGCATAGAACAGCTACCACCTATATACAATTACTGGTCTGTTTAATTTTGCTCCTCTTTTACAGACCAGCACGTAATAAAAAAAAATCAGAACCGTAAGACAACTCTTTACTGACGACAGATAGTGATGAACCGTTCCAGGTATGCTGCGCTATATGCAGATTAATCATAGTAGTCCTTACTGCACATGAATTGTTTACCTATCATATTAGCTAACTTCATTTCCAAACGTCATCTTTAAAACAATCTCTAAAGATTTGCCTACAAAGACCAATAGCTCCGTCTAGAGTGATGTCTACGATAACATGCTATTCCTCCAATACGCAGGATAGCAGCGTGCTTCATGCTACTAAACCTACTAGCCTTCAATGCTCTAGACTACTTGTATTCTGTTTTACAGAATTATAGTCTATACTATTGTGCTTACCGAAACATAAACCAACCATATATAATATACCCTACCATTATGCTCTCCGCTGCCTCACGCAAATCTAATCCATATCCTATTCATACTCGCTTCGTTTGTTTTGTGTTTGCGCAAAACCGAAAAGCGCTACACGCCAACTGTTTTTCCTTGCCGCTACTATTGCTCCAAAATGCTAGGGTGTTCAAACATGTCAATAAGCACACACCTGCACAGAACCACCCTTGAATCGTCCTTATATTATTGGCTCATCAAATCGTTCATACTCTTTCTCGCAACATTACATGCTCACACGCCAACCGACTAGTGATCACGCCATAAGCATCATAAACTCAGGTCCAAATTTATCAGCTCTCTTTTCGCGCATGCGAACAAGCAACTAACGCGGCGTGGCACGCCGCGGTCCCTCTCCTAGTATATACTAAATCCCAACCAAATCCTCCTCACCCAAACAGGAAAATCTTTCCACACAACCAGAAGTAAGAATCTGCTACAACATTTCCAGGGTTTTAACCAGTAGCTGCAAGCTTCGGGTCCTAGTTGGGGCTTGAGAAGCACGAACCTCAAAGCTAGACTGTAAATCTGCAAAACAAATAAGATTGAGTTTGACGATAGATTCATCAATCAAAAGGCAGATTATACACCACAAGACAAAAATGCTTTGCGTCTGAACATAAGTGCAAGTGCAACTACTATATTGCAGATGCAGCCCGGCTGTTTAACATTAAAAATGGAGACCATGGCAACTGATGATTAGAATGGACCGCAAATAAGATGATTTCCAGTACAGCACAGCACGTAAATGAACAAAAATATGTCAGATCTAAAAAACGCAGTGAATTAGTTGTGCCAACATGTAGTCAGTCTTCTAGAACACACCAACAATGTCCAACGCTGCTAGACACTCCTCAAGCTCATAGCCAATCCCTTATGCAGAAAAAGGATTTAAAAGCTCAACCAGATTACTCCGAGGAACACTTGCTGATGCTGCAAAGCATCGAGGGACCATACCATAGGATTTACTATGATCGGCATTAATCCCATTGTCGTCTTTGGCTCTGATTCTCTGTCATGTAATTAAACCAAGGGTCGAAGATCCATATCATAGGACCCTCTGACCTCATTATGGGTAATGCACAAGGGAGCTCCTCATTGCACTTCAGTTATTGGTGAGAAAGATTGGCTTTCAGTTATTGGTGAGAAAGATTGGCCCATTCACTTAAAAGAAAATGGTATTTCCAATAACATCACTGTCATTCATCCCAAACATCCCATAGATTAGTAAATGCACCCAGACTTCTAGTGTTTACAGTGGTTATGGAAAGCTGAAAAATGAACAAAGGGGAGCTAAAAAGAGTTGCACGCATATAGTAGTGTTTTACTTTAACCATCTGAAAAACCTAAAACTACTCCAAGATCAGTTATCACTCTCCTCAGTGCAAAACATTTTCAGAAAATAAAGCATGCCATATTTTAGTAGTGCACCTACCATTTGTTGAATGGATATGTTACACTGCATCTTCATTGAGAGTTGTTCCATAACAGGTAGACATTTCTCTTTAAATTTCAGCAGTGCATGACAGTTCGCTGAATGCATATGTACACATTTATGCATTCTCTTTTCATGGATTTCATGGTCTAAACTACATATTCAACACAGCTAAATTTGGTTGCAACATTATATACCTTTCGGCATAAGTTATACACTAGTAAATAGAATACATCAATGGATTGAGAGCTTAGGGGTTCTTTTTGTGAGAAGATACCTTACAGTATGCTACGTACAGACTCCATCTATATAACTATGTTTGGTGGTCAGGTTGGCTGTATCAGACCATGTGAAAACCGAAGTCTGACCAGTATATCAGTACTTGTACACATGAAACCTATTGCATAGCACAACAGTACATAATAATTATTAAATCACATGGACGAATTTTTTCAATGCTAAGGAACAAAGGAGTGGCCATGTTCAGTATATGCACTACATATTAGGTCATGAATCTTGTACTGTTTCCAGATAATTGGTTTAAAAAACACAAGCAGATTCTTGATGCATTTATTAGCTAATCAGCAAAGTGAAAACCATAACCTTAAACCAGCTTAGCTGATGAATCAAATTAGATATTTCTTAAAGAGTTTTGCTTCTTCAGATTCCATAGATTGTTATATTGCATTGAAAATCATAATCTTTAAACCAAATTTTCTAATAGATTGGCAAAAGCTTTTAGCACCAATATTGAGGTCTGCAGTTTTGAGCATAAAAATGCATCATATAAGTTCATAAGTATTGACAGGTCCATTAAAAGGAAAAATTCTAACACGCATTATAATCTTAGGTAGGTGAAATACAAGAGAACAGAAAACTGCGCCGAACTAAAGAAGGATTGAAGTAGAAGATATTGCAATCAGCTCACCAATTTCTCCATGTGGCATTCGTGCATGAAGGAGACAATCACATTCTCTTCTCGCACAGGAACAGATAGCGCACGTCGACCCCGACGCCGGCCACACACGTCGGCGGTGAAGGCATCGCCGCATGCACTCGGCGCGCTCCTCGGGTTACCTAGTTACATCAGCACCTGCTGGCGAGGGTCCTGGTGAGGCCGTCTCTAGGTCGAGGTGGGTGGCGCCACTGCTGGCGAGCACGGCGTGGGCGGCCGCCTTCGTGAGCGGGGGCTGGGCGCTCGGCGAAGACCGGCGGCTGCGGCCGCCGTTGGCTCAGCCCTCACCTGTCAGTCAGTGAAAGGGAGGGATCCACCCCTGGTCCGATCATACCGGCGGCTCAGATTGATCCTAGTTTAGTGGCTGATGGAGTTTTGCCAATGATTCCCTGTCTTGTGTACAATTTCCGTTAAGCTCCCAAAGAATTGGATGTACCCCGGTCATCGCTAACCATCCGATCATGCTTAAGCGGTCCAGATTAGCCCTAGTGGAGCATCAATTCAAAGATACGTTTTTCAAATGAGGCCTTCCGTTTATTCATATTGCTGGTAACAAAATCCTCTGATCCCGGTGTCTCCCGTCGAGCTGATTCGGGGCGTCCTGCATATTGCGCGAGGCCGTCGTGGATGAGCGCCGACTTCGAGCTCTACAGCGTGGTCCTACTGCCGCCGCCGCTGTTATCGCTCGACATGCCGTTGACTACAATGGCTCTATATTAAGCTGCTTCCATCCTTGTTACAGCAGCATTAGATTTTGGATGGTTGCATGGGTTGAGGTCCACTCATACGCAGATCCATATATACGTAGCATCCTATTTACACTTTTATTTTTATTTCGTGTATAATAGTTACCCAAAGATGCTATCTTTAGGCTCAACAAGCATTAATTACCAGTGTTGTTGAGCGATCCAATAGCCAAACACAACTAGCGAGCAAGAATAACACAAGCAGTTAGCAATAGTAAAACATAGGAACAACGGACAAAGATGTGAAAGCATTTCGTGTTGGAAACGCACAGGAACTCACCTCGCCGACACGCCAAACTCACGCAAGCTAATCTCTGGATGAAACTCAGAAGCAAACAAGAAGCTAACACACAGGAGCTTACCGGCGACGAACGCCTCCTTCTCTTTTATTACTTTCTTCATAAACCAAAGAAGTACAAGTTTAAATAGACTAACTAATCAACAGCATGGCGCATGCACCACACATGTAGTCCACGATCCGGAAGCACCTACCACTTCGCACGAACAAGACCTTGCGACCCACGCGAGCCCTCGAGAAGCGGTCTTCCTGGCCATGCATCCACATCGCCCTCCACGCATGCAACACCTTGATCCAAGTCTCTCTACAAATTAATAGATCTTTGATTTATGGTGTAGATGCAAGTAGTGGCATGCTTTTTGGGATTGTGACTCCAAATTTTGGCTAAGCCCAAAACCCTCGGGAGACCATTTCACAGGAGGTTGAAAATCATCGAGATTTAGTGATTTCGGTCGAAATTTTGATTTTTTGGTTTGAAATTTACTGGATTTCAAATTTATGTTTGAATTTCATCCAGATTTTAACCAAACTTCTGAAATCTCGCCGATATTTCAGATTTCGGCCGCCTAAGTGTGGTCGGAAAACAAAATTTGAAACTCATGAGTCATCAACATTAGTCCGTGAATAGGATAGCTACTGGACAGAGCTTGCTTTAAGATTGGTGACAAACAGGCTAGAGAGACCATCAGATCTTGACCCCCGAGCCCCAAACCCTTCTTCGACCCAAGAGTGCGAGGCGAGAGCGAGATGGCTGAAGACCTCGGCGCCGGCGGCGGATTCTCCGGCCACGTCGAGGCCGGTCGTCCTGAGGTGATCTCTTGGACTCCTGGGAGTCGGGGATTCCGATCTTTACACCGAGATTTCTGCGGGCGTGGAGGGAGACGCTCGTGGGGGTTTCGTTTCGCGTCCGCTCGATCTATCCGTACTAGTGGTGGTGCTTAGCACGGGCTAGAGTTTTTCTCTCTCGTTTCTTTCGGCTTAGATGCGACAGTTTGCGCTGCGGTGTATTGGTTGGCGTGGCGAATTCGGCGGCGAAGCTGTTGGGGGTTCGATTGGTTCGTTTGATGCAGATGCGGTTGGATTCATCTGGTATTCGGGAGTCCCTTGGGGAATTTCCCAGATTTGTTTTTTTATTGTTTTTTTAATCTCAGCGTGCTGCTTGTGTAAAATTCGATTGCCCCTTTTGATTGCTTTCGCTTGATGTATAGTAGGGTTCATTCGCCGATTTGATTGGTGTGAGCAGGGATTGTGGAATTGGTGCATAGAAGGAAGATTTAGGTTTTGCTTTGTGGATAGGTTGATTTGAGTGGTAAAGTAAGTTGTACTTTGTGCCTGTTTAATTCGGGTGTATATGGGCTGGTTTGGTTTTAGTGAGACTGGCTGTGTGTTTTATGGAAAAGGGGGTTTGACCGTTGCTGATAGATCCATTGCAATGGGAGGATAACAAGTTTTGATCAGTCTTATTTTTAATGGTGTGGATGTGCTAGTTTGACTTTGAATGTTTTGCTGTTAAACAAAATGGAATACGTATATAGTTTTTTAACATATCAAAGTCATACAATTTTAACACATAAAGGTTCAATGTCGAAGAACTATGATTTTTTGAAACTGCTTGAATAAGCAATTGCAACTTTATTATGTGATATAGATATGCATCTAGAGTTCTTTAAGTATGCACCTGTTGATGTAACTCTCCAAGCTACTTAGACATTAACCAAAAGCTCATTTGCATGGATACACTGGTTGCAGGTCTTTCCTCTTTTTATCGCTTACAATGCACATTTACTTGGAGCATCTTGCACTGGTTCCACGTTTTTATGTTATCTACTTATCTCATTCAAATAACTATACTTTTTTGTGCCTACCATGTGCTCTGTGTTGGTGAGCTCAAACTAAAATCATACTATCTCCAGGGCGATACACATTCACGTGAAGATGGGTTGTCGAAATCTAGGGATAAAGAAAGAGAAAAAGACAAGGACAGGGAGCGCCACAGGGACCGTGACAGAGATCGAGGAAGAGATAGAGATCGGGACAGGGACAAGGATATGGATCGCCACCATAGGCATCACCGTGAAAGACGGGAACACCGAGATCGTTCTGATGATCATGATCATCACCGAAGCCGTGATTCTGAAAGGTATTGCTGTTAATGCATTCGTGTTTTGTGTGCACCTTATTATTACTTTAGAAACAGTGTGTTTTTGCAATGGTGGCTACTTTAGTTATGTCGAAAGTATTCGCCTTTGAATTTTGAAATCAACACAAGCAATATATCAGTTGTGAATATGTGATGTATGCCTCAGAAGTTATTCAATTATGTCCTACACATGCCAAAATGAATAGTGGAAGGCCCACAGCTATCTTTCTTATACACAATTTGATTTTTGGTTTATGTTGGTAACAACACACAGGAGAAGTGACCGTGAAAGAGATGGACATCGCAGGCACCGCTCTCGCTCACGGTCTCGTTCAAGGGGCAGGGATCTCAGATCTAGGTCTCGTTCTCGTTCAAAAAGGTTTGAAAGTGAAGGTTCTGGAATAATCTGTTATTTGCATCATGTTCAGTTCAGCTACAATATACGTAGTAATTTTTCTAATCATGGTTATCTAATATTCATTTTGTTGCAGTAGCAAGCGAGTTAGTGGATTCGACCTGGCACCACCACCGCAAGCTGTGGTTACTCCATTTCCTGCTGTTCCAACACCAAGTATGCTCTCATCAACTCAGTAAATGTTTATATTTTCATTTTTGCAGTTTCGTCTAGTTTATCTTTAGTTGGGATTTATTGGACTTAAGAAAGTTCCTTGTGTTGGGTCTGGGCAAGCGATTATTGAACTTAAGAAAGTTCCTTGCGTTGGGACTGGGCAAGTGATGTTATTGTGTATTTGTTCGAAATGAATTGTAGCCATGCTGAATGCCAACCATTTACTTACACTGTAATGCTATACTATTCTCACCCAATCGGATGGGACAAATTCTTATTGCAATTGCCAGAAGCTCCTAGCATATCACCAGTCCAATGTTGTTTTTTGACCTTAGCATTGGTGGATAACATAGAGCTCCACGACGGTTTGCAGTCCTTGTTAGAGCATCTCCAATAGATGTACTGGTTGACAGGTTCTTAAGGTGCCATATCACCAAGTATTTTAACATGAACCCATAACTCCAATGCAAACAGTGTTAAAAGATGCTTAGTGGGATCCACCTAGAACCATCCACCGATAAGGTGGTGAAAAAAAGGATTATTTTGTTGTAGTCACAACACCATATGTGGTGCTTGGGGAGATACTGGTGCTAAAGGAGAGAGAAAGTACCAACCAATGGGTTCTTTCTCCCTCAAGCATCCATCCACTGGAGATGCCCGTATATCTGTGATAGTATCTTCTGGTACAGATAACTTGCAACTTTCCATTTTATTATTACTTGGTAACTGAAAACTGAGCAAAACTTTTTTGCCTTTGTTCTTTTGTTGTTTGTCTGTTTTGTGTATGTGTATGGTAAGAAGGCATTCTTGGGCCACTTGCCCCACTGCTGCCAATGGAATGAGCGACCTACTGTAGCTTTAATGTACAAGGAGGAATCAGTGCTCTGGTTTGATATCGCCTTGTTCATCTTCAACTAGCAAGTGTAACTGATTGCTAGCTTCATGATTATTACATTTCTCCTTGCACATATATTATCTATTCTTTGACATGGAATACTTCACAGCGGTATCTATTTTAGATCCAGACTGATGGTGAGAAGTAACCAGTTTTAAATGAGCAATAATTTTTCTTGCTAATTGTTTATGCTTCCTACTAGAAATAAATTGATATATTTCAGGTCAGTTACCGGGCTCTTCTATTCCTGGAATGTTTCCAAACATGCTCCCTTTTGGTGTTGGGCAGGTGATTATTCCTGATTTTTTTTCAATGTCTTCAGTGTGGAAGGACCTTTTCCTTTATTACCTTTTTGTTATTTTATATCTAGACTTTATTATTCATTGGATTTTAATCAAACTCATTTGTTTAAATCAGTTCAATCCCCTTGTCATCCAGCCGCAAGCGATGACTCAACAGGTATGAGTTATTTCGTTTATAATTTACTGCAGGTATTGAAAAACAATGTGCCGAGTGTCAACATCTTTTTCCTCTCAGGCTACTCGGCATGCTCGGCGTGTTTACGTCGGAGGCCTTCCTCCAACTGCTAATGAACAGGTCCATATAATTGAATCACTTTCCCAACGCCCATTAACCCCAAAGCCAAAAGCATGCACACACACTGATACATATAATTTGCAATTATTGGTTACGCTGGTTTCCTTTTCTGCAGTCAGTTGCAATATACTTCAATCAAGTCATGGCTGCTATTGGAGGAAACACTTCTGGTCCAGGTGATGCTGTTCTTAATGTGTACATAAACCATGACAAGAAATTCGCTTTTGTGGAAATGAGGTCTGTGGAGGAGGCAAGCAATGCTATGGCCCTGGACGGCATTTTGTTTGAAGGGGCGCCAGTGAAGGTTAGAAGACCAACAGACTATAATCCTTCTCTGGCAGCTGCCCTGGGCCCAAGCCAGCCAAACCCCAATCTGAATCTTGCTGCAGTTGGCCTAACACCAGGCTCAACTGGTGGGTTGGAAGGCCCAGACCGTATTTTCGTGGGTGGTCTTCCTTATTACTTCACAGAGGCTCAAGTTCGGGAGTTGCTTGAATCCTTTGGGCCTCTTCGAGGATTTGATCTTGTGAAGGATAGAGAAACTGGTAACTCAAAGGGCTATGCATTCTGTGTCTACCAGGACCTCAATGTCACTGACATTGCCTGTGCTGCTTTAAATGGTATCAAGATGGGAGACAAAACTCTTACTGTCAGACGAGCAAACCAGGGAACAGCTCAGCCTAGACCAGAGCAGGAAAACATCCTGTTGCAGGCACAGCAACAGGTGCAATTACAGGTATAGTTCAACTATTTAATTGTCACTCATTATCAACTAATTATTCTGGTATGCCAATTAGATTATATTTCTGCAATTGTTTCTTAGGCTCTGATTCTAGATATTCCTGTGCAGAAACTTGTGTATCAAGTTGGAGCGCTCCCTACAAAGGTTGTATGCTTGACCCAGGTGATTACTGCGGATGAATTAAAAGATGATGAAGAATACGAGGACATCATGGAGGATATGAGGTTAGAAGCAGGCAAATATGGTAAATACCACGAACTTCTCATCCACTATTTCTCCTCGTTTATGGTGTGTCCTGGTGTCCGGCCGGATAGTTGTGGGTGTTTGTATTTCTCCTTTTGTGGTGTTTCCTCTTCGGGACCTGTGTATTCTCTTCTTGAAATGAATGGTAGAGCTCCTGGCCCTGGTTTCAGAAAAGCTATTTCTCCTCTTTTGAAATTTAGCCGTTTGATCATCTGCTGAACTAGGTCCCTTTTCTGTGTACGTAGTCCTACGATATGCCATTTCAGGCTCATTCTTTCTGCCTTCTTATAGTTTGATTCATTTCTGTTAGTTTATTCTCCTATACATTCTGGCTGCTTTGTTGATGTTGTATACTCTACTCACGTAATACTCCCGTTGGTCAGGTAATTTGGTGAAAGTTGTCATTCCACGTCCTGATCCCAGTGGACAGCCAGTCGCAGGAGTTGGAAAGGTGATTATTGTGTTTAATGCGGTTCAAACCTTGCAGAGAATCTATATTGTATGAAATCTTTCTGATGTGTATGAGCTTTCGATTGCAGGTGTTCTTGGAGTACGCGGATGTGGACGGCGCGACCAAAGCAAAGACGGCAATGCACGGAAGGAAATTCGGTGGGAACCCAGTGGTTGCGGTCTTCTATCCCGAGAACAAGTTGGCTAGTGAGGAATATGATGCATAAATTATCTCTATCTATGACAGTAGTCTTTTGCGCTAGTTTGTTCAATTACAACAACGATGTCTCCCCCGAAGTCGAACCTTCTTGTAGCCCTGGATTTATGCAGAGCCAATGATAGAACTCGTAAAGTTGATATAATCGTTCTTGACCGAAGTCGTTTGTTCTGTTTCTATTCTCTCTTGTTGCTGCTTCCTTTGAAATTCTCGGTGATACTATCGGCATCGGCAACTGGCTGCCCAAGTGGATTAGCTTTGGATGACCACGTCGGGGGATGGTATAAAAGGAGACATCTTGAAGGTGGTGTTTTTGATGTTGAGCATAAGTGTGTTCATGTACAGTGCAATATATACATTACTACTGAAAATTAAACCATGGAGATCGTGCAATATATATATATATATATATATATATATATACAAATCTCTTTACATGATGGGCCACTGAGATTAGTCAAAACTAGGTATGGTTAAATTAATAGATGGATCCATTATCCTAAGATTTGTTGATATATCTACAAACGACTCGCAATGTTTATGATAAATATGCTTACACACGTATATATATAGATGCTTTTCAAACTGCATGCACGCATGGAAGCGCCTCTCCTTCCCCAAAAGATGGACGCGCGTGGACATGTGGTCATCGCTGCCACGCGACCTCCTCCTCGAGACCTTCCGCCGCCTGGACTCCACCGCTGTCGTCTGCTGCGCCGGCTCCTGCAAGCCGTGGCGGCGCGCTACCATCGGCAACGCCGAGTGCCTCCGCCCCCGCCCCGCCCTCCTCGTCTTCTTGGGCACAACGTCCGGGTGCAACCCGCGCAGGGGAAGTTCCAGTCCTCGCTCGCCGCCTTAGCCGCCAACGACTACCACTGTTAGGTTAGCACGCAAAAAGAACGGAGACAACATTTAATGTGATAAACCTTTCTGGGAAAAAATCATAGGAGTATTACATGTAGGGCCGTACTTGATATTTTAGGGACCTATGCTAAATTTAAAATTAGGCTATATACAATAAAAGTTAATTACCAAAATAATCATTTGATATTACAACTGTAATACAATTTTTCTTATGGTACAGAATTTATGTGATACAACACGCTAAAAAACAAATTTCATATACGACCTTTACTTGAAAAGCACCATTCTTTTAGCATTATTTGAGACAAATTATTCAACTATCCTTGTAATTAGTCTTTTTCATATTAAATCAATTTTAACGGCTATCGTTAAGTCTTTCCTAATTCATTATAGAACGGAAGTAGAACTTCAACTTCAATCTATATAAGCTCTTTTTTTGCATGTGCAATAGTCATCGGAGTTGTCAACAAAATTCTATATACAAAAATTGCATTACAGAAATAATTTAGCTATTTCAAACACTTTAAAATATCAAGAGGGCACATTATTTTGCTTAGGAATAAATTTTTACAGTAAAAATTTTTAAAAAGAAAACAAAGAGAATAAAAAGAGCTACGCATCTATTAGTTCTTACTCTTACTAATACAAAGATTAACAAGTAGCAATACAAAAATAAATAAAAAATGAGGCCCCTTAATTTTGGGGGCCATGTGCAGCATCCCATGCTGTGCATCAGGCCTCCCATCCGGGCCTGATTACATATACAAGGTGTGACTTAAATAGCTAAAAAAAATCTAAGTTGTAGCAGATTTGGATTGACAATCTATTTGGATGAAAGTTGATCAGCGGAACTACGGTCCTGTTTGGTAGAGCTCCAGATTCTGGCTCCACCTAAGATCTGAATCTTGTAAGCTAAAATAAATAGAATTAAGTTTATATTTTTAGTTTTAAATTAAATAAGATGATCTACCTAATCACTTTTAATATACCTACAGATCCAGCTTCACAGATCTGTGAAGTTACAAATACCCAGCTCTACCAAATCCATGAATCTGGTCTGATGGAGCTAGAACCATACCAAACACGCCCTACACGACGGTCTCTTCCTTCATACTGGCTCGCGCCGCCGCCGGCGTCGACCTGGTCTTGTACGATCGGCCGTTCTCGTCGCGAGACGGGCTCATCGATCCTCCTCGAAAGGTGCACGTTGGACGATCTCTGCCTTCGCAACCCCATGGGCGGAGACTGCACCTTCCTCCCCACCGCCGCGTTCAAGGCGAGCACGTATGTCTTGGTCACCTGCTACGATCTCTCCCCATCCAGCTCCGCCTCCGACGACTTGGCGACAGTAGCACTCACCGTAGAGGACGGGGGCAATCGAAGACTGCATGACTTATCAGCTCTTCTCCTCCAAGCCCCGGCTCGTGGGGCCGGTCATGCGCTCCCGGGATCTAGTTCGATGAAGGTCTTCAGGCGCACGTGTACCCCACCAGACGTCTGCCGCGGCGCCGTCCACTGGCTTGGCTGGTCGACCGCCGACGACCTGCTGACGTGCACCGTCGCCATTGACGTACGTGCGCACGGGGTGGACGTGGACGACGGAGCTGCCGGAGCAATGCAGGCTGGACTACTTCAGGACCATGCTCAGCGATTCGCTCGCCTTGGCGATGTCCGAGGACGGGCGGCTGGCCGTGGCCAGCTCAATGCCGGGCCACCAGACCCTAGTGTGGCAGCTCAGCGACGGCGACGGCCGGAGGACGCGGCGGCGGACAATTTTAGGATTGAATTTTAGTATAAGACTTCTCGGCTTTTATCAATTTTACAATATTTTTAATGAATACATCATTCAATTTCAGCAGTAAAGATTTCTCGTAGGGGTTTGATCTTGCCGTTTCGTAAGCAAACCTTGCAGATTCTCGCTGCGTTATGGTTTCACCTTTTGTTTCGGCCCATGTTGATGTGTTGAGGGAGAAAGAAGGATCGGCCAGTAGTTGTGCTCGCGCAGTCGAAATTGCAAATTACTCTACGCTCAGTTAAACATTAACCATTTTGAGAATTTTCCTTGTATGAAGAAGAATCCTATCCGATGTAGCAGTAAGGAATAGTGATACGGATTATCCAGGGTCCTCAATTATATTCTGGACCTACTAAACCAAACAAAAATTTAGTATATCGTCGAGTACAATGGTACAGTACTTATCTCGGCTCAGCTAAGCTGTGTGCAGAATACGCCATGCAATTTCTGACACAGCATTGTCTCTGCATTGTTGCTACTTACGTTTCAATCATCCTGGTCGATCTTAAACACATATACTGTACAACGCGTATACATACAGTACGTATTGCCGCAATTTGTCAGGTCTTTTTCTTTGATTACATGAGTCAGCGACAAGCAATAATCAACGTGTGGTTCTATCTTGAACACCAGTCAAGACAATGGAAAGTGACATTGTGCCAACTCTTTAGCAGTTGTTTTACTTAATTTGCACCAGTTACAGACGACATGCAAATGCATGATCTCATCTCATTCTCATCCTACAAGAGTTAAAAATAATAATACATGGACAACTATTGAGATATTGCTTGGTCCCTTGTGTCAAAGAAGAAGAGCAGAAACATAAGAAGAAAAAGAATACAGAGTCGGCATCTCAAGTCGATGATATCTTATTTCTTACACCGAGGAATGCAATTTGCAGGCAGCACTCATTAGGCGATGCAACTGTAATGGCAATTTTCTCCAAATATTGGCATGGATTATGAATCATGGACGTCTGTCTTTCACACATGATGGATATTAATTCCCCCATGCTGCTGTTTGCATTTATCAGTAGATGCTAAATTAACAGTTCCATTTAGGCCTGCAAACAAGCCGAGCTTTAGCGAGCCTGGCTCAAGCTGAACTCGAATTGGGGTTCTAGCCTCGATTCAGGTCCAAGCTCGAGTAGGTTTGAACTCGGTTCGAGTAAATTTGGTAACGGTAAATAATTTAATATATATTTTTCAACAATAAAAAATGTTCAAACTCGAGCTTGACTTGAGTAAGGTCGATAAGAGTTAACATATAGTAATATTTAAAAAGTTCATTTATAAATTTACCTGGCCCACGAGTATTCGAGCTCGGTTCAGTAAAACTCGCGAGTTTGAAGCTCCAACCGAGCTCAAGCAACACGCCTCAGAAGTTTTTTCACAGCCTACTTCCGTCCCCTCCATGGATAGGTGCAGCCGTGCAGCCCAGACAGAGAATTGATCCCACCGCTATGCTCTAACAGTATCATGATATCAGCCTGCAACTTTGGGTGTATCCACTGCTGAGCTGCTTTCACTGTTGCCTGTTGGAAGAAGTGTAATTTTCTCAAGATTCGATCTCACGCTCAATCACTGCACGGATCTGATTTTGACAGTATGAACAATGATTATGAAATTATGGATCGGACAAGCTCGCAGTGTTGCAGTGGTCTCGGCTGCTCTGGGATCCCTGGGCCCTGCAAGGCTGCAAGATCACAGTTGCTGCATTATCAACAATAATTCTGGAAGGCACCACACAAATATCAATTGATGAGAAAAAAACATAAAACTCACAAGTATTGATGAGAAAAAATAAAAATGGATATTTATTAAGGGTATAGAGGGAACATCACACTAATTTTACATTGGAATATGAAATACACATTATATTTGTAGACAAAACCATTAAAAAATATGCTTTATAAATTTGGATGGAGGGAGTAAATTTTTTTGTTGTGGATAATATGATGGCAACTGCATGGGAACCATATCAAACTACAAAATACAGAAGAAATGACGTATGTTGAACTAGACATAAGACAGCTACAGATGCATTAAATTAAAATAAATGGATCAGTACAGTAGCACTATACATATTCCATGACAAATTTGTGGCCATCTGCTCGGCTTAACTGAATTGTTTTTGTGGGATAAACCAAATAGATGTAATTTAGTGAAAAATTGACTCCTTTTTGTGGATTCAGAATTGCAATATATCACAAATAAAGGAAAGCCCCAGCCTCCAGGATAAATTAATTTGTACTCACGGGAAATTAATTGACTACGATATCTCATCCTACCCTACCTTAATTTGATCATCCACAGAGAATATTTACAAAAACACAAATTATGAACACCTTAGTTTAGATTCCTTATATCTACCAAGAACAGATGTATTTCTCCAATAGTTCGGTGCGACGTGAACCAGTCTAAAAGGTATACAAGATAACTACATATAACATTGTCTGCTTGCATGCAGTAACTGTAAATGTGGCCACCAACATTGCTCTCCCTCTTCTAGGTATCATTAATTACATGTCGTGTATAATTGAAATAATTCTGGCCGACATATATTCCGTACGTTTGTTATATGAACTAGTCCTTGACTCATGCGTATGCACGATTAGCAATTTCTATAGCTAGATCTAATCTACAACGCATACAATAATATCTTCTCGTCTTCTTTTCTATTTTCAGGTCATTGCTCCTTTATTAGGCACTTGAAGATGACGAGTAGATAAGAGAAGCAAAGCTTCGCTTTCATATATATATATAGATAGATATAGTACTCCTCTGATTTACCATATATCTCTTATAAATAGGTAAATAGATCTAAGCCGTGGATGAAAATGATTAAGGAGATTGCATGACCAAGATTTTCTCTTTTTTATAATAATATGGGATTTTCTAGCGATTTTTCTTTTTTAGATTAACGTAGGAGTTTCTAGTATTCTCTGACTAACTCGAGGGTTTCTAAAAAGACCTCCGATTAGGATATAAAAAGATTCGTTATCTTATCGATCATCGGTCAATTCCCAGCAGGAAACAAGGGCAGTACTATCCCATCAACCTGTACAATTGCATAAATGAGAGCAGGAGGCAGGGCACCATCACCATGAAGGCATTAACTAAGCACATGCATGTACTTGCCCTTCATGTAACCTCTGTTTTTATATCTTCTTCCCATATGCGTCTGTCTTTTGAGCACAGGTCTGCTGCACTGCAGTCACTCAGCTAGGCCTAGGCCAGCCATGCAGCTGAAAATTTGTCGGCTAAGACAAGGCACAACTGAAATGTGAACGAGTGATACCGCTGATGAGGACCTGATCTCAGTCGTCTAATTCCCCACTGGGACGTCCGCCGGAGGAAATGCACGGTGGCTGCAGTCAATACCCAAAACCTCCAGGTTGATGATTAATTCCATGTAGGGCCTCCAATACCGTGTTATTCAAGGAAGAAACTATATAGGTACATGCAGGACCATGACAACAATAACGTCTTGCCTAATACTTCTAGCTAGGGGGCAGTATGTTACATACTCCTACTACCAATACTAAACGCGTAGAGTCTCAAGAAATAAATTAACGGTTAGAAACGTGTACTATTTCCGAGAGTATTAATGGTGTCTCTTCTTCCTGGATTCACGTACCATGTTTCAGCTTGTTTTCACTGTTATCAACAAATGTTTTTTTAAAAAATAACTAGTATCTAGATCAATGCCATGGTCAGGCACACATACCGAATACCTCGATATCAAGATATCTCCATATATGAGCAAAGAACACAAAAAATGGAGAGTAAAAGGAGATGGACAGTCTCTGGACTGTTCTTATATAAATAATCAACAGTTGCATTGCACCAGCTTATCTAACCTAGTGATGATATATATACTAGCACAAGATATGACCTGAAGCTCCATTGTAAGATCAAATCAATTCTGGCACTGCTCAAAACAGTCTACGCACCGTATTGTTAGGCTAGAAAACTAAGTGCACCGTCTGCAGACCGATCAGATTATCCATGAATACATTGAAGGTCAAATATCAAGCTTACATGTTACAACATTGAATACCCTCCATGTGCTGTTTCAGACACTGAGTATGGCAAATCTGTCAGGTGTTGGGCAGTAGAAGAAATTCAATAGTATTAGTTGGTTGGCAGCATACAAGCTCACAGTTACTGCAGCAAGGTCCCGGTAGGACCGAGTTAGGCGATAAAAGGGGTGAATATCAACAGCAACTTTTACATAAAAGAACCAACCAAAATCTCATTTCGTCAAAAAGAGGAGCGAAGAATAAGTTTTCAGAGAAATCAGCCCGAGGGCGTCACTAGGTAGTTATAAGACCGGTAGTATCAGAATGAATAGTAAATCCGGCACTACTGCATGCGAAAAATCCAATACTACCGGATGAACAGTGAAATCAGGATGAATAGGAAAATCAACCCAATTTCAAATCTAAGAAACGATGTAAATTTTGTTTGGATGATCCAAATCCTGTGAAACTTTACATGCACCATCCTATTGATGTCAGAAACCTATTTCAATCATCAATCACATAAATTGACATCAGAGTTCCGACATTTTTCAAATTTAGAGAAGGTTGCACTAAAAACTGAGTCAAAACCACAAACTTCAATCCGGGTTTGCTCCTAGGGATTTGATGATTAAGATGATCTTAGTTATGATTTGCGGTTAAAGAATTTGCGGTCGGCTTCACAAAATCTTTCTCTCTCGTTATGATTGCTTCAACATCGTTATTTTGGTTTTCTCTACAAGATTCATTTGTTTCGTTCTTTAGACCATACACGCTTGTGCCTTATTTCGCAAAACTCTGATTCAATCCAAGAGGCTACTGCACATAAGAAACGGTACCGTAATGTAAAAGTGGTACGTGAGTATAACAAAAACTACCATAACCACTGGAAAGATTCCTAGTCCCAACCGCTCACATGCCATCAATTCAATGGGGCCATCTTACTCTATATTAGAAGATATTTTGCATCGTTGCAAAATTAACCTCGAGAAGTGGACCCTACAGTTTTCATGAACATGATATGTTGTCATTCCTTAACTGATAATGGCAATATGGAAAATTCCATACATGATAAAGCGCAATTAGACAAGGCATATCCTTATATAAAGGCAGGCTCTTTCACTACGAACCACAAAACCATACAAAGCTAAACCTCCAAAAACTGCTTCAGAGCAGAAAAAGGGAAGGAAGCGCGAGTGAGAGAGAAAAGAGACAACCCTTAGACCACTGGCGGAGCCAGCTCCCGGCGACCTCGCCGGCGAGACTCTACCTGATTCTCTCTCGCGTATGACGGTGTTTGTCTAGTTAAATGCTCGCTGTAGTTAGACTTGCCTAGGCTCCAAAAATTCTTAGCTCCACCGCTGCCTTAGACAATGGCTCTTATTGCCGATGAACTCAAGGCCAAGGCTGAGGTCTACTATGGTGATGAGATCTGCCAACAATGCACCATGCTCCTGCTCAAGGAAGCAGGCCTCCCCAATGGTCTGCTTCCCTTAAAGGACATAATGGAGTGTGGCTATGTTGAGGAATCTGGATTTGTGTGGCTAAAGCAAAAGAAAAGGATAGACCACGTCTTCCAGAGTTTAGGAAGGCTGGTCTCTTATGGCACTGAGATCACTGGCTTTGCAGAGAAGGGCAGGATCAAGAAGATCAAAGGGATAAAGACCAGGGAGCTCATGATGTGGCTCCCAGTGGAGGAGATAACCCTTGATGAACCAGCAACTGGTAAACTCATCTGCAAGAGTATTGTTGGGTTTTCTAAGACCTTCCCTGCATCAGCTTTCCATATCCCAGAAAAGGAGAATGAGAAGATGAACTGTGCCATGCCAAAACCAGTTGTCCTAATGGAGAGGGCTCCAGAAGTTGTTAAAAACAATTGATCCTTCTGCCATCCATTGGGCCGCATATCATTATCAGCCCTTCAATCCTATATACTAAAATAATGGTTGAACTGGTGCTTTACTATTTGCTTATGTACTTCGAAGGTGATAACCCAAAGTTCTTTCTATAAACTGATATTGTATGACTGCCCTGGCATCTATAATCCTTTAAACCAACCGCCTAACCTCATTTCCTGTACTACATGGCTCTATGTTATGTTACTAATATGCACCATGTTATGGATTTCTATGATAGGCTTTCTTTTTACTCTTTCCCTTTGGTTTCAGAGAAATACTACTATGAGATGCTTTTACCTTTTCTCTTTTCCCTTCTCATTTTTAGAGAAAATAAATGACAAGGCATGAGCATAAAAAGGAACAAAAATTCTTTGCATGGCTTGTAAGTATGATCTCTAAATGGTCTTTGCAACCTGTTATTGTCTGATGATTATAGAACAAAGCAGATGCAACAAGTGGAAGATGAACAGTTTCAATGATAAGTTTTAAGGAAGGATAAAATCAAGGTTATTATATAAACTGAAAAACAAGGTTGTCAGGATCGAGATACTTGGCAAAATCGTTTTCCTATTGACAGGATGAAGATCCTAGGGCAACAGGAGGGCCTACCTCGAAAACCATGGTTCTAAAGATTATAAGGTCTTGACCACTATTTTGTATGGTTCTTCCTAATTAAGATCCTACTAGGATTGAGATCAAAATAGTCCCCTAGGATCCTAGGATTGTAAAATTCTACCACACAGATCAAGATCCGGACAACCTTGCCAGCGATTAACGTGTACATACTTGAGCTTCAAGATGGGTGTGGTTATGGGGCGTGCATGACCCCGTTCTAGATGGATGGATGATATAGGGGTACGGGCGTAAGTAGTTTAGTTGCCTGAACCATGGAATGTAGTATATACTAGACAATCGAGCGCGGCGTGCCATGCCGTGATCGCCGCTCCCCACACGAGCAAATCGAGAAAACGTGCGAATACCGCTCCCTATGCAAGTAAATCGAGGAAACATGCGAAATGGTTGAAATGATATAATCTGCGATTTTGTTTTTTCCGAAAAAAGACTTAAACGTAATGTTAAAAAAAATGCAAAAAGGACCTAAATGTAATGTATTCTTTTTTTCAAAAAAAAAGGACTCGAACATTTTTTTTAAAAAGGATCTAAATGTAATTTTAATTTTATGAAAAAGGACCCGAGTGCAATGCCTAAAAACGCATAAAGGATATAAATATAATACATATTCTTTTTCGAAAAAAATGACTTAATCGTATTTTTTCTAAAAATGACCTAAACGTAATTTTTTTTTTAAAAGGATCTAAGCGTTTTTTTTCGTAGCTCGGCTCGAGCCACGAGCCGGTTCAAATCGTCGTGGTGCCAGGGATTCTATGGAGTATAATAGAGGGAGGATGCATAAAGAAGTTAGTGGGATAGTTTATCAAATAATACATGCATGTCGCGGCCCTCAAAATGGTTTGGAAAGTCAGGTAAGGACCAGCAATGTTCCAATAAGATTTGGCTGTGCAAAAGTTGACTTTAGAGAATGCGAAGTGCACATGAATCCATGAGCTGATGCAGGTTAACTGCAATCTTATACGCGGTTTCTGTAAAGCAATAGCTTCCTAAATTTATGAACACCATTAATTTCCTTCTGTAGTTTTATGGCCCATTATATAATTAAGGAGGTAAAATTCTACACGAGGAAACAGAATTGCTCATGACCAATCTATAATGATATATTTTCTCAGGGGACTTTGCCAATGTTTCACACATTTGGAACACTAGTATACCTGTTAAGATGATAGGGCTGATCGATCACATGATGGTTGCAGAGATTTAGACCAGAAATAGCAGCCATTAACTCACATGACTTGAATGTATATGTATATGTATATGTGTGTTCAGATCTCGACAAAGCACGGAGGCTGTACATAAGGGTGGGCCATATGCTAGCTCAAACATTTCCCCAGCAGCAGCTTCAATTTAGAAGTGCAGGACATAATTATGAGCTAGAGGAGAGTAGATCGAAAAAAGATATTTTGGTTGGTAAAACTGTTGGGGTAGAGTCCCTTTAATCCATAATAGAGTTTAATTAGAGGTAGATTCGGAGTTAGAGATAAACAACATGTACTATAAATAAAAAGTGTGGAGATCCAATAGAATACACATAATTTTTGGATCTACATGGTATTAGAGCCCTAACCTTTGTGTCACCATCCTTGATCGGTTGTCGTCCACCACTGTTCACCGCCTGCTGCTCGCGGGGTCTGCTTGGGCTAGCACAATATGCCACAATAGGCCAACCTCAATATATATCACTAGCGCATGTCAATATGCCAACCTCAATATCACTAGCATATATATATATATATATTGCAGTGGATCATAGTGTCTACTCGTAGCTGCTGCAACTCGCCTGCATGCACCTAGATGGTCTGCTCCTCCTGTTTACCTACAACATGTTTAAGAATGCACACATCGGGTTTACAGAAAGTTGAATACGAGATTACTGCAAGTTGAATGGTGAAATTAGGAGCTATATATTATCACACTGTCAATACGTGAAATTTCATCACACCCGTAAATGAAATAAAAGAAAAAGGGAACACATATAGAGTAGTTGGGACAAAGAAAGGCAGATCGATTTTGACACCGATTCAGATCAGCTCATTCCCTTTAGAGAAAGAAAGTATACAAACAAAAATCTAGAATTTTTTTTCTTTAATATTTATTTTTATTCTTTTTTTCAAAACTATGCGTCCGAAAAAAATTACGAAAATACCCCCCGTCGCCCATGTATGGGGCGATCGCCCCATACACGGGCGATTAGCCTGCGCCAATGGCTCTCGCCTGCGCCACCATAGCGGCCGTTTGGTGGGCCCCTATCACCCTCAGAGGCGATCGCCCCATCTGAGGCGACAGCTCTATTTAGCCCATCGCCTCCCTTCGCCTGAGCGCAGTAGCGACCTGCCGAAGCCGAGCGAGAGAAAGAAAGAAGAGAAGAAAGGAAGAAAGAAAGAAGAAAGAAAAAAAGGTAAATTTTGATTTTTTTATAGTTATCTGTAAGAATTTTTTTAGAGATAATTGTAGGAATTGTTTTATAGGTTGCGTAATTAAAATATCATTTAATATTTAGGACTTTGTTGTAGTATTTAGAAATTTTAGGATTGCGTAGTGTTTAGAATTTTAGAATTGTATAGCTCTCGTGAAATTTAATGTAGCAGTTACTTAATGTAGTATCTAGTATTTAGAAACTTAATGTAGTATTTCAGTATATGCAAATTTAATGTAGTATTTTGTATGTAGAAATTTAGTTCAGTAGAAACTATAGGTAATATTTAGAAATTTAATTTATTAGGGTTGTGTATTACTAATTTTATTACGTAAATAATGTATTAGGCAATGTAAATAATTTTGTAGTACGATCAATGTACGTTTTGTAGATTGTATTTTAGAGTAATATTTTTAAATCGGACGTTGCGGCATGTCGGAGAAATTGTATTTTCAAATATTTTATGGAGATGGGGAGATAGCACAGGGCGGATGGGGTGGATCTATCATCATTTTCAAGAGTCGTCTGGGGCATATGTAGACCGAGCGATAGGACATCTGAGGGTTTGTTGGAGTGGATGTCTCGGATGTTCGCTTTGGATGCCCAGAGTGTTGGTTGGTCGAGCGGTAGTGAGCGAGCGCAAGACCGTTTTACGGAGAGTTGATTCCTATTAACTCGGCGTCAACATGGAGGAGTTATGTTGGTTTTGCCGTAGAGCGGGGTTGGCGCTCATGTTGTTGGTCTGATGCTACCGGTAGCTCCATCGGTGTCGCAAGTTCGTGATGTCGGGTGGACATTACGGGGAGGGCGTCAAATGTAGAAGGATGCGAAGAGCAAGGCGGCGAGGAGCCCGGAGACGAGGAGCACGAGCTGGCGGTGGCGAAGGGACCGGGGGCGGAGGAGACAGCGGTGGAGGCGCGAGGTGGCCGACGAGGGGAGGAGGTGGAGGACATTGTTGACTGATGGAAGAGGAGGACCGTGCGGATGAGGAAGTCCACGATGGTGAGCACTCCGACGAGGAGGACAACGCCCCGAGGTGCCTATCCACAGTGCGTGGACCAATTACAATTTCAAGACCTAACAATGAATGAAGGAACATTGATGCATGGGAGTATCGTGAGAACGAGGTGACGGAGGGCCATATATAAAGACAAGGAGGCTGTGATGGATGCGGTGAAATCTTGAGCAATGTCTCTCCGTGACAATTCGGGGTTGTGAAGTCCAAGCAAGAAGGACTACTGACGTGAAGTGCGTAGTTGATTCGTGCCCATGGCGGGTGCATGCATACCAAGGGAAGTGGAAGGACTACTGGAAATGCTCCATAGTGATTGAGCATAACTGCGAGCTGGAAGAAGCGGAGCAGGGACACCGCAATCTGTCGTCCACTTGGGTGGCAAATGTGTTTTATGGTCGATCGTGGACAATCCCCATCTGCGACCTCGATCTATTATCACGGCCGTGGAGGAGAGGTTTGATACAAGATTAGCTACGCAAAGGCATGAAGAGCAAAAGGACAGCTCTGGAAATACGGTTCGGGACGTCACGAGGCTTCAGACGAGAATATTCCCCACTTGCTCGGGGCAATCGCACATAGGAACCCGGTACATCCATCGACCTTGCGGAGTTTCCTGCGGGTGGTGTGTGCACTGGTAAGTGGGTATTGCAGCGTGCATTCTTCGCCCTGGGCGCATGCATAAATGCGTTCTGGCACTGTCGCCCGGTCCTTTGCATGGACGGCACGTTCCTCACGGGGAAGTATAAGGGCTAGATTCTAACTGCGATCGCGGTGGAAGCCAACAACCAGGTTCTTGTGAGACCCCGTTCTGATGAACAGGAACCTCCATGTGATTACTGTGCCATTCCCTGGATCAGTAGCTAGCACTCACATGTTTACAACAATTGGAATCACAACCATACAACAAATATTATTAAGAGGAAGCTATTACATAAAGAAAATCTTACAACTCAGAGATATAGCAACAAAAGAAGCAAGTCTTGTAGTGTGCCCATCCAAAACCAACAGGCAACTGACAAGGCATAATCCCTAGAAAGATTCGATGAAGAAAAATCCCGCAACCTGCGATGAAAAGGAATCCTCGAAGCTTCGCTAACTTATCCACCTAAAAACAACATATAAGCAAGGGTGAGTACTTTCGTACTCCGCAAGACTTGAGCAAAGCCTATAATATATGCGAGCCATTTCAAAGGAGGCTACTACGATTAATTTGCATAAAGCAGAATTGACATTGTAAAACAAGTTATTTGCAAACAGAATTTATAAAAGCATAATTGACTGATATGAAATAAGTAAAGCATAAATAATATTTACAACCCATCGTGAATATCGAATAATCCAGAAATGGAATCCATCAATGTCGATCCTTTGACATGAAAACAAAAGCTGCTAAACAAGTTCCAAACCACAACCCAATTTTTGGAAATACAAAAGCATTCTAACATTGGAATGACTTCACCAAGCGTCCTTGACCGCGGACATGGCTAATTAATTAGATTTACACTCTGCAGAGGTGTACAACTTTACCCACAAGGAATGATCAGCTCTTTGTGCAGCGCATTTGACACACTTCCTTTGGTGTGCCGCGGAAAGATCATACAGAGCCGTTACATTATCTAGATGTGGCTTTGAACCAGCCCGGGACGTTTGACCCTCGCTATGAAAACAGAAACACTCACCCAAGACGTGGATCCTTTCACATCACACCCAACACCACGTTCCTGTCCACGGCAAGGCTTACACCGTTGCATTGGTAAGTAGACCCCCTACAGACAGACCGAACCGGAATGCCTGTGCAAATCTCCCGCCTTCCTTAGATGCAAAGCCACACCTAAACAACTTAATAGGCTAAGACCCGCCCATACAAGCCCTCGTGGTTGTACGAAATTCTTGGATCTATAGCGTCCCATTGCTCGGTCCTTAATCCGACACGGGCGATACTCCACCCTAACTACGTGCAAATCCCTCTGCACCTCCGGCTATTGCCAATAATCGCCCGCATCAAAACCATAGTTTTATTTTGGGTTTTTAATCAAAATACCCATAACCAACAGCTTTATTTCCAACATTTTCCATTTCCTAAGAAACAAATTTTGATCTGATCATCATTCTTATTTGTTCTAAAAGCATGGCTAAGCATGGATAAAAGTAATCGCATATACCCACAATGACATTAAGTAATTGTCTAAGCTCAATCTATGGTTATCAAGGTTCACATATTCATACTTATCAAGGAAGTTTCATGAGACAACAGGTATAACTACCTTTACCACAAAATAGCGAATTTACTGAAAGTAAACGTATGAATGAAACATTTTAATAAACAATGCAAATTAAATTCTAGGATCAAGATGGTCAAAGGAGGGTGCTTGCTTTGCTTATATATCGCTTACGACGAAGACGCGATCACAGCTGACGGAGGCAACGACGGAGGAAGGGACGTCGGATTCTACACGTCGATTAATCGGAAAATAGCAAATAATAAACTTCAATAAAGGCAAAAAGAAGACAGACAGAAACTCAAATAAAGATTCATTACAGAAAACAGGAATGATTTCAGGTCTGGATTATTTTAGTAATTACGTTATGCTTAAACTTGATGGCTTTACGACAAACAAAACGGGGTTTCTTTTATAGATCATCTATTCTTGAATTACGAATTCAAGAGGCTAAAATTATGAATTTCAGTATTTACGATTTAGAATTATAGATGCTAAAATTATTTGGATTAAAAGAATTGGAACACTAGTTAAAGAGTTATGCAAATAGCACTTAATCTTAAGATTTTGCATATGAGAGGTTTTAAATAAGTTATGATTGATAAGCTAGCTAATTAGATTTATTTATGGTTTTTAAGAAGGTTCTGGTGATACAAATTTATTAACTACAAATTCCTTATTACAAGGTTCATCTATTCCGATTATGACAAGGTTCGCTAAACATAAAACTAAGGGTTATTCGACTACTAGAATTTATATGCCAAACATGACGGAATAAGATTATTTCTTCGCAAGTGGATAGAATATACTTAGAAGAATGCATCTAGGCTGATTTCATACACTTTGGTGTTTAGACGAGACATTATTTTCATAACTGAAAACGCTTATGTGATATTAAGGGTTACGACAAACATACTTTTTAAGGGTATTCAGCTAGCAAGATTTAACTGAAACGTAAGTTATAAATAAAGTATTTTTCTAGAATATGATAGACCATATCATAAATATCATTTCTAAACAAATTTCCACAGTTTTTGCATTTAGACGAGAGGTTCTACGGATCGATGAAAAAGCTTGATAGTTCAATTATTACTCGCTAAGGATTTAAATTTTTGATATACGATTGCGACTACACCGACTAGGATAATCTACTCATTTTTCAGGCATTGACAGGTTATGACTCTAATAGCATTTTAAAGTTAGTTCCGTGATATTTGACTTCTATCCGAGGTGTTTTTCCTATAAATGATCATTAGGGTCTACCGTTATTTTATTTCATCCTATCACAAACATAAGATATTTTGTATAAACAGTAAGAGTACTATTTTTCAAGGCTATAGGATTTGGTTTCATCAAATTCAGAGTTTATTTGCGAAAGCTGTAGCTTTTTAAATCATGCAAGTTATTAACACTTTGACTATTAATCATTTACTGTTTTATGCAGTAAACTTTAAATATTATTATATATCCGAATCCTTGAAATGTCGGGATATAACAAAACCGATTTGGTAACCAATTGAATTCATTTGACCCATATTCTAACTATTCAACTTTCTATACATATATATATATATATATATATATATATATATATATATATATATATATATATATATTATATTTAAGCTATTTCATACTTTCCATGATAATTCAATTCAAGTTCATTTCTTAAATATTTTGGCAAACTCGGGTATCCTCTGTCATAATAGTATTTGAAGCTAAATTTTACTTATCCCTTATTTTCTTAGTTCAAATTATGCTTATTTGAATTTCTAGTGCATTGAATACAATCTTTAATAGAAAGTAATTCAAACATAAATGAAATTTAAATATTTTTATATATTTGAACTTCTGTAAGTACAAGGATTTCACTAAAATTAGTTTCATTCCACCCTAAGTTTGTTTACATCATTTTAATATGTAGCACTTCTTTTAGTCTTTCCTTTAAATTTGAATTTCAAATTTACCCAGTGAACATTTTCAAAATGTTATTGCATATTCTGAAACTACTTGATTTTACATGAATATAGAATTTTGTTTCACTTCATTTGAAGTTACAATGCAAAAGTTATGAGCATTTGAATCATCTCGGTTTCTGGAAATTAAACTGAAATTTGCAAATACATTTTCAAGGATGGAAGGCGTATTTCACCGAGTGACTGAAGTCCTGCGCGTCTGGCTGACAGAGTGGGCCCACGGGGCAGCGACCAAAATAGGAAGCGGCTAGTCGCTCGCCGCGGCGAAGGCGCCGGGCGAGAAGCTTCTACGAGGGCACCGAGAGTACCAAGGGTCTTGGCGCATCAGGAGGTGTCGATCACCGTGCGGGACGGCCGGAGAAGGTCGCCATCGGTGGCATGCGGCGGAGGAGGTGAAGCTCATCGGGAAGAAGAACAGTGAACTACGGACCGAATCGGTAGCGATCTAGGCATCGATGGCGTCAAGCGTTCCATTTTGGTGGTCGGTGGGCGAGATTGGCGAGGAGCTCGCCACCATTGGTCGGCCGTGGGGAAGAAGTGAGCTCAGCGGTGGCGGTTGATCACAGAGGAAAGTGAAATTTGCATGGGGATGAGTTCACGGATCATGTGGAAGCTTGAACCAAAGAATTGAATCAATTCTCACCGAGTCACTTGAATTCGAGTCTTTCCCTTTTTCGGGTTGGCTGACAAAATGGCGAGAGAAGGAGCTTCAAGCTCTGATATTTGGTTCTGGGAATAGATAAGAGAAAGGAGGCTTCAACGTGATGCTGTTGGGGTATTTATAGCTAGAGGATTCGAGTTCACAGTGTTTGAACATGGGGAAAAAGTTGCGGCTCGGGTTGGCGTTTTCGAGTGAAGTGGCGCACGTCTTCCGTCGGCAAGAATTTATGCGGGGACGACAGGGTATGGCGCGGGAGAACCAAGGGAGGCGTGGCTTGGTCAGGCAGAGACGACGTGCACCGGTCAGGCGTTGAATCGGCGAGGCTGGCGAAGGATCGGGAGAAGGAGCGAGCACTCGGCTTGTCTCTGGCGAGAGGGAAGGAAGAGGGAGGCAGGGGAAAAACGGCACTGACGCCTGGGTCCCGGGGCCACCGGTCAGTGGGAGGAGACATTTTCCGTTGCTTCGCCGAACGGTTACGGCATAAAGGGGTGGCCCACCTGTCGGCGAGAGGAGGCGAGTCAGAGCGATAAGCTTCAGCTGGGCAGCCCCATGTGACCATTAAAATGGCTATCAAATCACCGTTTAATTTTTGGAACTTTTTTACTGAATTCCACTGGTAGTTTTTAACCTTCAGTAAAAAGTTTGGACCAAAATATATTACAATTAATTAATTAAAATTCTGACACTGTACGTCTGTCAAAATTTCCATTTCGGGTTTTTATTTATTTAAAGGTTCAAACCGTATTATTTATTTTTGAAACTTTTATCAGGGGTTATATATAGGTCAAGGATGTCTCTGTAAAATTTTAAAATCAAAATAGTGGGTATTTATTTTATTAAAATTCTGACATGCTATTTTTGCAGATTTTCCAAGCTTCTGTTCTTGAATTTTTGGAAGGTCTAAATGACAAGATAAAATTCTGAAATTTTTACCAGAGATAATTTTTACCTTGATGGTGTTTTGGTAATTTTTCCAGCTTCAGATAAACTTCTAATATTTTTCATTAATTCTGGCTTGCACTATTTTTAGTCAAAAAGAGGTGTCATTCATTTTATTTACCCATTTTTCTGTGCATAAAATTTTACTCCTTGATTGTACTGACTTACCAGCATGGTTAGGGCTCCATGTTAATTTTTCTTATTTTTAATTTTACCTCTTTACATTCTTACCATTTCCCATTTGATAATTCTATTTGTTGGACTTTTCATTCAATACAAAAATCCAAGGAAATTCAAATAAAGTTAATAATGCCAAGTGAACTCAGAAATAAATATTTTAAAATTTAAAAATTCATTTTCACTTTATTGTACTTTTCAGGATGTTACAGTTCTACCGGTTGCGTTGGCATTCGTGGAGGGGGAAAACACGGAGAGTTGGTACTGGTTCCTTAAAAGAGTGAAGCTGGCAGTTGTTCTCGACAGGCCTGATGTTTGTGTCATCCATGACCGACATGCAGGGCTGTTAAGGGCGATCGTGGATATGCAACAAGGGTCCGCCGTCGTGGGAGCGGCAAAGTGGCCAGACCTGAGGAGCAAGTGGTGCATGAGGCACATGGGTGCCAATTTTTTCTGTCAGTTCAGGAACAAGGAGCTTATGAACATATTCAAGCGCCTGTGCAAACAGAACCAACGGAGGAAGTTCGACGCGCTTTGAAAGACGTTGGACGAACTAACGAAGAAGCAATCAATGGATCCCAGAGGTACCGCTAGTTCATCAAGGAACCCGATGGTGTACCATGAGCGAGGAGAGGACCCCACACCTTGTGTGCGGCAAGCAGACCCCAAACCTCCGGCGTGGGCGGTACCGGCATAAAGAGTTTCACCGATTGGATACGACATGAGCCTTTGGAGAAATGGTCCTTCGCATGACAAGGTGGCTCGCGTTATGGGATCATGACAACGAACTCGCGGAGATTTACAGCCCGGGTAATGAAAGGCACGGATGCCTTCCATGGTGGGTATAGTTGAAGGTGTCTTATTAGGGACACAGAGATATTTCATTGAGCGATACAAGACCTCCAAGCATGTATGTCGGACAATCGATTGTCGTACTCAATTGTTGTGTCTACCTACATGTCCAAGAAAACAAGAAAGCGCAGACACATCGGGTTACACGGAGAGTGGCGTGGAGCGGAGATACCACGTGCCTCGCGGTGGCCGAGGTCGCAGGGTGCCACGGGAGAGGACTTCCATTTGTGCATACTCCGGCGGTTGAGTGCGAGTGTTCTCGCCGAAACCACGCTGCTGCACTTGCCATGCTCGCATGCGTCATTGCCGCACCGCCGAGACGCATCAATCACGTCGTCCGTTCGTCTCCCGTACTACTACAAGCGAGCGTTCTCAACACGTGGCATCACGAGGTGTACGGGTACCGAGTGGATGGATCGTTCACAACAGCCCCCCTCCGGACCATCGATGGGTACCGGACATCTGAATGTTGAAGCTGAAGGTCGGACGTCGAAGGACAAGGCGATTCGAACGATATGGACGAGTCAAAGCGCGTCGCAACCGCGGATAATGTAATTTTCCATGTTGTTCCCATCTTGTATTTTTCAATGGACCGGTAAGTTGTGATGTAAGTTGTAATGATCGATGTAATTTTCAATGTACTAGTAAGTTGTTTTTCGCATCATGTGATTCTCCGATGTACCAGTTAGTAGCTACGAGGATAATGTAATTCTCGGCGTTGTGTGCCTCGTCGAACATGTCCTTGTCTTCGTATGTTTGTAATATGAGATTTTTTGGCTCTCTGCACTTGGTTGTATTGTTTGATGAGTATGGTACAATTCGTTATTTCGCATTTCATTTTGTGTGCATATGTAATTCTTGACAAATTTGTTGTATTTGCTTTGTAACGAGCCACGATGGTGCGACCTTGCCACGAGTCTTTGGGCGTGACCGTCGATCGACCCACCGGTCTAGGTACTCGCAGAGGAGAAGCGAGAGCTAGGGATACTCCGACCTCGGTGCCCAACGAGTACGCCGCATCGACCCACGCTAGGTTCCACGGTAGTCGCCAATGCTTGCACTCTTTACGTACATGTACTTACACGTGAATGCAATTCTAATGACGCAATGCACTACATGCGAGGTTGCGGCGGTGGCTTACTTCCTCTTTGTAGGATGGTGGAGGAGGTGGATCGCCTGTTAGCGGGCAAGGAGGTCCGCGGTTCGGGTATGACCGGTCCCTGCTGGCCGCACTCGTGGACCGGTGGAGACCGGAGACGCACACGTTCCACCTTCCGTGCGGAGAGATGGCTCCGACGCTGCAGGACATGTCGTACCTCTTAGGCCTCCCCTATGCGGGTCCGACAGTCGTGCCGCACGACGCCTCCGTCACGTGGCACACCAAGTTGTTCGCGCGTTTCGCCGCGGTGCAGCGGCACCCCCGGGCAGCCCCCCACCGCCCCTCGGGAGGTGGCGCCCGCGGACCGGCGAAGCGTGGGCGCCGATTCACGGTGAGTACCTCTTTCTTTGAGAATTAAAGAGAAGCGCTAAGTTCCGATAATGTTTGTTGTGAACGCTGCAGCTTAGCTTCTCCACCGCGACGCGGAGAAAGCGGACGTGGCCCGCCACTTGGAGGCATACCTCTTGTTGTTGTTCGGTTGGGTGATGTTCCGTCCTCCCACGGAACACGGTGGACCGTCACCGATCGAAGTCGCCCAAGACATCGCCGACACCCGTTGGATGAGGTAACACACTCAGTTCAAATCTCGTCTCAGCGGAGCACGTCTAACTCCACCCTTGTAAACAGATGATGCAGTGGTCGTGGGCCTCAGCTGTGCTAGCGGCGATGTACCGAGGTCTGTGCGACGCTGTCTCTCGGTCGGAGCACGACGCGACGATGTTGGGTTGCGTCCTACTCCTCCAGTTGTGGTCCTGGGAGCGCTTCTCCATCGGCAGGCCTATTGTTGACACGACACCGTACCCTGAGGGCCTTTACGGAGACGACCCGGTGGACTGGCCCACCATGGGCCACTACTAGGTCCGACAACAGGTATGCTCCCTCGTATCTTTTTCCCCACTAACGCACTTGAATAACCTTCGCCATTTCTTATTTCCTCGCAGCGGAGGTACGCGCACCGACAGGTGAGGAGGTCCTACCTGGAGTTCGTTCGGGAGTTCGACCGCCTCCACGACGAGGACGTGCGGTGGACGCCATACACCGCGTACGACGTCCACGCCCGAGCACCTGACGGGGTCTCCGTGCTTTGCACGCGAGATGAGGCCTTCTGGCTCACCCTGTAAGGTTCTCGTCTTTGACACGTGTGTCGAGAGTACTCCTCCCACCGAGTCTTTGCGGCGGTTGGCTGTTCGATCATTTCCCTTGTCGCCTCGTCACGTTGTCGCACGTGGCGCTCCACAGTACTTGCCACGATCCTACTACTCCGCATCTTTGCGAAATTAATGTGTTGTGTACTTCTTGCTTTTGCATTGCGGGATGACCGGATGGGTGCTGCGGTGGGCACTCGATTCGCGACCGTGTCGACCATGGGCGTGCGATGGGATGCCGCGACTCGGCGAGAGGTCACGAGACCGGTCAGACGACCATGACATGTACGATTAGTACATGGAGTGGTTCGCCCGCCTCGCCTCGGTGGGGTACACACCGACCCGTCGTCGCCGGCGAGGCATCGATGGCGGACACGTACCCTTCACGAGATGTCCCGGAGGACAACGCCTCGGTAAGTGTCGCAAAAGCTACATGGGCACGTCTTTTTCATGTAAATTACGTAATAACAATCGGCGTTACATGCGGACTCGGCTCATGGGGAGATTGAGGTGGAGGCGTGTCCATGTTGACTCGCCTACGGGGCATACGGTGACCACCGTCGAGTCCGAGACGGCTTGGGCTCGGGTCCTCGATAGGATGAGGCGGTTGGCTCGCAGCCACTGCCGGGCGCGGAGACGTCGGCGGGACGCAACACACCACGTCCTGCGCCCCACACCTCACCCTACCCGCCGGTGCCTCGTCACGCTCCCACTCAGTGCGGTGGGGGCGGTGGGCTGAGAGGCTCCCTCGCGTCTCACCCTACCCGCCGGTTCCTCGCTACGCTCCCGCGGCGGCAGTGGGGACGATGGGCTGCGGAGGCTCCCTCGTCGTCTCGCGCCCAGCGGAGACCACAGGTGGTTTCGGCGACCACGTGGACGACGAGTTCGACACGGAGGAGTACCTTTCGATCGACTACCTCGACCCTCTCGCTCTCGGGAGCGCGCCACGTGGCACGCCCTGCGTCGCCGCCACACTACTCTCGCTGCGCGCAGGCGAGGCCTAGGAGGGACGTCCGTCGCCGTCGCCACTCACCTACCCCACGGGCGGATCGAAGCGTGGCCGTGATTGACTTGTTGTGCGGATGTATTTTGTAATGGCTTTACGTTCGTGACATATTGTATAACTCTCCGATTTAGTAACATGTGACCTTATCACTTTAAATTGTTCAAATTCATGTATGCATTGCTTGCCTATGCCACACGACGTGACAACACACTAACGTCTCGGTGCACCTATCGCCTAGTAGGGTGATCGCCTAATATGGGCGATCGCCTAATATGAGGCGATCGCTCCATACCCGGGCGATATCTGGCCTTTATAACATTCGTTCTCATAAGCGGTCTCGCAAAGAATACAGGAAGAAAGAATAGAGGGGTGAGAAAAAAAATTCAAGATCAATTGAAAATGCCGAGGCGTGCAAGTGCAAAGGGAAATGGGAAGGCAAAGAAGCAAGTGCATGCCCGCGCAATTTAGCGTACCAAGATCTCTTCCTACCTCGTGGAGCTGTAGCACCCATGTGTATGTGCGGAGATCTTTGCAGGCTTGTCCGCTCTTGGGAAATTTCAACTTGGAAGAGGAGGTATTGGAAGTGCCGCAACTACGCCTTCGATCCGCCGGAGAAGAGCCTGAAGGATCACCGCATGGTAAAAATCATACAGGTTACATAATATTTGTGAATGAAACTTTGCTAATTTACGTTTCATGCGATCACCTCCATCCTTTGTGTGAATTTGAGCGATGGTTTGATACGAGATCAACCCCAAGGACCAACGGCTTCTTGACCAAGCCAACCGGCGGGACGAGTTCACGCGCGGCTTCAAGAACAACGCGATATCGCACGCGAGGAGGCATGTAGGAAGGAAGCGGAGGAGAAGGAGGCCGAGAGAGAGAGGAAACGAGAGAGGCGCGGCGTGCGGAGAAGCTCACGGAGGCATGGGCGAATGGGAAGTGGCCTCGAAGCACTCAGTAGATGTCTGGTGTTAACTTTGGTTTTCTTTGTTCGTAGTACTCCTTTCAGTTTTAAGTCGTAATAAAGAGTGCGACCTAACCTTAAAGTGTATGTTCACTGTTCGAAGGGCTCGTATATGTCCTACTGCTCCAGTTGTCCCAAATGATATTATTTTTGTCCATCAAGATAGGTTATAGCATTTTAAGTTCATCAGATTTGATTTCATCGAGTTTGACCATCGTTTGCGAAAGATACGGCCATTTTTATATTTTACCGATTGCATGTTCGGACAACAATAAAATAGTGCAGCCTAAAGTGACATCTAAATATTTTTACATAATTGTAACCTATGCAAGCCCAAGAATGCAACAAAACTAGTTCTGTCAAGTTTTGAGGTCCTTTAGACATTATTCTAACTACTTGAACAATGAATGTTATAAAGGGTTTAAACTAGCCATCTTTGATTCAAAATGCAATTATATTTAGATATTTTTGCAAAAACGAAGTGCATAAGGTTGTAGTAACTTATTCTATTTATTTCATGATTTATGGATCAACACACATTGTAATTCCTTCACAATCCATAGTTAGAGCCTAGCATTCGAACTCAAATAAAATTATTTTTCTGCAAACAACACATAAATTTTTATTTTACAATCATATTCCTCATTCCAAAATTTAGATTTAGAAACAAGTTTCATTTCATTTGGACACTCTAGCAAAATTTATGGGGTTCATATTAAAAGACATATAGTAATTACAAAAAACTAAAAAAATTACTGCAACCCTGGGCCCTCTGTCCAAGGCGGCAGCCTACACCGACGGCAGCTAACAGCAACAAACGGTGAGGGAGCTATCGCCCGTGTATGGGGCGATCGCCCCATACACGGGCGACCGAGGGTATTTTCGTAAAATTTTAATTCGGACGCATAGTTTTGAAAAAAAGAATAAAAATAAATATTAAAGAAAAAAAATGGGCCGGCCGGAAGAGGGCGCCATCGATCGATCTACTTGGGGGGTGGCAGAATCCATGAGTCGCCGAAGATGTAGTGTGTCCCGATGAAGGGCTTGGCCTGGGCCTCACTGAGGTCGAGGGCCCAGCCCACTCGCTTCCTCGCGTCCGACCCAGGCCCAGAGCACTTGAACTCTCCGTAGTAGATCCCGCTACTGCATATACATACAATACATACATGCAGCAAGATGAGAAGCGAGCGTGTCTCGTCGGAGAAGGGCGCCGTGCCGACGTCCAAAACGACGTCGAGAGAGTAATTAACCAACCGCTTGTTAATTTACCTCTCCGGCTTTTGGATGTTCCAGCCGTCCCAGCCGACGGGGACGACCTCCTTGCCCATCTCGGTGTAGGAGTAGATGACGCGCGACGAGTCCCCCCACGCCCTGCCCAGGTAGATCGGCCCTTCCCCCTTGATGCTGCAGTTCTTGAAGGAGAAGCCGCTCTCGATGGCGCCCTCGATGGACTTGGTCCGCTGCTGCGCCGTCAGCACGGCGATCTCCTTGACGACGGAGACGATGTGGCAGTTCTCGTAGAAGGACCTCCCGAAGCCGAAGATGAAGTCGACGCTGCCCTTGATGATGCAGTCCTTGAAGTAGTGCAGGCCCTTGTGGTCGTACAGTGTGTCCTGCCCGCCGTCGATCGTGCAGTTGTAGAACGCCGCCTTGGTTCCGAACACCCGCAGCGCCACCGCCTGCCCTCCCTTGGCACCCGGCTTTGCCAGCGGCGCGTCGTTCTTGAACACGACGCCGTAGGCCATGAAGTAGTCCGCCTCGATGGCGACGCTGGTGCTGCCGACCGTGCCGACGGGCTTGCCGTCCTTCCCCGTGGTGGCCGCGGTGTCGTTCCACGCGATGACGGCGGGGTTGAGGGGATCGGACTTGAAGGTGACGAAGGGCTTGCTGCTGTTGAGGAAGATCTTCTCGCGGTACTCGCCGGGCCTGAGGTCGAGGATGACGCGCTTGGCGTTACCGTCGGAGATGTTGGCGAGCGCGGCGGTGATGTTGGGGTAGTCGCCCTTGCCCTTGGGGTCCACGACGTAGGTCACCTTTTCGGCCTCTGCGGCGGAGAGGTTGGCGTCCAGGGTCTTGCCGGCCTCGCCCGCGGACTTCATCGCGAACAGCGCCTTGTTCGTGACGTAGCTCTGCTGGTTCAGCGCCACCCAATTGCCGAACCCGGCAGCGCCGCCCGCCGCGCCGGTCACGATCTCCGCCTGGTGCGACGGCGCCAGCAGCGACGCGAGCACGAGCACGAACAGCCCCAGCCCCAGCAGCGCTTGCCGAGCCATGCCCATGATGATGATGAGGAGGAGGAGGAGGGTAGCCCTTGGATCTCGCCGTGGCTTCGAAGGGTCTTTATATACTGTTCGCTAACGCTAGCTTGGTGGTGCGATGCGAGAGCAGCGGCCCTCCTGCTCCCATGGAATTCAGATGGTCGCCATTGCTTGGCGGAGAGGAACGCGCGCGCAGGACGGAGACCGACCGAATTTGAGACCACCTCCACATGAATTAATTATGCATGAATATGGATCACCAGATCATATCCGGCCCAGTCCAGCTACTGGGCAAGTCGATTAATTCTACAAAAGGCCTTTTTTTTGTCAGTAGCAAATTAATGTAGCTAGGTTTCTGTCGAATTCTACGCAAGTAGAACAATGAAGTCAATAGTACGTCCTTACTTTGTTTCCGGCAAGAATGAAAAGCAACTGTATCTCTAATTCTTTTCTACGGAGGTATAACAACATCATTTAATCGATATATTTAGAGTGGAAGTACGTACTTCTAGAGTATGAAACCGTTATATATATATATATTTTGCCCATTGCCGATCCAGATGCTATATATGTGCCTGCTAGGCTGCTACATATTCTTTGGTCTGGAGGAGCAAGTCGACAATTTCAATTCGCTAACACGTGCTTATCAAAATTCAATTCTCACAAAAAGGTACCGATCGTACAGAAGAATAGAATAAACGAAATGCTGAACAGGCAGCACCACTATTCGTAAGAGTACTCAGAATACAATATCAAATTAAATGCAATGTTGGAAGCTGCACATACAAACGGTCAGCCTAATAGAGCCATCGATATCGATCCTACTCCCATCCCTACGCGTATGACAACAACCAGGGATGACAGTTTTATTCATGGGTTTAAGTACCTGTGGACACCTGACTCGATAAGGTTGTGCATGGATAGCACTTTAAATCTATGGGTTTTCGAGTTTAGGTACTCGATAAGGATACAGGATGAGCGTGTGTATTAATTTGTACCCATGAGTATCCAATGGGTATCCTATGACATGTGGGCTCTACTTTTTATAAGATATATATTAGAAAATTGAAACCCTAACTCACCAACTTAGTCTACTCAGGGTTTCCACCACCGCAATCTCCCCACCTTCTCCGGAATCCCCTAAGCCCCTGCCGCAATCCCTCGCGCGCCCCTCCCTCTCGGCTCTCCGTCCCGCCGTCCTCTGCCTCCCGCCACCGCCTCTGCCTCCCTCACCGGCCCCATCTGCCTCCGCGTTGGGCTTCGCATGGACGCGCTTCACGCCGAGCTACCCGATGCGCTAAAGCGCTGCGTCGATCCGGCCAGGTTCATGATGGACACCGTCTCCGAGGTGTTCCCCGTGGACAAGCAAGCCGTGAGGTCGCCCACCAACCTGGCATAGGTGTGCGTTCTGATACTAGAGGCGGTGGTGCCGACGCTTGCCGATCTGGACCCGGAGATCAGGGCGGCGCACGAAAGGGCACACCGGATGACAACGGAGTGGAAGGAGGCAACCGAGTGGAAGGGTGGGGTGGAGGGCGCCAAGCCGCCGGATGCATAAGCTTTCCTGTAGCATGTCGTGACCTTCACGATGGCAGACCGGATGCGCACGCATTCCTGCAGCATGTCGCGACCTTCGCGATGGTAGAGAAGGAGGACAGGGAGCTGTACAGGAGGATTGTTGTGAGCTTCTCTTGGCGCGGGCAGATGCCACGCCTCTCTCTTACGCTTGACCTCGAGGATGAGATGGATGGTAATGTCTTAATTTGTGCTCACTTCTCTCTGGTTGTTGTTACATGTTATCCAGATCAAGAAAGTACTGAAATGATAAACTGAGCTAGCTGTTGGTAGATCAAAACATACAATCGCACTGCTCTTCTGGCAATAGGGTGGATCTTTGCTAATTATAGCCTTCCTTAGGGAATTCTATAGTGTCAGCAGGTAATCCTGCATCAAATACTCGTCCTTCAGGTCCACATGGAGATGATGACTTAGGAAGTACAGAGCTGCACACTTGGCAGCTTAGAAAGAGCAGAGGTGCCAGCTTCTTCAGGCTAGGTAATAGTAGTTCCAAGAGATCGAGTTGTTAGGTTAATATTGGCATCTATTGCCCAGGTCAAGTAATTGCTGCCATTCAGGGCGAGCTCGGTAAATTCCCTCTTTATGATGTCCAACATATCCTATATTATATTCATGTAAAAATGAATTTTATTGCTGATAAAATCAACATATTGCATGCTCACTCTTGAAGCAGTAACGATTGGTCTATATCTATTCAGTAGATAATTATCTAATTTTTTCAGAATTTTCTTAGCTTTTTCATAATTTTCTGCTAATTGTAGAGAAATTTTCAGGATTACTAAAATAACAGAAAAATAAATTCAACATACCTATAAACATGAAATTATGCTAGGAAATTGAACCCAGTGATATGAGGCTTCTAATGTGTGCTAGGTCTAAGTTTCAACATTTTACGGAAGCCTATATACCTAGAAATTTAGTTTCTAGGATTTAATACAATTTTTGGAATTTATTAACTATTTTCAGGATTACTGGAAACTTGAGGTCCAAAATGTAAAATTTCTTTATCCCAATACATTTATGTAATTATGTGAAACTTCATGATTTTTTGACAAAAATTATCGCATTCGAAAGAATACTTGGAAACCCGTGGTTAAATCGCAAAAGTAACACAACCCAAAAGAATTTGGTCTTCAAACCAAATTGCTGACAGGTTGTGTGTCCTGTTTAAGTACATGGGCCGAATTCGATGGGGTGAGACCGTATTGGGTGGAACCCTTTTTTTTGTTGGGCTAAAATTTTAACGATCGTAGCGGCCCATAGGTCGTGCGGCTAAAAAAGGCCAACGGGGTTAGAGTTTTTTTATTAGACGATTCCAATTTTTCCTTTTTTTAAAACCTTAGCCAGGTCGTTGCAGGGTGCCGCCTTGCGCGGTCTTTCTTTTTTTATTATTAGAGGATTTCAACTCTTCTTCTTTTTTAATCCTAGCCCCGTTGTTGCGAGGCACGTCGGTCGGTGGTTTCAGGCAATGCTTCAGGTGCATGCCGGCGCTCTTAGGGGGCGCCGCGGCGACGGCCGCTCTGCGTGCGACGACGATTTTGGGTACAGGCGGCGTGGGTCGACAGGGCTCGCGCAGCAATGGTAGCGTGTGCGTGGTGTGGAGCGACGGACTCGCACGACCCAAGGAAGCTAACAGGGTTAGAGTTTTTTTTCCCCATTTTAGAGTGTTTCAACCTTTAGCTTTTTTACCTTAGCATGGTCATTGCGAGGCACGCAGCAACGAGCACACATGAACTAAAACATGAATATTAATCTCATGCACAGTAAATCAATTTAGAACCCTAATTAGCAATTAAATCAATTTAGAACCCTAATTAGCAAGTAAATCATATAGGGTCTAGAGAGCAAAAATTAATCTACAATATTAATCTAATGAAATAGGGATTGAAAAGAGGGAATTGGGCAACATACTGTTAGATCTTAGAGAGACTCATGCTGATAACGTGTTGAATAATAAATTGGTAGTCGTAGATCAATCCCAATATCAATTAAGAATATTGAGAATACTCGAAGAACAATCACAATAGATAGATAGAGGAGATATCAACTCTTTTATCCCTTTATTGTTTGTAGATCAATTCTCTTATATAATGAGGTGCTATATTTATACATAAAACTCCACAGAGTTAGTTTTGAAATTCGTTACCCCAAAACATGAGTCCGGTTATACGTGATCAACCCTCCCAATGGTTGATTTGCCCGCTCGTTTGTGGAATTTCTTTTTTAAATAATATATTTTAAAATTCAAATTTGAAAAATATACCACAAATTTTTTTTCCAGAAGTATGCTACTGTCGCCCGTTGGTTGGGCGACTTCCACGTGTCGCCCAACCATTCGGCGACAAGTGTCGGCCTCTGCTGGTTCGCCCCCTCAGAGGGCGACAGCGAAAAAATCGCCGGACCAAGGGGCGATAGGCGCGCGCGGCTCCCCTTGTCGCCCGACCAGGGGCGACATGGCCCGAAATAAAATCGTCAGCCTCGGCCGAGAGAAGAACAAACGGGAGGAGAAGAAAAAAGAAGAGGGAGGAAGAAGTGCCGCTTACTGCAGGGAGGAGTGCTCCAGGTACTTCTTCACACCCCACGTCCTCCCGTCCCACCGTCACGCCGACTTACGCGATAGGGCGAGCTGCTGGACACGCTGGTCTAGCCCCTCACGTCGGAGGTAAGCCCTTCGCCACACTTCGTATGTTGTCTAATTATTTCTTGAATGTTACCAACAATTCTTCACTTCTTACAGGCTCACAGGCACGATGGTTCTCCTCTGCAGCTTCACTTGCCCCCGAGCGACTACGAGGCGGTTTGATGATGCGATCCTTGCAATTCGACCTCGGCGATGGTGGCGTGTCGAGATACTTCGTTGGTCGGATGTGCTCGGATCATCGCGATTGCGGAGCACCACCACCGACGCAGCCTTCTTAGCGATTGCACGCTACACCTCGGCCGGACCACAAAGGGCTCACCACCCACCGATGATTGTCGTACTCGCGAGGCGAGTTCGCAGGAGGCCCGCCCGATCGCGAGGAGGTGCTGTAAACGAGGCGCCGATGGTTTGTATTTGGCTTATGTATTTTGGCTTATGTATTTGGTTATTACGTTGTAGCGTACTTTGCATCTTATGTATTTATTTGTATCGATATATTTTTCTTATGTTAGTAACCCGTACTTTTGGTTATGAACTATTGTTATTCTTTATTCTGATAGCCTCGCTTTCAAGCATGGCGAAATCTTGTCGTCTGTGACTTTTGGAGCGAATAGCATACTCACGCAGCGTGCATCCTTGTTAGGCCGATTAGACAAGTCACATGCATCAGCTTTGTCACCTTGTCGGGCCGATGGGACAGTCACATGCATCGACTTTGGCGACCTTGTCGGACCGATGGGACAGGTCACATGCATCAGCTTTGGCAGCCTTGTCGGGCCGATGGGACAGGTCACATGCATTAGCTTTGTCAGTCGCCTTGTCAGACCGATTAGACAAGTCGCATGCATCAGCTTTGTCAGCCTTGTCGTGCAGCTTTGCTGATGGGTGACACGTCGTGCAGCTTTTCACGAGAGGATACGGCCCATCGATTGCTTTAGTTGTGTGGAGCGACCCCTCGGCACCACTATAAAAGCGGCCGAGAGGTAGACATCTAACACCGCCAAACAAGCAATACACGCCGGTGAATCTTCACAAATTAGGGCGCGATGTCGTTCTCACCGTCGCCTCTTGAGAAGCGAATTCATCCCGCCCGAGTACCGGATACTAGTAGCGTTGGCGCCCGATTCTGCGGAGTTGCCCGACCCAATTGCATCGCAACCTTCCGGTGAAGATGATGCAATCTACCCACGGAGAGACGGCCACCGCGCGCTCATCTCTTGTTGTGCGCTCTTCACGGGTAGACTGCGGTGTCCATACAATCTGAGTAACATTACCATTTCATGCATCGTTCTTTCTTTTCTCAAAGACAACGACCGGTGTTGCTTCTTCCAATGGATCGACGGCCGAACGGCGTGACTACGAATTTGTCCACAAGCGCCACGACGTCGAACCCGCTTCGCGAGAACTTCAACGGTGGAGAGGCCGCGAGGATCGTCCCGTTCTAGAGCGATCAGAGTTCAGGGCCGGTGGGCAAAAGGCCAACCAATCGGTGAGTTTCATGCGACGAACTCATGCTTCACTCACAAAGTAGTAATTCTAAACCAGTTCGTCGCATACAGGAGTTCAAAAAGAAAATCGCGAAATTGCTCGAGTCAAAGGAGAAACCTCCTCAGGGGCCACCCGAAAGCCCCGACTTTTGCGAACACGGCCTTCAGGCAGTGGTTGATACCTGCCACGATGACCTAGCGGACCGGAGATTCTATCGGTGCCTTTGGCCGAGGATGAATGGTGCGGCTACTTCAATCAGGTGGACCGGAGGCGTACCACCCACATCTCAAACTTCCGTGCGGGATAGCGGGAGCAACCCTCCCCGTGGTGCTACTACCGCCCAGAAAAGCCAGACCGAGTACGCCTACGGTGTTATTCAACGACCACAGCGGGCATACTGTGTTGACTGCAGGGCACGCTTCCGGTTGTACAAGGACAAGCCCAACACACACCTCCTGCACCATATAGTGGAGTGCGAGCGAAGCAGCAAAGCGGGCGTCTCGGCAAGTCTCCGCCAACGCCAACGCAATGAGAGGTGCAAGAGGTACCTCCTCTCAAGAGGAAGGGACAAGGGAAGCGGTGGCCGAGGTTCGCAAAGACGCAACAAGTCTTTGACGCGTTACGCGAGACCATCCGGAACCGGGTGGTATAAACATAGGGACGCCGGGAATCGGTATGACAAAAAATTACGTCTTACACACGAGGCGTGCGGCATAGGTCACCCATTCGGCGACACACAGAGAGCTGCGGATCCCCGTGGAGTTCTTTCATAGTGGGGATTGAGCGGTGTCCAAGGACAACTCGCAAAATTTACATGGGTCATGTAATATGCAGAAAATGTGGGACATCATTCTGGCTGTACCCAGATAGGCGGAACGATCATCTGTTCCACCATGACAAACACTGCTTTCGTTAGTTAGTTAGTTAGTTCGTCAAGCAATTTCATCATCTTTGTAATGCCCTTGTAATATAATCTAGTCTATTGCTTATTTTACCATCCGAACTTTGGTGCATCCGCCTCATGTATGTTCAACAAATAGTTTAACACATGATTACAAATCAAAGTTTAATAACGCGATTTAAGGGCATGTATCAAAGTTCAAATGTGGTCCACTGTTCATAAAAATACCGTTTAGACATGACATTTTACGGTCACGAAAAGGTGAAAAACATGACATGAGTTGTTGTCGACTATATTACTTAGGGTTGTTGCACTAGTGGAAATTAGATGCAAAGCAAGCTGTAAATTACCTATTTTCCATAATATGGAAGTGCATGTATTAAAGATCAAATGTGGTCCTTTGTTCGTAAAAATACCGTTTAGACATGACATTGTACAGTCATGAAAAGGCTAAAAACCATGCACTCTACTTGTTCAAGGAATTTTGAAAATTATTTCAAATTTCTCTAGAGGCTAAAAGTATTTTATTTCAATCCTAAATCTGTTTATCCAAATATTTTAATCTTTTTAAGTCTCTCGATTTTTTTCCAAAATTTGTAAATTTTACGCCAAGTCGCCCTACCATTGGCGATTTATTCATGTCACCCTATCATTGGGCGATTAGTGACGTGTCGCCGTTCTATTGGCGACTAGTGGCGGTCGCCCTACGATTATGCGACATTTTTGTGAATCAACATGTCGCCCTATCATAGGGCGACAAGGGTACATTTCTGCAATTTTTTTTCTTCGTGGTATATTTCTGCAATTCGAATTATAAAATATATTATTTAAGAAAAAATCCCTCGTTCGTGTAGAGCTAGCTAATCACGCATTAACGGGCGATGAGTTGCCGTACTCTGCTTAATCCCGTGGAAAGGTGACCCCTGACGTGGACGGGCGGGCCCACCCCCGCCGTGATAGGCGCGACCGGTGACGTGGCTCGTCATTACGTGTCACCGACCATGGACTGGCTTGGCTAGCTCTCTCTCTCCTTCTTAGTTCTTACCTGTGTGGATAGGACATTTTTGAGCACGTGCCTCCTTTCCTTCGATGGGCTGGTGGGCCCCGCTGTCCCGGCCGCCGGCGAAAGGTGCATCAACTACGGCTTGAAGAATTTCACACCACTAGCTTGTAGCTGCAGTACTTCAACTACAAAATAATTTCAATTCTTTTTCTTCCGGGTCCAAATGGGTACCAATTTGGAAATACTCTCCAGTCCTTTACAGAGAATGGAATTCTAGTTTCTCGTTTCAAAGGCTAGTTTGCTTTCGATCTCTGGCGTTGGATGCAGTGCGGTACTTATTTGACAAAAGTGTGCACATGGATGCATTTTGGTCCGTATATCTAGTTGTGTACGCGTACGGTTTTGTTCTCAAGGCTTTAGAGATAACTCCCAAAGCAAGCTTTATTCGTTCCACATCTTGTTGATGGTGGTAGATGATAAGTACAACTCATGCTTACTCTTATTTGCAGCTTTTTTCTAGGGCATTAAGTTGGTGTTGAAAAGTGGCAGGCCCCCATGCTTAGAGTTGAGGATCCTCTCAGACATGTGTTGGAGAAATGCAGTGGAGATCGACGCATGAGCATATTAACAATCCACAGGTTCATATGTTGATGCCATGCATGCATCATGGCAAACTATATATAGCGAGATAAATTAAAATATCAAAACAGATAAGGGTGCATGCCTAAATTGCCAATGAGTAACAAAACCAATCATCAATGCAGTTGTAAAATATATCAACATACAGACATCTCTCCGTCGTCCAATTCGCCCCTAGATCTGCGAGTCTTTGCAAGCGTTGCGGTAATCTTTAGACGAGGACCCATGTGCCGATGATCCCTACATAAGACATGTAAGCGAGTATATAGTAACAGGAAGCTCATTAAGGAGCAACCAGTGTCGCAAGATTCGTTCCCACTTACTTTATGCCATGTTTCGAGACACATAATCACAAAAATGACCAAGTATCAGATACCAAATGGCATTGACTGTAATGATGAATCAAATGAAAAGTAATAGTTACCTTTACAATATGCAGTTGTATACAACAAAGAAGAACAATTGCACAAATTCCAAACAAAATCCACATTGAAAATATGAAATTCCTCTAACAACAGATCCATCAAAGACACTATATATAAAAATTCGGGTTGAGTCGGCCTAATGTGCACAATTCATAAGATATCAAATCAGGCTTTAGAGATACTGAACACTATGAGATCTGGATACAAAACAGATTTGATACAAGTAAGCATTCGGTAAAGCAAGTAAGCATTTCAACAAGCACTGCCGTCTGCGGGAGGTGTCGGAGGATACATCCCCATTGTGGCGGTGGCGGTGGTGGAGAAGTGGAAAGACAATGTTTTGCCCCATCGCCTGGAACATTGCCTACAAATACAATGTATACGTATTTTGAATTAATAGATTCTCTAAATGCAATAGATTGAAGACTCGGACTTACTTGAATCGCCGATTGCTGTTGTGCATTATATGAAGCGTAGTACTCTTGACTAGCCCGCGCATAATCATCACGTTGGCGCAGACTCCTCACATGACCTAGTAACCTCCAACTCCTGCGCTGAGGAGCGACGGCTACCAACCCCCGAGCTCTGGGACGAAGAAGATCCCCTCTCAGCTCGCACCACCGCCGAGTCGATCACTCCAGTGAACATGGAGTACCTTCAAAATGCGTGATCACAAAGGCTTGAGCACTTGAAATTATGACTTTATGAAATTTTAGAAGGTATGACATCTCACCGTCCATGGGCCTTGCCGCCTCCACTAGCATGCACAGCTACGCCGTCAAGCGGTTCCTTCCTCCAATCATAGTCTTCACCATGGCGCTTGACCATTTCGTCGCCATATTTCTCCTACATAACCAAATCAGACAATTTAAATGGGAACTGCAAATCAAACAACTTAATTTGAATTAAATCAAAATTTTGAGCACTAACCAGCCGATCAATAGCTGTCTGATCATTGACACCGGTACTCAGGTGTGTCGGTCTCGACCTTTATGACCTTCCACGTGACACTTCAATATCACTCTAGTGAACACCGGTCCGAGCCTCTGTGAGACATAAGTTAGGTGCATACATATACTTGGTAACATGTATTTTGCGGACTTACCATGCGCTTAGCTTTACGATATGTCCATCGGCGCCATACGTGTGCTTTGATTCTTTGCCTCGGCGATCTCGGTTCTTTTGACTTGGCGATGAACTCGTGAAGCCCAACCGACAAAGAGCACAGTAAGCTTCGACGGTCCCCAACCATGGAATCATGACCTGCATAAAGATATTAATACATTAAAACAACATTACCAAGCGTTAAACTCAAATAGCTCCAATATTTGTTGTTTTACTGCCGTCTTGTTCTCGGTCAAGTAACTTTACGAAGACCCGCGAGCCCTAGAAGGCAAAAAAAAAAAAAAAACCCCTCGATGGGGAAAAAGGCACAAGAAAAATAAAAGAACATCAAACTTAAGCATCTCATAGTACTATTACTAGTAAAGTTAGAACTAATTAAAGAAAATGTTGCCTTCCTTGATCTCTCTATTCTATCATACATATATATAAGCTCTTTATAATTCATTGCATCTTCCATATGTCCTCCAAGCTCCAGAGATTTTCAGAAAAGCCTTGCACCCATCCACTGAGCTCTTGGTCCTGGAATTGATCGTTAGGCTGTACGGCCATAGACCAAAACTCAAGATCTGCCTCCTGCATCCACTCTCCAGAGTTCATCTTCTCGCCGGCATGTACATGCAGGCCCTTCTCCTCATGTGACTCCGACGTGAACGAGTCCGAAGACGAGCTGGTAAACATGCTAGGGGAGTTGTCCAAGCAGGCAGTAGTAGTAGCAGTCGTTACCCCGGACACGCATGGTGCGTCGTTGCCGTAGCCATCACCGGCGCCGGTGTTCGCTCGGATGCGCTCCACAAGGCGAGGCATCCACAGGTACTTCATGGCGTCCTTGAACCTCTTGCTGTTCACGTCGCAGTTGAGCTGCTTCGCGTGCTTTTGCACTCTGGTCCTCCAGTAGTTCTTGATCTCGTTATCGGTCCTCCCAGGCAAGTGCTGCGCTATCTTGGACCACCTATTATATATATTGTTGATAGAGGAGAGCACATCCCAATTAGAATAATCAAAACTAGCTTGCTAGTCCTATGTACGTACGTAGATGATCAGGTACGTGTATGTAAAGTGGAAATGTGATGAACTACTAACAAAATAAAGGCAGAGGAAAAAGCGGAAAGAAAAGAAGAAGCGTGCAGATCCCAAACTGGGGTACGGTACAGCTTTCGGTGTCATCCAACCGTGCGAGTTGTGCCTTGCTTTTTGTGTATGTGTGTGTGTACATGTACATGTACGTGCGGGGTAAGCTGAGTGGGCACGTCCACGTCAGGGAGGTGCACTAGCTAGCTAGCTAGCTAGCTAGGACTAGGAGCGTGACATTGATATGTACGACCGCTATGCGACGACTAGGAACGTCCCGTGATTGGTTCGCACATGTAAGTGATGCGATCGAGTAGTGGATGGATGATGGAATTACGTACCTGTTTCCCCACCGTGAGTGGAGGTCGAGGATGAGGAGCTGCTCCTCGGCGGTGAAGTTGCCGCGTTTCACGTCCGGCCGGAGGTAGTTCAGCCACCGTAGCCGGCAGCTCTTCCCAGTCCTCTTCAGCCCTGAATATATATATATACAAGTGCACTCGCTAAGTCTTAGAAGCAGTACTCTCAGCTCGCTCGTCGAGCGACTCAGATCCAATCGGACTAATCATAAAACTAACTAGTTACGTACACACGTGGCACACATGCATGTCCTAAGTTAATTTACAGATCACTGATTATGTCTTTGTGATTATTATGCTGTGCCTAGTCATGTCGATAGGCCCACATGAGCTAGCTACACGTACATATTTAACAAATTTAGATAGTGCACAAAATGATTGGTTCGGTACTGAGTGACGTCCTTCGTTTGCACTGGAAAGAAGTGAAAATTGATTCCGTCCTAACTAATTAAGTCTATGAACAGATAAGATTAAGCCAATCACCGATCAATCAACGATTGGTTCTGTGATTAACTCATGCATACTGTACTGGTGATCGATCACTGATCGATGACGTATATACAAAGAGATAATTAGTTAATGAAATCAACAATTAAGTGCGGATTAAGTTGATGATTGCTTACCGGCGGTGCGTGCGAGAGCGTTCCAGCGGCCCTCGCCGTGGTCGGCGATGTAGTTGATGAGCGCCAGGTCCTCGTCCACGGTCCACGGCCCGCGCCGGAGCTCCGCCTCCGACTCCTGCTCCTGCGGCTGCGGCGTGGTCGGGCCGGGGCAGCACACCATACTGTTGCTCCTCTGCAGCGCCATCTCCATTTATGGGTGGTGTCTTGATGAGAAGGAAGAGAGAGAAGAGGATCAATAAGAGAAGGGAGGAGCTGGGATTGGGAGAGAGACTGGCTCCGCAACGTACGTGTTTTATAGGGGTTGTGCGTGTGGGAGGCCCGAGTGAGGGAGATGATCAGAGAAGGCAAAAGGGTAGAAAAAAAAAGAAGCTACGATAACAAAGTTCTCTACTAATTCTATATTTTAATTATCTATGTCATCTAGGGTAAGCAATAAATTTAACTTATACAATAACTGTCTCTAAAAATTATCTCTAGATAAACACTAATGCATTTAATTTGGGCATTCAACACCAACTTCATCTTTGTAGCTATTGACAAAATACTAACTCTAATACTAATTAATAGTTGCTCGCGCCGAGTCCAACACGGGCTTTTGGCTGGCTATAGTACGTTGTTTTTCTTGCGATGTTGGCTGCTAAATAAGAGCCGGTTCTCTTCTCTCTGCTCTTTTCTCACTCTTCTACACATATGACAAATGTGATATGTACATACTAATAGTAAGTTAAGGTAGTCTTATTGTACTTGCCCTTAGAGTCTGCTGGGAGTATGACTCAGAGCCATCAGGATCTTGTGTTTCTCCTCCAACTCCATGTCGCCTTTGGACCCGCCTTTTGATTTCGGGTAAAAATGGCTCTTGTATTCAGTTAATTAGCAGCTTATTGAAAAAAGTTTTGAAATTAATTGTTTGGTTTAGATTCGCTGGATGGTGAAATACAATCAGATGAACGAGTTAGTAATTTTACTACCTCTAGCTAGCTAGCCTTATATCTGGTATAAATAGTTGCAAATAAATCCAATGTTATTAAAGCTTTCTATATATTTGTCGATCCATGGTTTTATAGATTGCTACATCGACAAATCACAATAGTTGTGTACGTCAGATGAATGTACAACTCTTTTATTATTCACATGGAAATAAAGTGCGCAATATAAATATCAATCAAGTTCCCTATATACACACGTTTCTTTGCGCGACTGCAACAACATGCACGTATGTTCGTTCTGTACGAGCTGCTTTAAGATTAGCATCGCATTCATATGTATCCTGCCGGTTTAATTAATTGCAGAAGGATTAGATCCATGGCCATGGATGCGTATGAAGTACAAACCATTTTGGAACAAAATTCATGGCTACAACCTGTACAACCGAAAGATCAGGATGGCTCGAAGTTATCAACCTGCCCATGTGAGGCACCAAAGTACGTACCACTTATTCAGCCAGCAATTTTCCCCAAATAAAACTCAACTAGGTAAGCTACCGCGGCGTGTTACGCTGCGACCATCGCTACCTACATGAGCAAATCGAGAAAACGCGACGACCGCCGCTCCCTACGTGAGTAAATCGAGGAGACACGCGAAACGGTTGAAAGGATACAAACGTAATTGCTTTTTTTACGCATTTATTCAGTGGAACAGTTGAAAGGATATAAATATATCTGAGCTACCGCGGCGTACCACGCGGCTACCAATTCTTGAATTTCTTCTCGAGACATCCCCGTCAGTCAACTTCTCTTCGGGATGGGTCATTGGTCTTTGTGTAGATAACGTGTCAGCTGTGGTAGAAGTAGCTCCCTGAGTAGGCATGGGCGCTTGCCTAGATGAAGGGATTTTATCATCTTGAGGTGTCAATAGTAAATCATAGGAAAAACCCTTATTTTAAAACATGCAATGAGGGTACAAGTAACACTCCCCAAACTTGGCATGACTCATCGCCATCTTGTATTCATGATCTTGCCTCGCCTCGGTCACAGATGCATAGCATAGGATCGAGTGCGATCGCCGCTCCGCGCGTAAAAAATAGTAAAAATGATCTGAACGATTTTTCACGCCACGACCGTCGCTCCGCACGTAAAAAATGGTAAAAATGATCTGAACGGTTTTTTTTTTCGAAAAAGGATATAAAAAGGACCTAAACGCTGTTTTTTTCCGGATAAGAACAAAATAGGACCTAAACGTAATACTCGAAAAGGACTGAAGGACATAAACATAATATAATTCTTTTCCCCAGGAAAGGACCTATGCGTAACATTTTTTTCAAAAAAGATTTAACCATAATTTTTTTCTGAAAAAGGAACTAAGCGCAAATTTTTTTTCAAACGTCTCTGATGGCCGGATTTCTTCTAGCTTTAATGAAGGGATGATGACGTGGAGCTGAGCTTTCAGCTTCTCTTTCAAGCATATGGAGGCCCTTGCGACCATTGGATGTGCAATTCGACGGTCCGGATCATTTCGAATGCAAACACTTTGTCAGATATATGTGGGAGCTAGATTAATGTGGACCATCAAATGCCAATATATAGCATTTGAGCAATTTAAGCAAAAGATATGTTCGTCCCATGCGGAAAAATGTTTGACTAGGGATTCAATTCCTACGTGGAAAAAGCTAGGTATGACTAGACGGATAGAAATTAAAAGCCCCAGGAACAGCTGGATAAGTCTAATTTGCAATTAACGGTATAGATCAACCATAGAGACAGATATACTGAAAATTAAACATGAGTGGTAGAATATTTGGACCAGTTGAGTTCTAGATTCGACGGCTGGCTCGGACGACCTTCTTTCATACATGATTCAACAAGAAAAACATCTTTTTCCAATAATGTTACATCCCCCCTAGCCCATTGATGTGCCTATCCAATTAAGTTTCATCGTGATCACTTGGTGATGGCAATGCCTTAATTTTCCCATTACAAACACACCCGGCCCGGCCATGTGAACAATGTGCGAGTACTTGCGTCACTTCCACATTCCTTCTTGTGATTCCCGTAGAAAAATCTGCGGCTAGAAGCAATATATGTCTGAAGGGGTTTAATTAGCTTCCATTTTTTGTGGAGGCATTGTGATAATTAAAGTGACTTTGCCTCAGTTGCCCGAATAGGCATGCTAAATGGACAGGAACAAAAGCTAGCTAGGCTTGAGGGGTGCACTGCCATATATGAAGATTAGGATGACACGCCACTAGCTAGCTTAAATGCTAATGACTGATTATTATATCCTCCGTGACATGCATACTATTACTCATCAACAATGACAAGCATGATACATTGCTGTTTGCAGCAATTAATGGAGAAATTAATCAATGTACGTACGTACGGGACACCGGCCTTCGGTTGCTTTCTGGCATTGCGACAGGTGGATAGAATTGCCAATTCGGAAAACACGCTAGCTTGTACGAACATTTTGTGATGATCTGAACCTGATCGATCAGAAAGATGTACTATATAAATATATATGAGATTTCGTATCGGCTCAAATCGCATATTGGTTGCGGAAATTAAAGACACGTGGCATTGCTTCCATATATACATCCATTTTAAATAAATAAGGCTTGCATACATCTCCCTCTGCTTTCTTTGATGTAACCAAAGCTTTTCCAATGGAGGCATATGTACAAGTAAATATCAAGAGTGACGTCATCCAATCCGTTGGTTCTTGGATAATATTGTAGCCTGCAATCTCGCAGGCAGCAGCTGCACCGTGCAGAAAGGAACTCAAGTTCTTACTCTAATTAAGCTCATGCAACTTGCAAAAAACATTTCTTATTTCTTCTTGTATTGAAATGAATAAATTTCTAATCCTTCCAACGTGCCAATGGGAATACTCCTTCTACAGGGTTTCAGAGTAATTTAAATGTACATTTCAAGCACGAAAGGGCAATACAATTGACAAGTATGACGAGTGAGACAAGTAGACAACGACGTGATGTATGTCGGTATTCCAGCGTATCTGGCCGGCCGACTTCTACGTACACAGCAATATAATCCATGAAATTCATTTTACAATGTAATCCTGCTAGAATTCCTCATCTCCAGAAGCTTTCAAGAACGGAAACTATCGATAACTATGGACCCGAAAGAGAAACTATTGTTCATAGCCGTCTAATCCGAAATCAATGCTCGGAATTAGATCTAAGTGGAAGAAGAAGAAGTTAAAGCATCCGGCAGGAAAGTGGAAGCATCGATCAGAGTTCGTTTGGAATAAGTTAATTTGTGTATCCTTTCCCCTCGTGCGCCGGCAAAAACTTCAGCTCGCCTTCCCGGACTGCGCCATAGGCGCGCAAATTACGTGCTCTGCTTTCCTTTGACGTTTTACCAGTAGGAAACCGTTTAATTAGTTCTTTTCTCTTGACCCCGCAAGTAGCGCAGATGAAGCCAGTGCATGAATGACTTGCGTTTTCAGACTGTTATGCATGTTCAGAGTACCGGGAATTACTCACAGTTCTTCACGTGCCATACTTCTCTATTCCATGCATGCTTTACGAATTACGAATAGACAAGTGGAGTTTCAACTAATTAGTCAAGGTTATTTCTTTTCCGTTGAAATTCTAATTCTCGAAGTGGTTTGATCTCGTGGCGACATTGTTTCTTGTCGACAGATGAGAATACGTGAGAGGAATTGGACAGCCGATTTCGCATATCAAAGCTCGCCAAGTGTCGAAACAAGTGGACAAGTGCCGTCTGTATATTCCACACCGTCATGCGCCGATGGATTCGTCTGTTGCCTCCAAATTGTTAGGATGTCAGCTCTTTTGAGTTATACGTCATGTGCTCAACCGGTAGGTAAAATGCAACTCTGTGTTTGACAAAATCAGTCAGAAAAAAACAGAGTAACATTTTGGAAAACAGCTGTACTGAAAATTACATCTCGCGGAAGTTCTTTTACCTACAAGTGCACAAGTTCATAATCTACAACTAGAAAAGAAAAGGCACAAGGAAGAGAAGAAAAACACAAGCTTTGACTATTAAAACCCCTATCGGTAGAGTATGTGAGTGCAGCATGTAATCCGCCCGCCTATCCCGGCCGCCATTGCCATCAGCAGCACACAACTTTGCGTCTTTGCCGCTATCAGATGGAAGTTTAGATGCTAAGTAGTCATTAGGTGAAGCTGAAAGAGATGGCGATGGTATAGTTTTAGTCATTAGATGTGCTGCCGATTTCTACACGCACTCGCTATGCACGCTTAAAGTTTGGTCAAATTCAGAGAGAAGGATGGGATCAATCCATGCGCGCTTGACGGTCAGGTAGCACACGAAGTACAGACCGACAACTAGACAACCTGTTCGTAGGGGACAAAACCTAGAAAAGAAAGCTCTGAAGAAATTTGGTACATTATACTAGTATACTCATCACATCAGAATGGAAATGTTCAGTTGTATGTCTGTATGTTCATCTCTTTGCAAATATGACTTTCAACCGAACTTCACTGCAAAGTGGGGACATTGGAAACACAGGGAGACAATAGAAATGCAGCAAGCATTTCATTACACGACACCTGTCTTGCAAGGACACCATCTCCTGTTTTAAATTCCAATTTTTCTCCTCTTTATGTTGCTTTTCTTTGACAAATTGAATTGATTTGAGAATGTGATGTTGCCGGGGAAGACTGGGGTTACGTCTGTTCACCCTCTCGAGAGGACAGAGTAGGAAATGGGAGGGAAAGCATGCCCCAGCTTTGGCATTCTATAATCATGATGTCAAAAAGCAAAACTGTGCTTAGCACTTCATATTTTTTTATGTGGCGTGGCCTCCTATTCTGTATATACGTAATGATAACCAACATCCTAAAAGATCTTTACGATCAAAAGGAGCCATGAAGAGAGAAAGGCGTACTGTTAATTTGACTTGCTCTGGACATGACATGGAAACGGAAGTCCTACTTCAGAGATCAGAATTTATCTGCAAAAGTTCTGCTGTTTCATGATGATTTTAGATCGTATCATATCATTGTTATTGTAAGACAAAAAAAAATGGACCTTTCCATTCCATAAAATTACCTTAAACAAACAAAGGGAGTTCTCAGAAGTATGCAAAATTTCTAAAGTTTCTAGAACGTTAGTTAATTTGTTCTTGGTTTGTTTAGATGAACTAATTAGACTCCGGTGTCATCTCCACATCATTTTTTTTAAGAATATCACATAAGGACAAAGTGAGGTAATGATAGTGCATATCCATTGAAACAATGTTTGCTGCATAGTATTATGACCTAGATGGAGTTGGAATCAAACAATAATTAGCGAAAGATACTTGATATCCACCATATAACTATACTACGAGGACACAATTCATGTTGCTATTCTTAGTATAGGATAGCATTATTTTGCACACATTAATTAATGAGAAGTCCCTGACCAATTATTGGCTAGCTAAGCCTAGTGTATCAAGTGTTCGTTGCTTCATGGCAAAACACACTTGCTTGTGGTGAGTGGTGGGTAGCATTCAGGCTATGGTTACACTCAGTACCACAGCGAACATAAGGAAGAGAAGTTAAACTATAGAAATATTTATATAGAGTTGCAGACTTTGAGTACTATATTTTAGCAGGCATTGATCATGCAAACCATGCTTCTGATTAAGATACCTTCTCCTCTTGTTAAACAAAACTTAAAGATGTGATCCATGGATAAGACCAATTAGTCTTGAACCAATAGAAGGGTTACGCCGACCACCTACCAAGCAACTACTGAACTTTTTGCACCCAAAGGAGGGAACTAGTGGGAGAAAAGGAGACACAAGCAAAGAGCCATGCAAATTAATTACTCAACAAAGTAGACGCTGATTATCACCACTGCTTATGACAAGTGTTTCCACTGAAAGCATGTGTTTAAGAGAACAAATCCTGATATTTTAGTTAAAGGTAGGCTCACAGGCAATCACTAAGTGAGATTCCCTCACCTTTGCTTCCTTAATCCACACACTGGCCTTGTTTTTCTACCATGCCAATGTGAAATCAGAGGTGAAAAGTTGAAGGAGCCGGAGGAAAGAGAAGTATGCAACTTATTCCTTCCAGGAGTGAGAAAGCAAGAAAACAACAGTCATTTGCTTCACGTCATATGACCAATCAAACAGGGTCTATTCTTTCTCTAGTTCACTGATTTTTTCCAAGATCCTTGTTATTTATTCAAGCTTTGATTCGTACGTGCTTGACCCGTTTGAGTACTCATGTCCCATAGACTCATACACGGTAGCATATTAAGTGCTCTTCGGGTTATAAAAACGGTCAAGAATTAGCATCAGCATTAGTCTAGTTACACCTTAGAGAACCTTGTGTCATGAGTTCGTATGTATCTTTATAGCTTTTAAATTTTGACATCTGATTGACCACTAAGTTAAAAAGAAGTCTTGTAATGTGCAGACAGCAGATACGACAGTAGTGCTGAAGTAAAACTGAAATGCTAGTTTCTAGGGAGGAATACTGTGGACATCATTTAGACCAAAAAAAGAGAACAAAATCTAAGGCCGTGCTTACTCTAACTACAGTACATAGTTATCCACAGTAACTTCTATTAATAGTTAATTGCAACATATCTAGTGAAAACCCTTTTTACCGTGACAACTCTGTGAAATCCATGTGTATAAGTTTTAAAAATTCCTAACAAATTACTACACATAGGGGAAATGAGCTTCTACAATCTTGCAAAATTCGAAGACAATACTCAATTGCATTTGAAAGATATGAAAAAGGCAAACAGCGAAATGAATAGTGCTGAACAGTGAAAATTCATTATTTAGGCTGAATTTGTCTTTTTCATATCTTTTAAATGACATTGAGTATAGTCTTCCAATTTTGCAGGATTGTAGAAGCTCACCTCCCCTACGTATAGTAATTTTTTGAGAATTTTTCAAAACTTACACACATAGATTTCATAGTAAGAAGGGTTTTTACTAGATATTTTGCCTAGGTTAATAGGCTATCTACACTAACCAATAGTAGGCCTGACTATCGAGCTTAATGAGCTATTATTGGGATTCTTTCGAAATTGATATAATTTGATATAAAATAATTTTATTTATTAGTTAAGTGGTTATTTAAAATTCGAGATAACGAGCCACCATCGAGCCGAGCCTCATTAACATTTTTTTCCCTTCGAAATAGACTCACTTCAATTTTGAACTTATTAACCACCGTAATCGAAGTAATTTTGATTCGAGCCCTAATAAGCTTTTTTTCGCCTAAATTCAATAGCCTTCTCTATCCAAACATGACGTACGTCCTTGCGTGTTGCAAGCTACACCCTTGATAAAGTTGCAAGAAAGCGACGACCACATCACAGACCTTCAATGGTCTAACACATTTGAGAGTGGACTTTATCACATGACCAACGATCAGTGACACTGTTAAACGATCAAATGTCCAACTTTTCATGGAGTACATGATAGAAGACATCATCTCCTCTGTTGTGTGCGCGCGCCAATCTCTTCTTGCCAAATGGCTCCTTTCCTTTTGAGATGTTGTGATGCAACAAGGTGCTGCGTGGTGCCACAATGATGGGCTCTTTGTTCATGTTGTTTCTATGTTCAGTGCTTCAGTGTGATGTGATTGTTCACCACTGATCAGATGTGTGACTTGTCGATCTCCCATGAAGGTGATAATACTCTTCAAGGTAGATTGTTCCAATAAATGGTTGTAACTACCGAAGGCCCAGTGATTATCACCTTAAGTTATTCTTCCCTTTTAGACCGAACATAGTGTTAAGGAACCTCGCTATCGAATAGTTCGGGGTTCCCGAACAGATCTGAATTGGAGAACAGAAATAGAGAGAGACACATGTTTAGGGAGAGCAACAACGAAAATTCTTTATTGCTAATGATTGCTTGTACATAGGGGGGACCCCTCCTCCTTTTATAGCGCTCATCCAGGGTTTAGGCTAAGGGACCACATGGGCCTTCAATGGGCCAATAGGGTTTCCCAACACTCCCCCTTGGGCCCTTTGCCGCGAGATGCATATGCCTCATTAAAACTCCAGAAAAACCCAGTAGGAAAAATACTTGGAGAAAGAGTACATAGCATACGCTTACTATGTTGCATGAATTGCCTCGTTAAAAACCTTATGCAAGAAAACTTCATGAAAAACTTGCTAAGGAAAAGAGTACAATTCTCCCAACTTCAATTGCTAATCTTCGAGATTCATGTTGGGTATTCATAATTCATGCTCGAGATTCATGTGGGAGTATGTGAAATATCTCCCCCTGAAATCTGCACTTCTCTAAGTCTCATCATCCCAATTCCTTTCCGCACCTTTCAAAGGTAGATCTTTGGGAGTGATTTAGTGAACAAATCTGCAAGATTTTCACATGACTTAGTATGCAATATCTTGATCTCGTTCATCTTATGCAATTCGTGAGCATAGAAGAACTTGGGGTTGATATGCTTCGTGAGATTGCTCTTCACATAACCCATCCGTGCTTGGGCAACACAAGCTGCATTATCTTCATAAATGATTGTGGGAGTTTGCTCAATGTTCAAACCACATGACTTCTGGATGTGGTGAACCATTCTTCTGAGCCATGCACATTCACGAGATGCTTCGTACAAAGCAATGATTTCCGAGTGGTTTGTCGACGTCGAGACAAGAGTCTGTTTAGACGACTTCCAAGAAATTGATGTTCCTCCACATAGGAAAACATAGCCAGTTTGGGACTTGCCAGTATGCGGGTCTGATAAATACCCAGCATCGGCATAGCCAACCAAATTCAATTCATTGTTTCTTTGAAAAAGCATCGAGGTCTTTGCTTCCTTGGAGGTATCGGAAGATGTCCTTGATCCCTTTCCAATGCCTTTTGGTGGGTTACGATCAGCATCGAGCTAGCAAATTCACGCGAACGCAATGTCCGCCTGGTGCTATTTGCAAGGTACATGAGCGCTCAACGCACTCTCGATATGGGAATTCTGCTCCCGGGACTTCCTCCCCTCTTCTCTAGGTGCAGTATGGGTCTAGGTGCGCTTGGAGTGACCTTGAGCCATTGGAGTCTTTGCAGGATATGCTTTTTCAAAGCCAAACCTTTCCAACACTTTCTGCGTGTAGGTTGATTGATGTACCAAGATTCCTCCTTGGACATGTTCAAGCCGCAAGCCTAAACAAAACTTGGTTTTACCCAAATCTTTCATTTCAAACTCGGACTTCAAGTATGAGCATGCCTCTTCAATTTCTTCATCCGTCCCAATGATGTTCAAGTCATCTACATAGACGGAGATTATCTGAGAATCCGTTCGGGATCATTGTATAAACACACATGGACAATCTTATTTGTTTGTGTAGCCTTTCTTGCGAGAAAGTCACTCAGCGATTGTACCACATTCTTCTGATTGCTTTACCCATACAATGATTTCTCTAATTTCACACTTTGCATGAGTTTCTATTTGCTCCGTCTTGGTTGGGATAGGAATTCCTTCCGATACTTTCATGTATATCTCGAATCCAAGTTTCCATACAAATATCTTTGTGACAACATCCATTAGCTTTATTCTCAACTTCAAGTTGATCGCCATTGAGATCAAATATCTAAAGGTAATTCCTCCCATGACCGGAGAATAGGTTTCTTCATAATCAACTCCAGGACGTTGAGTGAAACCTTGAGCTACAAGCCTTGCTTTGTACCTTACAACTTCGTTGTTTTCATTTCTCTTCCGAACAAAGACCCATTTGTGACCTACGGGGTTTATATGGGGAGGTGTGCGGCATACGGGCCAAACACCTCTCTCTTGTTGGAGAGACTAACTCTCTGATGATTGCCTTTTCCATTCTTCCCAATCTAGCCTTTTCTTGCACTCTGCGAAGATGCGAGCTCGGGATCATGATCAATGATCGAGGCAATCTTCTTTGCAAAGTATGCATCAACGTTGGCTGTTGCTCTATTCAGGGATTCTCCTGTTATTACAAAGTTTATGGCCATTTCTTCATGGGGTGCTTCATGCACTTCTACTTGCTCTTCACTGCTTTTCCCTATCGCAGGAGCTAGTTCCTTTAGCTTTTCATCGCCTATGTGTGCGCACACATTATTTCCGGCGACTTCCTGCAGTGGAAGGTTCAAGTCTGGAATTGCCTTTCCTGTTGTCTTCTTTCCAGTGCCAGGTCTCAACTGGCTCCCCTTCTTTTCTTGGGGCATTTTCGTGATTGGTTGTAGTAAGTCCTCTCGCCCAGTTTTCTCCAGACGTCTCCGGGTACTTTGGGTTTGAGGAGCCAGATTTCCTGCTCTTTTTCTTTGAGGCCTCTGAGCAGGTTGAGGGATACCTTCTATTTTCTTTGGTATTTCCACCCTCTCTGGTGCATTCCTTGCGGGTACATGCGACTTAACCACGCCCTTCAGATCACAAAAATGATCGGGCAGTTCATTTGCTAAATTCTGCAAATCAATTATCTTCTAGACTTCTTGATTTGCTTCATTAGTGCGAGGGTCATGTGCGGGGATCCTAGTGGAATGCCATATGATTTCCCGACATTTTTCATCCAAAGGTTGATTTCCTCCCTAATGACGGAAGCGATCCTCGTCAAAAATACAATCGTGAATCGGTGTATGCAAGTCTCGATCATGGGTTCCAAATACGATTATGGATGCACTCTCATAACCAACGTATATCCCAGACTTGCGGAGAGGGCCCATTGCAGTCCGCTGAGGGGGTGGTATAGGTACATATACCATACATCCAAATTTTCTAAGATGGGAGATCTTCGGGATGATCCCGTGCACAAGCTGCATAGGAGAATGGATGTTGTAGGCCGACGGTCTGAAATTGATAAGAGCTGCTGCGTGCAGGACTTCGTGTACCCAACAAGTGTTGGGCAAGTTACAACTCTGCAAAAGCGGTCTGGCAATGAACTTAATCCTCTTTATTAGTGCTTTTGCTAGTCCATTCTGCGTGTGGACGTGCGGTACAGAATGCTCAACTGCTATCCCTGTTGCCGTGCAATAATCATCAAATGCCTTTGAAGTAAATTCTCCGGCATTGTCCATTCTAATGGACTTCACGCGATGATCAGGGAAAGCATTCTTAATTCTTATGATCTGCGAGATCAGCTTTGCAAAAGCATGGTTTCTTGTTGACAACAAGCATACATGCGACCATTTCGAGGAAGCATCGATGAGCACCATAAAGTATCGAAACGGCCCTGACAGGGGCTGAATCGGACCGCAAATATCCCCCTGGATGCGTTCCAGGAATGCAGGGATTTCACTTTGCACTTTCATGACAGAGGGTCTAGTTATTAATTTTCCGGTGGCACATGCAGGGCACACAAAATCTTAATGATTCGGGAAATTCTTAACATTAATGCCACGACCTTGTGAGTTGTTCACTATATTTCTCATCATTCTAAGACCAGGATGACCTAATCTACCATGCCATAAAGAAAATAAGTCAGAGCTTCTAAAAACAGTCTTCAAGGAAGTATACACTTCGGGTGCATGAATATTCGTGTAGTACAACCCAGATTCATATGAGGGATATTTTTCTAATACCATTTTTCCACATGCCGCGTGCTTCACAATGCACAAGTATTCTTTGCCATTTTCTTCATTGGTTTCTACGTGAAAACCATTGGCGCGGATGTCTTTAAAGCTTAAGAGAGTGCGCGTTGATTCAGGATACAAAAGGGCTTTTTCAATTACCAAAGTTGTACCCATAGGCAATATAATTGTGGCTCTTCCTGAGCCGATTACATATGAGTCGCTTCCTGCGATCGTAGTAATCTTTCCAGCGCTCTTCGTGATCGACTGGAAATACTTAGACTCTCTTAAGATGGTATTTGTTGTGCCACTATCAACAATGCATATCTCTTCCATTTGGGCGCTACACGATTTCTAGATAAAAGAAATATAATTCTAATCAGATAGAGGCAAAAACAATCCAAATATTGCTTGCAAAATTGAAGAATACTAGAATAAAGAATAAATTGCGTATTTATTCATGAAAGAAGTATGCTCTTCTAGAGCTTACAATTCATTATTCAAAGAAAAAAATGCTAACAACCATAATCTAAAAAGAAATGCATTAAACAGAATCTGTAAAATATGCATTAATTTCTGCTTCTATGTCATCGACAGAAGTTTTCTTTTCATTTGCCATAATAATGGCTGCAGCATCGATGTCCAGGCTATTCTGTGAGGATGAGGCAAGTGGGGTATCAACATCCATGACATCATCATCACCGATGTTGGCGAAGTATTGCCTCTGAGGCGTTTTCTTTTGCCTTTCTCTTAGCCTGATATGCGTTGATCACTTCTTTGGATTCTCGACATATCTTCGACCAATGTCCCCAAGTGCCACACTTGAAGCACGTTTGGTTCTGCTGTCCATACGGCTTGGCGTGCGCCTTTTCTTTGTCATCCCTCTTCACAGGGGCTTTGGACTTTCCTTTGGCCTGGGGCCTCTCTTTCCACCCTGCTTGCCCTTCTTTCTATGAGTGGGCTTTCTCACCTTGTAGCTATTGGCATTGACTTCTGTGCCAGTGCCTCGTCCAGGTGGCTGCGAGACATAGTTCTTGCGTAGAACATCGTCTTGCGATTCCGCAACTTGTATTACATCAATCAGTTCGCTATACTCCTTGTATGCGTCCTGACGATAGCTGCGTGCACTCTGGATAGCATTAGGGTGGAAGGTAGAGAGAGTTTTCTCAATCTTCTCTTCATCAGTGATCTTCTTGCCACATAGAGAGAGATTGGTACAAATTCTGTGCAAAGCAGAATTGTACTCGGCCACTGTTCTGAAGTCTGCAAACCTCAGGCGTACCCAATCTTGTTGTGCTTGGGGCAAGATGGTGTAGGCTTTTCGAACCGCTTCTGAAGTGCAGTCCAAAGCTCATGCGCACTCTCTTCAGCCATGTATTCATTCTTCAGAGTGGCTGTGAAGGACCGAAATGGCGAACAGAGGGGGTGAATGGTCGCAAATAAAAATTCCCCAAAATACTCCAACAAAAACCTCGACAAGATCGCTCAAAAGGAATTGTGAAAAACCCGAAAAACTAGACAACTATGTGTACCCCAAGCTTGCATGGATAAGTACCATAAAATATGTGGGGATTTTTGAGTCACAATCCTGGTTGTCTAGTGTCCAAGATAAAGAGGAATCAATTCAAACTCTTGCTTTTAGAAAGGACATCAATTCAAATCACAAAAGTCACTTTCAGAAAAGCAAAAGCAGGATTTCAGAACTTGTCCTCAATTTGCACAGGAGGTTGGTGGGTTTCTGTAGCTCACAAAATTTTGAGACTTTTTCTCCTGTGAGCATCAGAGTCTTGAAGAACTCCACCAAATTTCTCCTCAAAAGCCTTACAGAAAAACACGAAAAATCGAAGAACACAGTCTGGTCAAGAACTTCGAGCAGAACGTTTGGGGCTCGGTTTTCACCTCATGGCGCCCAAACGGTACAACAAGTGAACTCCAAAATTTTTCTGCAAGCGGATATCAGAGTCCCGCACCTCCTCCAACAAGAATCACTCAAAAGGATTTTCTAGAGTTTTACAAAATCATACACTGACTGCTGCGCGAAGAACAAGTTCAGAACAAAGTTGGAACTTGAAAGAAAAGATGTTCTCTACTCAATCCAAGAGTGCAAAGAGATGTAAAACCATATGAACATACTCAAAACATCCAAGAACAGCAGCATTTAGAAGGAGGGGAGGCAAATCCAAATTACTTGAAAGTAAATTGCGGGAATGTAATTGCGGGAAAGTAAATGCTGAATTTAAATTGCGTAAAGTAAAGACATAATGTAAATCATAAAATAAATTCAGAGGTGGATGAATAAAACTTTCATTTCTGGAAGGAGGTTACAAAGCCTCACATTCATGTGGGCAAAGCTCAAATGAGCATCAAAACCTCAACACCTTCAAGGGAAGGAGGCTACCCTCCACCCCTATTTATACTACTCTTGGGCCACCTACCACCCTTGGATGAGTCCCTCAACCCTAGAGCACTCATCTAAGGGCTAGGATTAACCACACACACAGCCATGCAAGGCTAACCCAAAACCCACACACATACCGGGTTTTCTTGCAGTTTTCAAAGCATACTACCTAGACCCGCTAACCTATCAACTAGACCTCAATCCGACGGTCCTCATTGATCCACGCGGCATCTAGCTAGCATCATCTCCTTTCCTTGTCTTCTTGACTTGCCGGACTCCGTCTCCGATCATCTTCGGCGATCTCCCAACCGTCTGGACCTCCGCGCTCCTCGCCTAGTCCGGTCATCCTTCGCCTCACCATGACCTAGCATCGTCGTCCTGCAACCATCAAAAACAAGGAAACTCCTCACATAGCAATGCCCACAAAGATGTGCAATAAACCATGCAACTCATCACTACCGCGTCCATACGACCAGATCGCCACTCTGGCAAAGACAACTCAAATTGCTTCATTTTGAAAATCAAACCAAATCAAACTCAAACTTGAGCACACCTTGCTCAAATAAAGTCAAATACTCATCACAAATATGGATGGACCTCCACATGGTCCTTCAATCTCCCCCTTGATGAGTATATTGACAAACCACACAAAAGGCATAAATTTGAGTTTGAAGAAAATGAAGAAGGAAACAATTTTTAGTTGCAAAGTCAAACTTGGTTCAAAGATAGAAATTAGTACCATGACCAATTTGACAAAGAGGAATTTAGATTTTAGAGTTAAATTTAAGAAAGAGCAAGTTTTCAACAAAAACTCTAAAATCGAACTAAACATGTTAAATGTGATTATGAGATTATGATCCAACAGAAGTAGTAGCATAGTTTTACAAAGATCATAATAAAGCATTCACATTTTTATCTTTTTAGTGATGCCTTTTCTACGTTTTCTCCCCCTTTTGGCAATATAGGCATCAATTTTTTTTATGTATGCATGAAATGCAATCAAAAGAGCTTTGAAGATTATCCAATTGATCAAAATGGAAGGATATTACACCAAGCTTGTCAATTTCAGAAGATGACTAAACTAAGACATGTCCAAGTGCAAATACGAGCTTAGTTTTGAATATTTCATTTTAGCAAGATTTGACAAGTGCAACACTTAGCTTTAGTTTCAAAAATAGAAGAATAGCCACTCTAAGGATCAAAAGGAAAACCTAGAGTTCAACCTACTCAACACGTTGGGAATCTAGAAGAGCATACAAGGTCCTTGGGCTCATTTATCACTTAATGCAAATTTTGATTTATCATCATACAAGACATAGCGGGGTGCAAATGTTTGACATTATTTGCATTCTTTACCCACATATGTCTTTGTTTTTAATTTATTTGCATTTTCTTTTGACAACCAATTGACTCAAGCCGTATCGACCATCTCAAGATGAGCTCTTAAGAGGATGGTCTAGGTCAAACACGATGTATTCCAAGTTCATCCCAAGTGCAATGGGAAGCGGTCTTGTGAATACAAGGTGTTGAGTCGTATGTGCACAAGAAGAGTCAATTTTGTTTAATTTTCATTTTTAGCACAACGATTCATGAGCAATTGAAGGACTCTGCATGGATCAAACTAGTTTCACCCAAGTTGCTATAGGGACTCTAGAGAACTCCTAAATTTCTCAAATTATGGCACAAACCTCTAGAGAAGAAACCTAGCAAGTAAAAGCAACAAGTTTCATCAAGTTTTTCATTTAAGGCTTATTTCATTTTTAAGCTTAGCAAGTTAAATGAACTTGGACATACCTAAGCTAGTGATTTTCTTCAAATGATGTAGCATGGTGTATAGCATGAAGAAGAAATCAATTGCATAATAGACAAAGCTCATAAAGCAGAAAATGCAGTCTAAATGCAATGCATGAACAGATTCCCAAACTCCCCTCAACAAATGAATCAATTTTAAGCTCAAATCTGGTTAAAGTTGAGTTATTATCAAGATTAGGCATAAAGAAAACCGAATGAACTCAATAATAACGAGAAAAAGCAGAATGAGGAGAAGAAGTCGAGAAAGCGCAAAAGCTGGATGGCTATAGAGCATAGAAAAGATAGAAGAGACTCACTACGGCTCGGACTCGCTCTTATCTTCCCGAGTGGTGACATAGGAAGGCGACTCTAGATCCCAACTAAGGAGTGCACACGGACCTGTCTACCAGGAGGCCCAATACGCTAGACTTATAAGGCGTGAGGAACTCAACCTAGAGAGAAGAGAGAACGACTAATCACGCATGATAGCAACCTAAAGCACAAGATAAGAGGTCAATGCAAGGCATGCGAGAAGTCTAAGTGAGTGAACTCAACTCAAGAAAACAAGCCCAAAGTCACCCGGAAGAAACACAAAGAAAAGAAAAATTTGGAAGAAACATATAATACATAATATACAAACCGGCTCCCCTCACGAAAGGCCGTAAGGGCTCACGACTCAAGCTCACTCCTCAAGGCAACAAACTGGAGCTATCCAAAGGCTTGGTGAAGATATCGGCTAATCAAGGTCACTCTCTGAGGTGAGCGCGATATCTCCTTCTCCACTTGGTCTCTAAGGAAGTGATATCTAATATCAATGTGCTTGGTCGGGAATGTTGCATGGGTTTTTAGCAATGCAAATAGTGAAGTGTTGTCACGAGAAAAGTGGCACACTCTCTATCTCTAACCCATAGTCCCGTAAGGTCGATCTCATCCAGAGCACTGCTCTGAGAATCGGGCTGCTGACAACATACTCGGCCTCGGGTGGGTGTGCAACTCGGATTGCTTCCTAGATGACCAAGAAACAAGAGAAGTGCCAATGAATTGGCAAGTGCGGAAGTGCTCTTCCTATCTATCCTCTGACCCAAAGAAAGTCGGCATCGGAAAAGGCTCTAAGAGATAGACAAGAAGAAGAAGAGTACCAAATACCATAATCGGTGGTAGCACGAAGGTACTGAAAATGCGCTTGACCACCTTTGGCGGTGAGAGCGCGAGGAGAAGCTTGAAATCGAGCGCACGGACACACAAATGAAATGTATGTCCGACCTCGAAGCGGTGAGGTACAAGAGGAGCCGATCATGCTCGAAACTCCTTTTGATCGCGAGCTCACCATCCTCATCGGGCTCGAGGGCGAAGTGGTGGCCATAGGAGTCATCACCGGCTTCCCATCGGACATGTCGAGCGCCTCAGAGCTCACGGGTATATTTGCCTTGATGCAAGAAAGTACCCTCGAGTGCGCTTGATTTGGAAGCCAAGAAAGTAGCTCAACTCGCCCATCATACTCATCTCAAACTCTGTGCTCATCACCTCGTAAAACCGAGACACAAGCGAATGAGATGAGCCACCAAAATGATATCGTCCACATAAATCGGACAAGAAGAAAATGAGACTCATGGTGTCGATGAGCGAGTTTTGTCTACTATGCCCATTTTGAAGTCATGGTGAGAAGATAAGAATTGAGCCTCACATACCATGCTCTGGGGCTGCTTGAGTCCATACAAAGCTTTGGAGAGCTTGTATACATGACTCGGAAACTTGGGGTTCTCGAATCACGGAGGTTGTTTGACATAAACCTCTTCCTCAATATAGCCATTGAGGAATGCACTCTTGACATCCATTTGATAGAGCTTGAAGCCACGGGATGCAGAGAATGCAAGCGGGATCCTAATAGCCTCTAGTCTAGCTACGGGCAAAGGTCTCCTCAAAGTCAAGACCCTCAACTCGAGAAAAGCCTGTGCAACTAGCCTAGCCTTGTTGCGAATGACAACCCCATCCTCGCTCTGCTTGTTTTGAACACCCACTTGGTCCCAATGACATTATGACCGGATGGGGCTCGACAAGTCGCCATACCTTGTTCCTCTCAAAGTTCTCAAGTTCCTCATGCATAGCATTAATCCACGATTCATCGGATAATGCATGAGAAACATCTTCGGCTCAAAGGAGGCAACGAAGGCGAGTGGAGGCGGCTGGACAAACTGATTTTGAGCGAGTGGCGCTCAAGCAGATCACCAATGATCCGATCGGTGGATGAGCTTCTGGATATGACGGGAGGACCGAAGCGAGTGGCCTCTACCTCATGCACGAGAAGAGGTAGGAGCAGAGCCACTCATTGAAGGAGAGTCGGAAGGCAAGGGTGGTCACTCGAGGTGCGAGAAATGGAAGCAGGAGGCACCTCGGTATAGAGGAGCTGGATCGGTGGAACACCATCATCTCCATCATCCTCATCTTCTACAAAGATGGTCTCGGAGGGATAAGAAGAGCACGAAATATCGGGTCTAGCTCTGGGCTAGCCTCATCAAAGGTCACATCACGGTCTCTATGATCCTATGCGCATCAACACTCTGGACCCTATAGCTACGAGAAGAAGTCGAGTAACCTAGAAAGATACCATCGGAAGAGCGAGACTCAAACTTATCTAGGTTACGGACTTTAAGATAAAACACTTGCAACCAAAACGCGAAAATGAGACACCTTGGGCTTTCGCCCATACCTCAACTCATAAGAAGTGCGATGCAAATGTGCTCTCAAAAACACGCGATTAGAAACATGGCAAGCGGTAGCTATAGCCTCACCCAAAACTTCCTAGGAGTACTATACTGTCTAGCATCGTCTGGCCATCTCAACCGAGGTCTGTTCTTCCTTTCCACTCGCCATTCTGTGAGGCGAGGGGGAGAAGAAGAGAACGATGCTCTAAACCGGACTCCACACAAAAACTCTCAAAGTAGGAATTCTTGAACTCCGTGCCATTATCACTGCGTATAGCTCGTAATGCACACGGGAGCTCAATAGACAACCTCTTGATCAAACCCCTGAAGTGAGAAAAGTCTCATCCTTGAGGCCATGAAGAATACCCAAGAGAATCTAGAAAAATCATCAACGATGACAAGAACATACCACTTCCTCCTGCCGATTGCACTCTATTTGGACCAACGGTGTCCATATGTAAAAGCTGTCTGGTGCATCATCATCACTACGGTGGATCGGAGGATGAGAAGCGATAACCATCTTGCCATGTCGGCAAGGAGAGCAAACTAAGTCTTTGACCATCTTGAGTTTGGGCAAACCCGAATGAGATCGTGGCGCTAACTCGGGTCAAATGATCAAAACCAATGTGACCAAGTCTCCTATGCGAAGGAGAGATCACGGGACTCGAAGCAATCAAACATCGAAGAGAGTCTCGGAAGAAGCGAGAAAAATCAGCACGAAAGACTCTCCCAAATCTAGAAATCCATAAACTAACCCTCCCGATCAATCAAGGATTCTACAGGCATTACTCTTGAAGCTTACCTCGAAAGAGTCATCGATAAGTCGAGAAAGCAGAGAGCGATTGTATTGCGACTTACTTACTAAGGCAACATCTTTAAGAATGAAATTTTGGTTAATGCGGATGGTACCTTTAGCAATGACTCTACTCAAGATGCATCCCCAAAAGTGATTAACTCATCACCGGGGCTCGGACTAGGAAGAGAACCAACGAGAATCTCCGGTCATATGGCGAGAACAACCGAGTCAACAATCCAAACATCGCCCTTCCCCATCCGATGAACCTCGTCCGAAGTCATTTGTAGAGCTCGAGTCGCTGATGTCGTTTGTGTCGGCCATGAAGCACATGGAGAAGTCGTCGCCGCCTTTCTTCTCTTGCGGATCATCCTCGCCCTCGTCGCTCCATGTCTCCGTGTCGGAGAGGTTGATGTCGTCAAGCGCGGCAAGGGCGCGGTGGAAGAGCTTCTTGTTCTTGGAGAAGTTGCGGTACTTCTTCTCGTCGCGCGGTTCACGAACTGGAGGCTTCTTGTTGCGGTTCTTGTCGGTGTAGTCGTTCTTGTCCGAACCGCCAACGTCATTCTTGCCCTTCTCCGGCTTGGGACGATTCGCGAATGTGGTTGGGGCCACCACACTCAAGCGGTGATCATGCCACCTCTCTTCTCTCTCTCACCCTCTTGTATGCATGAGAAAACTTCGCGGCGAGAAGAGCAAGCTCATTTTCTCGAAATTTTTCCAGTTGGTCATCGCTTAGCTCGCAAAGGCGGAAAGAGAGAAACCAATAGAAGGATCGGAAGAAGAAGATCCAATGGGATCGGTGACCAAAGCCATCGATCGAGATTTCGTCTTCCGAGAGACGACATCGATCTCATGAGTCTTGAGGCGGGAATAAAGCCCGTCAAGAGTCGAGTCGATAAGTCGGTGGTGTCCTTGATGGTGGTCACCTTCATCTCCCAAACCGAAGGTCGAGTGCGGTCAAGAAATACCGAGCATTGTCCGAGTCGGGGTATATGCAACCAAGCGCTCGGAGGTCGCTCAAAATCTTTGTAAACCGACCAAAACACTCGTCGAGACTCTCACCGGTAGCGTTGATCAAACTTGTTGTACTCGCGCTTGAACTGTCTGCCTCACGGTCTTGATTTGGCGAGCCCTCATGGCAAGCATCGAGGTTACCCAAATCTCGTGGCGGAGCGAAGGTGAAAATCCTATCATACTCACGCGGCTAAGACCACTGATGAGAATGTTCCTTGCCTTAGCATTCGCCTCAACGTCAACCATATTGATGGCGTGACATTTTCATCGCAGGAACCTCATACGGGAGTTTCACCTTACGCCATATCGGTAGCCCAGGCGTGATGTATGACTCCATCAGGACTTCCAAAAGGAAAATCAACTCCATTAAAGATTGGAGGCTTGGTGGAATATTTGTCCGTCGCCATGGCTCTTGAGACCGGTCAAGATCTATGGAAGAGCAAAACCGCTCGATACCAATTGAAGGACCGAAATGGCGAGCAGAGGGGGTAAATGGTCGCAAATAAAAATTCCCAAAATACTCCAACAAAAACCTCGACAAGATCGCTCAAAAGGAATTGTGAAAAACCGAAAAACTAGACAACTATGTGTACCCCAAGCTTGCATGGATAAGTACCATAAAATATGTAGGGATTTTGAGTCACAATCCTGGTTGTCTAGTGTCCAAGATAAAGAGGAATCAATTCAAACTCTTGCTTTTAGAAAGGACATCAATTCAAATCACAAAAGTCACTTTCAGAAAAGCAAAAGCAGGATTTCAGAACTTGTCCTCAATTTGCACAGGAGGTTGGTGGGTTTCTGTAGCTCACAAAATTTTGAGACTTTTTCTCCTGTGAGCATCAGAGTCTTGAAGAACTCCACCAAATTTCTCCTCAAAAGCCTTACAGAAAAACACGAAAAATCGAAGAACACAGTCTGGTCAAGAACTTCGAGCAGAACGTTTGGGGCTCAGTTTTCACCTCATGGCGCCCAAACGGTACAACAAGTGAACTCCAAAATTTTTCTGCAAGCGGATATCAGAGTCCCGCACCTCCTCCAACAAGAATCACTCAAAAGGATTTTCTAGAGTTTTACAAAATCATACACTGACTGCTGCGCGAAGAACAAGTTCAGAACAAAGTTGGAACTTGAAAGAAAAGATGTTCTCTACTCTATCCAAGAGTGCAAAGAGATGTAAAACCATATGAACATACTCAAAACATCCAAGAACAGCAGCATTTAGAAGGAGGAGGCAAATCCAAATTACTTGAAAGTAAATTGCGGGAATGTAATTGCGGGAAAGTAAATGCTGAATTTAAATTGCGTAAAGTAAAGACATAATGTAAATGCATAAAATAAATTCAGAGGTGGATGAATAAAACTTTCATTTCTGGAAGGGAGGTTACAAAGCCTCACATTCATGTGGGCAAAGCTCAAATGAGCATCAAAACCTCAACACCTTCAAGGGAAGGAGGCTACCCTCCACCCCTATTTATACTACTCTTGGGCCACCTACCACCCTTGGATGAGTCCCTCAACCTAGAGCACTCATCTAAGGGCTAGGATTAACCCACACACACAGCCATGCAAGGGCTAACCCAAAACCCACACACATACCGGGTTTTCTTGCACGGTTTTCAAAGCATACTACCTAGACCCGCTAACCTATCAACTAGACCTCAATCCGACGGTCCTCATTGATCCACGCGGCATCTAGCTAGCATCATCTCCTTTCCTTGTCTTCTTGACTTGCTGGACTCCGTCTCCGATCATCTTCCGCGATCTCCCAACCGTCTCGGACCTCCGGCGCCTCGCCTAGTCCGGTCATCCTTCGCCTCACCATGACCTAGCATCGTCGTCCTGCAACCATCAAAAATAAGGAAACTCCTCACATAGCAATGCCCACAAAGATGTGCAATAAACCATGCAACTCATCACTCGCGTCCATACGACCCAGATCGCCACTCTGGCAAAGACAACTCAAATTGCTTCATTTTGAAAATCAAACCAAATCAAACTCAAACTTGAGCACACCTTGCTCAAATAAAGTCAAATACTCATCACAAATATGGATGGACCTCCACATGGTCCTTCAGGCTGAGAGGTGGTGCCTGAGAAAATGCAGAGCTTGATCGTTCTGCTCAGCGGTAGGTTTTGCGTCCTGCGAGGACCCTAGACCAATCGCGGAGCGGAGCTTCTTGCCCCCAAGAACGATCTTCACGTCCGATGCCCAAGTGAGGTAGTTCTGACCGTGCGGGGCCAGTTCTTCAAACTCACGATTCACAATGCCAGACATCTGCATGATTTCAAAATTCTGGTTTAGATTACTGCGTGTAATCTGATAGAAAATGGTTGCAAAAAGCATAAAGTGCAGAAAAATAAATTCATATGCATTGCATTATATAAAATAAAGCAAAGGATTCAAAATTCATAAAGAAAAATTCATAAAATAGAGAAATAGAGCAAGAAAAATTAAAAACAGAGCCAAATAAATCTTCTTGATTTTCTGGCAATTTTTTCAAAATTTTCTGCAATTTTCCCCTTTTTCTCTCTCTTTTTCTTTCCCTTTTCTTTCTTTTCCTTTTTTTTTTCGCGGCCGAGCCGGCCACCTGGGCCTTGCGCTTTGAATAGGCCCACTCGGGCTCCCCTTGGCCTGCCTGGCCCAAGCACCCCGGCGGCTAGGGTTCCCATCCCTTAGCCGCCACATACTTCTGTTCCAAAGCAAACAAAAGGGAAAAAAACTCTTGCTACATGCATCGCATGGGGCGTTCACGGTGGCGGCGACTTGGTCAGCTGCGTCTTGCGGGCTGGGAGGAGGCGGCCTCGGGCGGCGGAAAACGGCAATGTGTGGTGGCGGGTGGCCATGGCCCGGCTGGCGGGCGGCCGATCTGTGATGATGAGTGAGAGCGCGGAGCGCGAGGCAGCTGGGCGGACGGCAAGTCTTGTGGCGCAGCCGAGCCTTGCGGCGCGGCGGCGACGGCCCGAGGCGAGGTCGCGAGCCGAGCTACAAGGCCGCGGGCGCAGCTTCGAGGCGCGACAGCGATGTGTGACGGCCGGAGGCGTCGGTGCGAGCCAGCGACCAAAGCGCGGCGAGGCGGCCGGAGTTAAATCACCGCCGCTTCTTCGTGCGAGGCCGTTGTGGCGCGTCGGCGTGAGTCGCGGGCGTCTGGCGCGAGGCGAGGCGCGGTGGCGAGATTCAAGCGACCGGTGCGTCTGCGTCTTGCGCAGATCGCGATGGCGCGGCGATACGGCCGACGGCGCGACGCATGCCGAGGCATCGCAACTTGCGCACGCATGCCGAGAAATCTTGCAAGGCCGCGCCGCTTCTTGCTCGTCGCGGATGTCTGGCGGGACAGCAGCGCGCGCGCCGAGGCCATCGGCGGCGCGGCGGCGCTTCGGCCGGCGGCGGTGCTTCTTGCGTGCTTGCAGGCGGCGGCCACTTCCTCTTTTTCTTGATGAATAGTAAAAAGCGATTATCTTGTAAGCCGGCGATTGCCGTGTGACCGTGCCGCGTGGCGAAAAGCGATTACAAGATCGTAGGATAGATGCATGCGAAGAAAGCGACAAGCGTTTAGATTCGATCGCCGATTCTCACCTCTTCTCACCTTTTCAAACCGATCTTGGTGAGAGCTTCGTCGCGATAACGTGTTAAGGAACCTCGCTATCGAATAGTCGGGGTTCGAACAGATCTGAATTGGAGAAACGAAAGAGAGAGACACGTGTTTAGAGAGAAGCGCGTGAAATTCTTTATTGCTAATGATTACTTGTACATAGGGGGGACCCCCTCTTCCTTTTATAGCGCTCATCCAGGGTTTAGGCTAAGGGATCACATAGGTCTTCAATGGACCATTAGGGTTTCCCAACACATAGCTCGGTTGGTTCACTCGTTAGGTGAGCGCATGGCCCGCCGACGTTCGCCTTTGCTCGGACGCGGGTACTCAAATTTCCGTTAAGGCTGATGTTTTGGTCGGAAAACAAAATGTGGGTACACGTGCGTGTGTGTTTGATGGGACATTCCCGCGCTCCGAAGGTTCTGAGGTCTCAAAAAATTTCTTCAAGTGTGTAGTGTGTGCGCGTGTGGGAGAGGGTGTGCCTCTTTGCACCCCTAAAAAAGGTTATTCTTCCCTTTTAATTCTCATTCAAGCAATCACCCCCTTGCACATATAATTGGATCCACTTCTTCAATAAAAAAAATCAGAAGAACTACATATCTCTTTACTCTTAAAATAAATTTAATCAAAGACTTCCCTGATCAACTAGACTTACGTAGAATAGGGAGTCCGGTGCGAGTACTACAAGCGTAGGAAGTTCACTGAAACTTTCTTGGAGATCGAGTATAACTGTCGGAACAAATTGTGGCTACTGAAAATCAAAGTGTATCATGAAAAGAGAGAGAGAAAGAATAGAAAAGAGAACTTGCGGCGAAGATCACTCATAGAAGAACGTCATGACTCATGTTCATACAAGTGTGACTACTGGTCATTCGATGGTAACAGAAGCAAGGAATTTCATAGCAGTCTAGATGGTCAACACGTCGAGGAAATGTTACTTGTGGTACTCATACGATGTAGGACTTGGGGTCAATTCAATTGCAGATACTATTTCAAGTTGCCTCTTTTGTCTGTTTTTCGTGTATTACTAGCTAGAGTTAACACTGTTGTTGTAGCCTTCTTGTCGTGTAGAATGATTCGAAGCAATGACTTAGCTTAATTAGCTGGAAACCGATCGATCGAGGTACACAAGACATGTAAATTTATGAGTAATTCGAAATCTATTATGTACCTTCATCTTTTGGTGTACATGTCGCATCCGTACTAAACATGAGAGACGAGAGCCTTTGACTCGAATTCATTAGCCGAGCCAAGTTTGCAAGCCTCACTGGCGGCAGCTGGCCTTGACGCCTCAGCCCAAGAACCGAACCGGCCCATCCGCACGCGCGTCAGGCCACTAACGCTGCGAGTTGAATTGGCGCGTCAGTGCAAGCTAGTGTCAGTAATAATGCAGAAAATACATTATCAGGCCAGGCTGCAAGTTCCCCGGATGATCAGAACCTTGATTGATGCTAGAATTCTTTCAGATCCGTCATGGTGAAATCAACGTGCATCTATAATCTGGACAATAGTTCTCATTAGTCATTAGCACGCAGCAGTTTGGCAGAAATAATGGTATACGGGGAAGCTCGATTCATTAATCTATAGGATCTCACTCATATAGTTATTTTTTCCAGAATCATCCCGGCTTCTTGCCTTGTCTCGCCCGGTCTACTCTCATCTTCCTCACCATGAAAAATCCGATCCACCCATTGTATGTTGACTCTAGGAGTGCTTGAATGTTTGCTAATGGCATCCCTCAACGCAGACACTGCAGCACATCTGTCGGATTTATTAGCACAGGCGCCCCAATTTCTGCAGAGATGTCCTCAAGGCCCAATGACAAGTGCTCGTAGCATCCAGTATGTGCAGGGTCGTATTGCAACGCTCTGTGGTTAGCATTGAAGCCCAACTCTAACCTCTGGAGATTGGGCATTGCTCCTTTCTGAAAAGCGAAGCACGACGCGCTGCAACACCTGAACTTGAAACACTTGAGAACTGGGAATCCCGCCTGGTCAAAGATGATCGATCATCGTTTGTGCAGGCGCTGTCCGGACATACAGCGAGAAATAATAGTTGTGAGGGCAGGCTGTCCTTTCAGGACAGCAACATCATTCATCGAAAGCTCCCTAACTGCAATCTTCACAATGCACAGCTTGCCAAGTCCTCTGATCCACTTGGGAAGAAGAGAAAATGTGCAAATGCGCGGCGACAACTTAAATCTCTTAGAAGGGCAGGAGGAGAGGACACTCTGCTTCCCAAGCCATCGCAGGAGATGCTCATTCTTGAAGCTCCTGCCACATCCAAAGTTTTAAATGAGAGGAGCCTGCTGCAGGTACCACGGTAAGAGATTTGAGATTACTGAGTTCTTCAGGAATCAAGCCCAGACATCTCACTTTGCACTCAGAATTCTAGACAACACTAACTATTCTCTAGTACAGTCGTGTACCTGATGCGATTAAGTATCATGCGATGCACTGCACAGGAAAGCACCTCCCCATTGTAGTTGGTATCTACAAGCTGGATCATTTCCCTCTCGACAAGCTCATCGAAATAACTCCCTGCAACTTGCTCCATGTCTTTCCCTTGCACCGCACCGATAAAACCTTCAGCAACCCATCGCTTCCCCAGATCATGCTTCCACACAGTGAGGAAGATCGCTGTAGTGAAGGTTGACCACTTCCTTCATCCCTTCGAAAGTAGCCTTGTTTTCCATTGAGTTGTCAACATCAGCAAGACCGGTGGCCTGCACATTGTGCAGCGGCGGAAGCGTCCGAGATAAGCCGAGGCCGAAAGGAGCAATCATGAAGATAGGTCCTGTGCCGTTCAATTGCCTCCTTCAGTCGACTGAATTCTGAGACCTCCCTCCATCGGCGCGGATTCAGCTTGGCGTCTGAGGAGTCGGATCTTGTTCTTCTGCCACTTGCACAGGACAGCCGCCTGCTCTGAATCCTGGTGCGCTTGCGATGCTCAGGGAGGCAGGGACTATTGGGCCGGACGGGACGGATTCATGATACCAATGTTCATAACATCAACAGACAAGAGTTTCCTTACGGTAATACAATAATAATACTACATAATTCTAACAAATTTAACATTTGTCAGAATTTTCTCCTTTTGTTACTATTAACATAAAATAGGTTTGAAGTTGAAATTTTATACATAGAGCAAGCCACGAAGTATATCTACAGCTTTTTTTCGAAAATTTTCATGATGATTTTTTAGTTTGATTACACTGTGATTGCTCCCTAGAAAATGACAAAAGATAAATCGAAATTGCTATTTATCTGTTGACAGAAATTTTTTGTGCATTTCAGTCATTTTTTCAGCCGTTCGATTCGCTTTGAGATTGGTGTATCGTTTTGATTTTAATCACTTTTCTATCTATCCGATCTGCATTTAGATAAATGATTTGATTCATTTATTTTCTATTAGGGCTCACTAATCCCTTTTTCTTTGTCTAAGTTAGAAAAATTGTTTTTCATTTTTCTCTGTGATTCGTTTATTTTTTATTAGGGTTCACCAATTCCATTTTTCTTTGTCTACCTTAGAAAAATATTTTTTTGTTTTTTTTTCTGCATAAAAAGTGGTATGTATTGAGAGAGAAAAATTTGACTGATTTGCTTGGAAAAAATCGGTTGAATGTTAAGTAACATTCACAAGAGGTGTGTTTGGTTGTCTGTACCACCCTAGCCTGTTCCATATGAGTCATCCAGGCTAGCTTTGGCCTGCATGAGTGGATGCAGGTTGCGTTGTTTGGTTGCTTGTTTATGCATCTCATGAGCTTGAATTAGAGAGAAGCTAAATTTTTGTGTTTTCTTCATCCTGCATGAGTGGATGCAATTGCATCCACCTGACCTGGATGAATAGGAAATCAAACACGTGTCTAACAGATACAGTTGCATCCACTCATACGATTCAGACACGCATACAGACAACCAAACAGGGCTAGGCTATGGGGGCGGAAACCTGCGGCCGTTGGATGCGCATCTTGGGGATGTGTATGGCTGGATTGCGCTCGGGGTGTCGGTGTCCTCCTCACGCACCCGACGGCGCCTCTCCCTCCCGGTTTCCCCTCGTCTCCTCCCGCGCGCCGCCGCCGCCGCCGCAGCCGGATCCCCTCACGCCGACGCCGGATTCCCGCAGCGGCGCTACCTCCATCTCCTCTCCTCTCCTCTCGTCTCCCTCATCCTTCCCCCTTCCATTCCTGCTTTCCCAGGTGCCGTCGCCACCTCGTCCCCTCCTCTCCGTGCCGCCTGCACCTCCTCCCCATGCCGTCTCCTTCTCGTGTCGGTGCTCCACCCCCGCCTGGTCTCCTCCACGCGCCGCCCCCTCCCGTTGCGTAGCCCATGCTTCTCCGGCTTCCACAGGGTGGGCGACTGGGACCGGAGGAGGTGGATTGGCTGTAGAGGCAGGGGAGCGCGGCACGCGTGGAGGAGAGCAGAGAGAAGCGAAGCCAGGGCAGTGGAGCGCGGTGTTAGGACAGTTTTAGCTGTGTCGTCAGAATTTTTGCATGGATTCCATGCTCCTCCCTGATTGTGTGTTGCCTACTGAATGTCACTTTAGCGGTTGAAGTTAACGGTTAATGCATAGCTTCAGTGAAAGAATTCAGGATATGATCCATAGTGAGCCTATGCCATAGTTAGCATGTAGGATTAGTCATTGCCATGCCACCATTTTTGCATCTTTGTAGGCTACACGTTTTAGGAGCTATAGAAAGAAATTAGTTACTCTTAGAGATAGATGCACGACAAATAACTGGAGACAGGATTTAATGTGGAAAAACCCTTGCGGAAAAAAACTACATGAAACAATCCACTATAATGTTTCAAGATTACAAGTACAGGGGTTAGCTTATATAGCCAAAGAGTCATAGTTGTAGAAGACTTGACTCCTAACAAATTATGGATAAAACCATTAGATATGGCAGTTAGAGATATTGAGTTATCTCCAACAAACCTTCCCTTAACTCAAAATCTATAACAATGTTGTTTTCCGGAAAACCCTAGAGGTAATCAAGCACGAAGAATACAAGTGCGTTAAAAGCCCAAAGGACTACTGAACGATGAAGACTGGAACCGTCAATCCAAACACTTGTAGTGCGAAAAACCACAAAGGGTATAAAAGACTGGAACAACCTTGTCCAAATGCTTCTAATGAAGCGAGATTGAGCAAACCGCTAGAAGGTAGTGAGAAAGACTGGAACAGTTAATCCTAACACACCGTGCAGACGAAGAATCTGGGTCTTCAAGAATTCATAACCCCAATAAAGTCTGAGTCTGTGTAACTAACCTCCTGAAACAAACGCTCAATCATCAAGTGGCATAAGCTAAGACATCACCTACGGTGCTGGATAGATAGCGAAGAACTCATATCATGAACTTTTGGTATGCTCCACCTGGAACATAAAATTCGGCAAACTGCCTACTAAAAATTCATAACATGGTTGAAACTGCTCAAGAAATGTCAATACGAAGAAAACTCTCGTGTCATCAATGGAGTATAAATTGCAGTAGACCCCTCATATCGAGCAAAGACAACAAAAAGAACGTTGTAGTATCCACGCAGAAACATACTCCTTCTTGCACTTCAAAACTTCATCTGAAATTGACATTGGAGCAAAACCTTTACTAGAAAAACTCCGAAGAGTATAATGCTACCAACAAGGTGTCATCAAATTCCAAATGAACGCTGCCAAAACTTCCACAATGGTCAACGTATCCAAACGGTGAATAAAACATCAAGATAATGGTGATAAAGCACCAAATTCCAATGAACGGTGTTGAAACACCAAAATGCAGTTGTCTCCTCAACTGACATTATTTTTTTTAATCTCCAATAGACGATGAAACGTCAAATAAATTGCCGATGATAAATTCCGCATGAATTGCAATGAAAAATCCGCCAAGAATATGCATAAAAGTATTAATTGCAATGAATGGAATCCGCCAATAATAAGCACAAAATAATAGACATAGTAGCCTGAACTAAACTGTGCTTGAATATCCGTCAATAATAAGAATTGCAATAAAATCCCACTTTTGTTGGCATTGAAACCGTCGCCACGGTAAAAAAATAATTATTTCCTTACCTCCTCTGCGGCTTCTAGTTGCTTGAAACTGAGTAGCCGGAGCTGATAAGCCGATTGCTCTAGAGTCACTGGAAGCCAACAGAAAACGGAGCTGCTTCGGATTGGAGCCGGACTTAAAATCACTTCTGAGATGGAGTATATTACAAGTCCAATCCACCAATGGACTAAAGAAACCTTTCGGTTGCTTGAGTTCACGGGTGCTTCTCCAGTCCACACCACTGGCACTGCCACTGCCACTGCCACTGCCACTGGTGCTTCTCCACGGGACAACAGAGAACTCCAATACTAGTCGGTCCCCAAAATCAGAGTCATGCTTCGCTGCGAGTCTTCACGGGAGCCTTTTCCCTTGTGCTGGCGGATCAGCCGAAGGCGACACGGCGAGCCGGCGAGATGCACGGACAGCGATGTCAGCGGATGAGCGGGCGGACGGCCAAGCTGAACTGCCGCGCAAGGGCCGGCGACGGTACGCGTGGCCGGCGCGCGGGCCGAAGGACTCGGAGACGGCGGCCGGAGCGCTGCCAAAGGAGCAACGGTGCGGATCGCGCGTAGGATGGCGCCGGCGGCTTGGAAGCCGGCGCGAAGGCACGGATGAGGCACGTCGGCCGGTGAGACGGCGCTGGCCGGGGCGCATCGAGGCGGCCGTAGCGGTGGGTGGCCGCGGAGGAAGCGGCGCCGGAGTGTGCGAGGGCACTGCCATGCGGGTGCCGCCGAGGAGATGAACGGCCGAAGATGGCCGGCCAGAACAGATGTGGCGAAGGCCGGCGTCGGTGCACCGGAGAAGACGGCGCACTCGGGGGACGTCGTGGCGTGACGATTTCCTTGTGCTGCTCCATCTCACCCTGAAGGTTGGCGATCTGGGCGCGCATGAGGGCGACCTTGCCAACGAGGGCGTGGCGATCGGCGATGATGCGGAAGGCGGAGATCACGACGGCCAACTGGATCACGGCGGCGGGCTGTGCCGTGCGGGTGCTGCCGGATTGCTCTGATACCACTTGTCAGGGATAGATGCACGGCAAATAACTGGAGACAGGATTTAACGTGGAAAAACCCTTGCGGGAAAAAACCACGGGAAACAATCCATAATGCTTCAAGATTACAAGCACAGAGGTTGGCTTATATAGCTAAAGAGTCTTAGTTATAGAAGACTTTGACTCCTAACAAACTATAGATAAAACCATTAGATATGGCAGTTAGAGATATTGAGTTATCTCCAACAGTTACTGTAGGAATTTTGTTGTTTCTTCGTTTACAATTTCTGATCTCTTTATTTTTGTGTTCACAACTTTTACTACGATTCACTATTACTGGGAAGCCACTTGGAAGTTGGAACTATAGTAATTTTAGGCCTGAAGAATAATTCATATGTTCAGTAAAAGAATTCAAAAGTTGACAGGGGATGTGTTAGTGAGCCTGCATAGGTAGCATCTAGAATTAGCCATTCACATGCCAGGTTTACCAAAAGTCATAAACATGTCATATGTATGTTCACTGAAAGAATTCTATGTACACGCATGTGTTTTTATACATCTTATGTGAACCTGGCAAATGTAAAAATATACCATTATTTTTGCTCGGTTTAGGCATTGTAACCATTTCATGATACAGCCTTCCATGGTGTTCTGTTTTGGCTTCCCGCCGCGCTAATCTGGATTCATAACAACATAAAAGAGCATTAGCCCTTCCAGATCAAAGTAAATGTCTTTTGCTTCAGTTCTCTTCTCTCTGTAAATTCTTGTTTATGCTCCAGATTTCTTTGTCATGTGTGCAGATCTGCCATGTTATGGACCTTTTTGCGCTGGTGGTCCATTCAGGTGAAGATAATGAGTCGATCAAGAAGCAGGCCAGGCCAGTAAACCCAGTCTATGCAGAAACTTTGTGCTACCAGATGAATGTGTTCTGTGATTGTACCAACCTCGTGTCAGTTGTTGCTGTTGCCAACAGATGTGGGGCAGCAGCTGAGAAGGTAATTGATGCAACGCCATTACTTTACCGACCTTCCGTTGATTATGTTGCTCCTAACCTGTTTGATAAAACGCTTACATGCCAATAGAAATTTCTCCCCATGCATTAGCTAACATCAATGAGCAAGTAATTAGAAGTCTCTCTGTATGCACTTTTACACATATTAGAAATACTAGTTCATACTCCTTATGAATGTGTTTGAACATATATTTTTAGCTACCAATTTTAGTCAAACTGCATGGTGGTCATTAGAGTCCATTGATGTTTCTTATTGGGTGAAACTTATAAACTGGTGCGGAAGGATCATGTTTGTGTCGATTCACTAAGAATTTACCAGAATAAAAAGGATGATAATTTATCGCTGCTGCCTATTTATCATATCATGCCAATTCGTAGTTGTAATGATCAAAGTAGACAGCTCATTCTTGACTAAACTAAGATTGCAGTTGGTAATCTTTTGTCCATTGCTATATAATGTGTAGTTATGAAAGCAGATAACATCATCGAATCACTGTTTTGGTCTCTTCAGTAGCAGAATTTTATCACCTTTTGGGTTTCTAGAGGCAAAGAGTAATGCAGAGATTTGATGGCAGGTAAAATATCTTACGATTTCTCCACTTGATTTCATAGCAGTTATGGAACACAAACTAAAATAATATATCCTTCTACAAAACTTAAATGTTCTTAGTTATTTATTCCCCTAATTAGCTTTCTGATTTCCTAATTTAACAGGTAGGAGCCATTGCAAATGCTTGGGGATTGCTCCAAGGATAAGATCAGCTGTGAAGAAATAAGGTTGAATGACAGTGCACCGCAGATTGTCAAGCTTAGTTATTCGAATTACCGCAGCCTTCTCAATCCATTGTTTCTGACGAATTTGATCGCCTTCTGTAGCCCATGTTTCAAGTTTATAATCATAAGGTCATTACTATTCTCCTGTAGATATGTGCAGGAATGTGTCATTTATATATCTGATCAACATGCTTTAGATAAAACGAAACTGAATGTTATGATCGGTACATGCTGATTTTCTTTAGGCCTTTCCTCATGAATTGCTTCCAGTTTTGGTTTATGTTTGCTGCTTTTCGAAGTCAATTGACATGTCATGGACTTAATGCAATGATATAGCTAAACAAACGTTATGCCTTCCTCTTATGTTCTACCGTAGTTACTGCCTTCTTTAAAGCTTGTTATTACACAACCATAAATATATATTTTTTCTGTTGTGATGGCTGATGACCACTTTGTTCTGCTGCTATCTGGGGTAGTTCCATTCTGTCCCACTTTCGCAATTTGAATTTCACTTTAATCAGTCTACTGAGTGTAAGTATAAATATATTTCGGTTCTTTGCTCCACAATATGTTTAGGTTTCATGTAGATATATTCATCCTGAAATTTACTTTATTCTAATTTGGTTCTCTAAAAAATTAGATTATTGTGTTTGATTCTTCTTCCCTTCATTTCTGCCACATTGCTTCCTTTCCTAATACCGGGGGCAGCATCTTATAGCTAAGCCTTTTCTTTTCTTAATGTTGTCTTCTTTTGATCGGGGCAATGGCAGCCTTGGATAGTTGGATGCAAATTATTTGTACGACTGAAGATTTGGTGAATTTGATTTGCTTTGGATGAACTCTTCTGATAGGTACATTGATTACAGCTGTGTGTACGAAATTGAGATACGGAATGGTTTGACGGCTCTGTTTGTTGCTATGTGTACAGCTGTAGCGCTACTAGATTCTCCCCAGAATCCACTAGGGTTTCCTAAGTTGGACGCGTTAGTCCATGAATTTTATCTGAAAAATACATTTTTGGGCAAATTTGCGGTCTGATCTTGCTAGCATCTTCATAGCTTGTGAATGCCTTACCATCCTTCTGTGGTGAAGCCGAGAGCATAGCTTAGGTCAAACCCACGATAACAGGGTATTATAATTTTTTATCCGTAACAACTTACGGGCATTAAATTAGTATATGTTACATTATTACAGTATTCGAGTGGAATGCACAAAAACTTCCAAAATGCATAACAATTCAGCATAATTATATGTGAACAGTCCATTATCCACCACTTACCCAACTGGTTATCGATGTATGCAAATGAGTACTTTCTGTGACTTTTAGGTGCCTTTCAAGGAATGATGCCTAAGTTTTGTCTGAAATTTGTGGAATTACATTACATATCTATGCCCCAACTTGTTGAAATATTCACAAATGGTTCCAGTTGGGCTTGACTTGGTCGATGGTTAACAATTATATATTTGTCCATTAATGATAATGCCTGTCAAATTCAATTGGACGTGTAGGGGTTTTCTCATCCAATCAAATAATTGCCCTTTGGATAAGCTGAGGTGCAGGTTTGGGATATGCATGTAAGTTTTCTTCATCTTTTTTAGAAAAAGGACAGGGTTATAGGTTGAGCAATGCATGAAGTCTTCCTCGTGATATTAGGTCAGAAATGGGCTAGAACGTCGGTTGGGTAGTGGTCTTAATAATAAAGAATGTATACTGGGTGTGGGGAGGCACATGAAAAGTGATATTCTAATAGACCTAATTTGACCAGAAATATGGATTAGTTTGATTTTGGCAGGATGGATTCCTTTCCATACCGGACGTCACGTGCTATCCAAACAAAAAAGCAAACCATTCTGTCGCATTTTGATGAGCCCAGCAGATAGCAAACGATTCTGGAGGCAGACAGTGCAGTCAATCCATGGGACCATTTTAGGATACAAGAATCACAATCAGGTAGTATGCCGCCGTGCAGCGTTTCGCAAAGCGGTGGCTGCTGCTCACCCCATGTAGTAACCAAGCTCGGGGGGTTTGTGCATCTTTGCTCCAGACGCACCTGATGCATCACTAGTGCCATCATCATCACTGACGCCGGTGATGCGCTCTGTAAGGCGAGTGAGAGTGATAGAGGATGGCCACGGCCACGGACTCGCATAATCTGTCACCGTGGAGTTACAATGTGTTGGAGATAGAGTCCGAGTCGTGTACGAGTTGAGTCATATTAGAGATAGATTCTTGGATTGAGTCCGGTTAAATTAGAGATAAATTAGAAAGTTAGAGATGGAGTTTGGATGTAATTCGGTTATGATTAATGCTATAAATAAAGAGTATGGGATCCATGGGACACACACGAATACAATGTACCACAAATTTCAACACGGTATCAGAGCCAAACCCTAACTCGTACCTCTAAGCTAGCCGCCGTCGTCATCAATTGATCCGCCGGCTGCCACCGTTCCCTCACATGTGGTCTGCCATGGCTGCACGCATGGGATCGGGCCACAGCCGGGCGGGTTGTTTGTGGGTGTCGCCGCGTGTCGCTGCTCGGGCCTCCGCCATCACTTGGGGTCTGCTCAAGCCGCCGCCTCCCGGATCTACCGCTACTGCTTGTGGCCAAGGGGTTGCCGCCTGGGGCCGAGCCGTCACCGATCGGGTGTCGCTGCTGCTCGGCAAGGTCGCCAAGTAGCCTAGGGCTACACCGCGCAGACTGCCACTCCCGCATAGGGCCGGCTCGCCGCAACCGCTTAGGGGCACCACTAGGGCTCGTTGCTGCCACCGAGGCCCGCACCGCGTCAGCCGCCAGCTCCGGGACTAGACTGCCACTGCCACTACATCACACTAAGGGAGGTCTCATCGTGTTGTGGCAGAGGAAGCAAAGGCTGGGGTGGAGAGGAGACCGATTCGGTCGTGCGGCTGAGACGAGAGGAAGGGCTTGGTTGCATGTACCGAGGGAGAGGAGAAGGAAGGGGTCGTGTGGTGCGGAAAGAAATAAAAGGAAGGAAAAAGAGAAAAGAGAGAGGGGAAAAGAAAAATGAATGGAGAAGAAACAAAGATTTGTTACTTGGGTTTGGATTGTGATTATGTGGCTGTGTTGTTTTGCTCTTGATGAGGATGTGACTTTGGTGGTATCGGTATCGGGAGAGGTACTGGGTGGCAAGCCCATAAAAGATGTTGGGTGTGTGCTGGTGCTAGATTTGGTAGCTGGAGTAGGAGCTGGTCATAGCTAGCTCCAGTGGAGGCTATGACTATGGTTATGGTGTTGGTGGTAGCTATCAAGGTGTTGATATTGTTGCAAGAGACAGCGTTGATGGGGAGGTGTAGAAATCGATAAGGTAGTAAGCGGAAGTCAAAGTGGTCGGGGGTAATGTTAGGAGAGAGAGGTGGGGGAAGCCATGATGGTCGGGGGCGTATTGGGAGAGATGGTGGAGACCAGGTTGTCAGGGGCTAGAGAAGGAGATGGTGAAGACCAAGACTTGAAGCGAGTGGGTCGAGATAGAGGAGACCAAGACTGCAGGTGTGACGTGGAAGGCAAAGCACTTGATGTTGGTTGAAGTGATTGATCATGATGGTTACTATAGTCAATAGTGGTGCAGGTGAAGGCACTTGGAGGTTGCATCTGCGACATGGAGTTGGTGGTGCGAACAATAAAGATGACAGTCGTGGAGGTTGGAATGACAAGGATGACGGTTTTGGAGGTGATGTCGATCATGGCATCGGAGGAAGTTGTGGGCGTCATGATGGTGGTATTCGTCATCGTGTTGGCTGTTCGGTATAGTAGTTGTCTTGAGGGGGAGTGTTATATTATGTAACAAGATGGTCATGGTGGTATCTTGTGCCCATTTTGTGGAGTGTTGGAGATAAGAGTACGAGTTGGAGTCATATTAGAGATAAAATCCGGGATTGAGCCTGGTTAAATTAGAGATAAATTAGAAAGTAATTCAGTTATGATTAATGCTATTATAAATAAAGGGTGTGGAATACTATAGGACACATAATCCGTCTACTAAAGACGGAAGGATTCACGCCCACTGGGCCGTTCGAGCCAATTGGAGCCGGCTCGAGCCGAGCCGGCGAAAAAAATACGTTTGGGTCCTTTTCGGAAAAAAATTACGTATAAGTCCTTTTTTGAAAAAAATACATTCATGTCCTTTCCCGGGAAATTTTTTTTGTCGTGTTTAGGTCCTTTTGCTCTTTTTAAGCCTTATGTTTAGGTCCTCCTTTCTTACGTTTGGGTCCTTCTGCGAAAAAAATACGCTTATGTCCTTTCTATAAAAACCGTTTATGTCATTTTTGCCGTACTTTTCGTGGAGAGCGGCGGTCGCACCGTATCACACCGCGGTGGTCTAATTTTTTTTCGTTTTCCCCGCCGTATCACACCGCAATGGTCTACTTTTTTTTTCGTTTTTCCCCTGTTAGACCCTAAAAAAACACGCGATTTTTACCGCTTGTCTTGCAGCGATCGGCGCGGCGTGCGCCACGCCAACATGTCAAGTGAACACAATATTCCGCAAATTTCAACGCAATGCAATGACAATCGCAGAGAAGCAAAGTGCGGTGACATGCTCACAATCTGAGCCATCCCATTCGAGAAGAATGGCATGGATCAACTGCTAATCGCCACAGTTCTATGGCATTCCCTCACTAATTCTACAGTGCACCTCTAGCGTTACTACTTCGTGTCGGAGGATCATGCCACTTGTTCGATCAGTTGCTTCGGCAGGTGCGTCTACACGAGTCTAATCTAATCTCCCATCAGTTGCTTTAGCGATCAAACCCCAAGATTACGGGAACTCGGTGCCGTTTGGATTGGACCTGGAAGAGTGCTAGCTAGGGCACTAATTGTGGCGAAGATCACCCATAGAAGATTGTCATGTTCATGATACTAGTGTGACTACGTACTGGTCATCCCTGATGTAAGAGAAGCAAGCAATTCGTTTGCAGTTTAGATGGTCAACACGTGAAGGAAAATGCTATTAGTGGCATTCATACGAATTAATGCGCTAAGTGGAGCACCTACAAACAGCAGCTCTGCCATCTCTCCTGTGTAGACCTGGGCACCCGTGGCACGGTAGTCATGGCACGACATGAATGATAGGGCCGTGTCGGGCTTTAAAGTTGGACACGATGGACGGCATGGCATGAAACAGGCCTGATAAGTTCGAAGTAGGCATGGCATGCGACAGAGCGCCTTGCCACGACACTACGACATGTTATGGCTCGCCTTGCGGCTGGCGTTATTGCGGTCCTCGCATGTAGGGAAAGGGGAACAACAGATATGTCGAAAGATAGTGAATGGAGGCTGAAGCGTACATGCTCACCGACATCGAGCGCGCGCTGTCGCTCATTAAGTTTGCCCGTGATACCGTGCACGGTCGTTCTTCCCGCTTGCCTTATGCGGACATTGATGCCACCACATCAAGCGTACGCTAACCTATAACGTATGCATATTGTTACTGTATTTTTTTCTTACCAGGGGAACCCCACTCTAGGACGCAAGGTTTTTAACGAGAGTAACTTTGTATTTGTACTCGATGAATAAATAAAATTTAGTTCTTTTTTCTCAAATAATTACGTGTACCGGATTCTCGCCAACGGTCGACGCTCGCTCCCCGTCATTGGTACCGCCCACGAAGACGTACCGACGGCACAACATCCACGACTCTACACATCCAACAAGACAAAGCCTAGACCAGCACGACACGACGGTGGCATGGCGTGCCCTGGGCTGTGCTTAGGCCTTGCCGGAGACGAGTTGGATCGGCACGGCACGGCAAGGTGACCGTACTTGGCAGGCACGGTACGCCGTGGCCTGAAGCTTGTTGGGAGTTGGCATGGAAGTTGCCATAGCCTCCCATCGATGCTAGAATTCTTCTAGAGTTGCCATGCTGAAATGAAACTGCAACTATACTCTGGACACTACAGCAGTTCTAGCACGCTGCAGTTTGCAAGGAATACACCAATCCGTGGGGAAAGCTTTAGTGGTTCAATCTCCAAGCATTGTCAGTATACTGGAAATTAACTGCCTCCAACGGATTAAAGATTAGGAGTCAACAATGCGTGTAAACAGGAAACACACAAATAAGTTAAGTTCCGAATTACGATTACAGGAACAAATAGTAAACTTGCAAGGCGTAAAACAAGAGCACACTCCACGTAGTAGAGAAGAACACGAAGTCGACTAAGAAAATCCCAAGACACTGGCCGTAGGTTGAAGGCATGATGACTTGGTCGTCACTTTCGAGGGAATTTTTTAAAACCAATTCCAGATCTCATCCATCCAATCGGCCCTCTGTCACGTCGCCTTCAAAATTCTGTGCTCACTTCCAATACTGGACTGCTGGGGTTCTTAGATACTTGTTCCCTGATGGCAGCCTCCAAAACTGTAGCATCGGGACAATTGATGGCGGCATGGACTCGCTTGAGGCAAGAGAGGTGCTGGATGCCAAAATCAAAGTCTCCACTCATTTCCCATAAGCTGAATTCAATCCGAAGCCTTGGGAGCTGCGGCATGGCACCTGGTTGGAACTGCAGCCCCATCACACCAAACGCACGTGTGTACACAAACACCACGAGGCACCGGAATCCATCGCTGCTAACGGTGCACCTTCCTGGGGGATCATGGCATGACTCTAAGTAGAGAAGGACCAGATTAGGCAAGTCGCCGAGGACACGGAGACCTTCCGTTTCTTCTTCATCAACGCTAACACGAAGGTGGGTGAGGTTTACGAGGGAGGCCATCTTATGTGGAACTCCTCCGAGCTGACCGGAGATTGTCAGCTCAAATCTTCGGAGGTGACGTGGAGGAACCTCCCATGAATCCAGCAGCAAGTCGAGCAAACCACGAGCGGGGCAATCATCAAGAAGTAGCTAGGGACCGAATGTTCGACTTTGCAAGCTCGTTGAGGAAAGACACAACGCTCCGTCGGTAGGTTTCGGCCCTCGCAGTGCCAAGTATATACAATTATAATTATAAGCTTCACACCTTACGCCTAGCATCCGCAGCCGCTTCGATCTATTCAGCATCTCTGCCACCGAACTGAGTGAGCGTCTGGCATCGATGGTTGATAGTTCCTCTAAATCTTGCAGCATATCGCCGATTCCACTCGGCAGTAGAACACGTTCGCCAAGCAGACAAACCAACTTTCGCAGTCTAACTGTAGATGCAGGCAAAGTCCTCAGTCGTGTCCGCCTCAAATCTAGGGTACGTCTCCAAGTGCTCTAGTTCTCCAATTTCTTCTGGTAGCCGATCGATACCAGTCCCTCCGAGTCCCAAGTATCTCAGTAGAACCAATCGCCCAATGGCTCCACCATCGAGAGAGCTCCACCAAATTGTAAGCATCTTCCAGATCCAGCACTCGTAGAAACCTCAAGCCGGAAATTTCTTTAAGCTTTCCTCCAGAATACCCAAAAACTGTAAGGGATCGGACTTTTGATAGGTGCACGGTGCTTGACGCCAAGGTACTATCTTCCTCTTGGCTGCTGTAGTCGATGGAGAATCGCCGAATCACATCACGTGGCATACATCTGATGTCTTCATCCCATGTGGCAAAGTTCTCTTCACTGGACAGGCATACAAGGAAATCTCGAATCTCACCATGAACGGTGCAACCCATCATTGGCACGTCGTCGTAGTCGAACACCGGCTGAATCAGTCTCCTTTTTACAAGCTCGTCAAAATACATCTCTCCTATTTCCCATGATCTTCCTTCGCCGCTTTTAGGTATAAACCCTTCAACTATCCATCTTCTTATCAAACGATCTCTTTTGACGGTATAGTTCTCTGGAAAAACACTCAAGTACAAAAAGCAAGACTTCACAGCCAAAGGGAGATCAGCATAACTGATATGGAGTATCTTTCTCATCCCCTGTAAGGTGGGAAATCGGTTCACAGCTGCAGAAATATATTTCTCAAGAATCTCCGGCTGTGCCAATTGTTAAGAAACCCTAAAAGCCCATTGAAGGCCCATGTGGATCCTTAGTCGAAACCCTAGATGAGCGCTATAAAAGGAGGAGGGGTCCCCCCTATGTAGATGCATTTTTTCAGCAATAAAGAATTCCCATTGTTGCTCTCCCTAAACACGTGTCTCTCTCTCTTTCATTCTCCAATTCGGATCTGTTGGGAATCCGGACTATTCGATGCGAGGTTCCTTAACACGTTATCGGCCGAAGCTCTCTGGAGTTCGATTGGAAAGGTGAGAAAAGGTGGGATTAGCGTTTGAATCTAATCGTTCTTTTCTATGCATGCATCTATCCTCGTGGTCTCATTGTCGCGCATGGAGCGCCGCCACGGCCGTCCCGAGAATCTCGCCACGCCGCACACGCAAGCGCGCGTGACCTCAGACCTCGGGCCTCGGCCCGACCACGCCGCCTGACGCCGACGGCTCGGCCGACCGCGGCCGCCGCGCCCGCGCCGTCGCCGCACGGCGCCAGCCCGGCCTCGACCCGTTCGAAGGCGCATGCCACGGCCGGCCCGCTGGCCCGGCCGCCGCTGCCGCCCAGCGCCCATATCGCCTCGGCCGGCTCGCCTAACGGGCGCTGCCGCGCTCGCCTGGCGGCACCGTCGCTTGGCGGCTGGCACACCTCCGCCGACGCCGGTCCGGCTCGAAGCCCAACCGACATTGCCACCATGGGCCTCGGCGTTGCCGACTCGAAGCTCCAACGTCATGCGCCTCGTTTGCCGCAAGACGTCGCGGCGTCGCCATTGCCGCCGTCCGAGCGCCGCCGGCGCGCGTGAAGCGTGCCGCGCCGCGACGACCGCCGCTCGCCGCCGTGCGCGTTGCGCCTCCTTGCCTCGCTCATTGGCCGAAGCGGCGTGCAAATGGCAATGCGCCAAGCAGAGCTCATGCATGTGCGGCTAGGGATGTGGAAAACCTAGCCTTGATCCCGTTCTTTTGTTTGACGCAAGTGCCACCCTACCCAAACACACGTAGAAAGAAGCTGTCCAGTGGGCCAAGGGACCAAGCGGGGAAGGGCAAGGCCCAATGGCCGCAGCGCCCGAAAAAAAAACAGCGAAGAAAGAAGAAAGAAAAAGAAAAGAAAAAAAAGAGAAAAATTGCGAAAAAATTGCCAGAAAATCAAGAAGAATTATTTGGCTCTGTTTTTAATTTTTCTTGCTTCTTTTCTCTGTTTTATGAATTTTCTTTATGAAGTTTGAATCATTTGCTTTATTTTATATAATGCAATGCATATGAATTTATTTTTCTGCACTTTATGCTTTTTGCAACTATTTTCTATCAGATTACACGCAGTAATCTAAACCAGAATCTTGATATCATGCAGATGTCTGGCATTGTGAATCGTGAGTTTGAAGAACTGGCCCCGCACGGTCAGAACTACCTCACTTGGGCATCGGACGTAAAGATTGTTCTTGGGGGCAAGAAGCTCCGTTCGGCGATTGGTCTAGGGTCCTCGTGGGGACATAAAACCTCTCATTGAGCGAGCGATCAAGCTCTGCATTTTCTCGAGCACCACCTCTCACCACTCTAAAGAATGAATATATGGTGAGGCGGTGCACTTGAGCTTTGACCGCACTTGAAGCGGTTGAAAAGCTCAAGTACACCATCTTGCCCCAAGCACGCAAGATTGATGCGCTGAGGTTTGCGACTTGAGAATAGTGGCGAGTACAATTACATCTTGCACGCAGAATTTGTACCAATCTCTCTCTATGTGGCAAGAAGATCACCGATGAAGAGAAGATTGAGAAAACTCTCTACTTCCACCCTAATGCTATCCAGAGTGCACGACTATCGTCGGACGCATACAAGGAGTATAGCGAATCGATTGATGTAATGCAAGTTGCGGAATCGCAAGATGATGTTCTACGCAAGAACTATGTCTCATGACCACGGACGAGGCAATCGCACAGAAGTCAATGCCAATAGCTACAAGGTGAGAAAGCCCACTCATAGAAAGAAGGGCAAGCGAGGTGGAAAAGAGACCCGAGGCCAAAGGAAAATCCAAAGCCCACGTGAAAAGGGATGACAAAGAAAAAGCGACGCCAAGCCGTATGGGCAGAGAAACGGGCGTGCTTCAAGTGTGGTACTTGGGGACATTGGTCAAAGATATGTCGAGAATCCAAAGAAGCGATCAACGATATCGGGCTAAGAAGAAGGCAAAGGAAAGCGCCCGCAGGCGCGCCGCCAACATCGGTGATGAAGATGCCATGGATGTAGATACCCTCTTACCTCATCCTCACGAGAATAGCACGGACATCGATCTGCAGCCATTATTATGGCAAATGAAGAGAAAACTTCGAGATGACATAGAAGCGAGAAATTAATGCATATTTCATGATTACATTTAATGCATTTCTTTTAGTTTATGGTTGTTAGCATTTTCTTTGAATAAAGGATTGTAAGCTCTAGAAGAGCAAACTTCTTTTATGAATAAATACGCAATTTATTCTTTATTCGATATTCTTCAATTTTGCAAGTAATATTTGGATTGTTTTGCCTCTATCTGATTAGAATTATATTTCTTTTATCTAGAAATCGTGTAGCGCCCAAATGGAAGAGATATGCATTGTTGATAGTGGCACAACAAATACCATCTTAAGAGAGTCTAAGTATTTCCAGTCGATCACGAAGAACATTTGGAAAGATTACTACGATCGCAGGAAGCGACTCATATGTAATCGGCTCAGGAAGAGCCACTATTATATTGCCTATGGGTACAACTTTGGTAATTGAAGAAGCCCTTTTGTACCCTGAATCAACGCGCACTCTCTTAAGCTTTAAAGACATCCGCGCCAATGGTTTTCACGTAGAAACCAATGAAGAAAATGGCAAAGAATACTTGTGCATTGTGAAGCACGCGGTATGTGGAAAAATGGTATTAGAAAAATGTCCCTCATATGAATCTAGGTTGTACTACACAAATATTCATGCACCCGAAGTGTATACTTCCTTGAAAACTGTTTTTAGAAGCTCTGAGTTATTTTCTTTATGGCATGGTAGATTATGTCATCCTGGTCTTAGAATGATGAGAAATATAGTGAACAACTCACAAGGTCATGGCATTAACGTTAAAAATTTCCGAATCATGAAGATTTTGTGTGCCTGCATGTGCCGGAAATTAATAACTAGACCCTCTGTCATGAAAGTGCAAAGTGAAATCCCTGCATTCCTGGAACGCATCCAGGGGGATATTTGCGGTCCGATTCAGCCCCTGTCAGGGCCGTTTCGATACTTTATGGTGCTCATCGATGCTTCCTCGAAATGGTCGCATGTATGCTTGTTGTCAACAAGAAACCATGCTTTTGCAAAGCGATCTCGCAGATCATAAGAATTAAGAATGCTTTCACGATCATCGCGTGAAGTCCATTAGAATGGACAATGCCGAGAATTTACTTCAAAGGCATTTGATGATTCTTACAAACAACGAGGATAGCGATTGAGCACTCAAGAAGTCCGAAGATAATTGATTTGCGAATTTAGCAAATGAATCGCTCGATCATTTTTGTGATCTGAAGGCGTGGTTAAGTCGCATGTACCGCAAGGAATGCACGAGAGATGGTGGGAATACCAAAGAAAATAGAAGGTATCCTCAACCATTCAGAGGCCTCAAAGAAAAAAGCAGAAATCGGCTCCTCAAACCCAAAGTACCGGAGGCGTGCGAGAAAATCGGCGAGAGGACTTACCACAACCAATCACGAAAATGCCCCAAGGAAAGAAGGGGAGCAGTTGAGACTGGCATTGGAAAGAAGCCAACAGAAAGGCAATTCGGACTTGAATCTTCCCTTGAAGGAAGCCACGGAAATAATGTGTGCGCACACATAGGCGATGAAAGCTAAAGGAACTTGCTCTGCGATAGGGAAAAGCAGCGAAGAGCAAGTAGAAGTGCATGAAGCACCCCATGAAGAAATGGCCATAAACTTTGTAATAACAGGAGAATCCACGAATAGAGCAACGACCAGCGTTGATGCATACTTTGCAAAGAAGATTGCCTCGATCATTGATCATGATCCCGAGCACGCATCTCTAGCGAGTGCAAGAAAAGGCTAGATTGGGAAGAATGGAAAAGGCAATCAACTGCAGAGTTAGTCTCTACGAACAAGAGAGAGGTGTTTGGGCCGTATGTCGCACACCTTCCCATATAAACCCGTGAGGTCACAAATGGGTCTTTGTTAGGAAGAGAAATGAAAACAACGAAGTTGTAAGGTATAAAGCAAGGCTTGTAGCTCAAGGTTTCACTCAACGTCCCGGAGTTGATTATGAAGAAACCTATTCTCCGGTCATGGGAGGAATTACCTTTAGATATTTGATCTCAATGGCGATCAACTTGAAGTTGAGAATGAAGCTAATGGATGTTGTCACAGCATACTGTATGGAAACTTGGATTGAGAGATATACATGAAATTACAGGAAGGAATTCCTATCCGAACCAAGATGGAGCAAATAGAAACACATGAGGTGAAATTGGAGAAATCACTTTGTATGAAATTTCAAGCGATCGGGAAGAATGTGGTACAATCGCTGAGTGACTTTCTCTGCAAGAAAGGCTACACAAGCAGCGAAGATTGTCCATGTGTGTTTATCTGTGATCCCGAATGGATTACTGTATAATCTCCGTCTATGTAGATGACTTGAACATCATAGGGACGGATGAAGAAATTGAAGAGGCATGCTCATACTTGAAGTGCGAGTTTGAAATGAAAGATTTGGGTAAAACCAAGTTTTGTTTAGGCTTGCGGCTTGAACATGTCGAAGGAGGAATCTTGGTACATCAATCAACCTACACGAGAAAGTGTTGGAAAGATTTGGGTTTGAAAAATCATATCCTGCAAAGACTCCAATGGTCGGAAGGTCACTCCAAGCAGACCTAGACCCATACAGACCTAGAGAAGAGGGGGAGGAAGTCCTGGGAGCAGAATTCCCATATCTGAGTGCAATTGGAGCGCTCATGTACCTTGCGAATAGCACTAGACCGGACATTGCGTTATTGTGAATTTGCTAGCTCGGTACAGTGCAGAACCCACCAAAAGGCATTGGAAAGGGATCAAGGACATCTTCCGCTACCTCCAAGGAAGCAAAGAAATAATGAATTGAATTTGGTTGGCTATGCCGATGCTGGGTATTTATCAGACCCGATCTTGGCAAGTCCCAAACGGCTATGTTTTCCTATGTGGAGGAGCGGCAATTTCTGGAAGTCGTCTAGCGGACTCTTGTCTCAGCGTCGACAAACCACTCGGAAATCATCGCTTTGTATGAAGCATCTCGTGAATGTGCATGGCTCAGAAGAATGGTTCACCACATCCAGAAGTCATGTGGTTTGAACATTGAGCAAACTCCCACGATAATTTATGAAGATAATGCAGCTTGTGTTGCCCAAGCACAGATGGGTTATGTGAAGAGCAATCTCACGAAGCATATCAACCCCAAGTTCTTCTATGCTCACGAATTGCATAAGATGAACGAGATCAAGATATTGCATACTAAGTCATGTGAAAATCTTGCAGATTTGTTCACTAAATCACTCCCAATCTCGAGCATGAATTATGAATACCCAACATAAATCTCGAAGATTAGCAATTGAAGTTGGGAGAATTGTACTCTTTTTCCTTAGCAAGTTTTTCATGAAGTTTTCTTGCATAAGGTTTTTAACGAGGCAATTCGCGCAACATAGTAAGCGTATGCTATGTACTCTTTCTCCAAGTATTTTTCCCACTGGGTTTTTCTGGAGTTTTAATGAGGCATATGTATCTCGCGGCAAAGGGCCCAAGGGGGAGTGTTAAGAAACCCTAAAAGCCCATTGAAGGCCCATGTGGACCCTTAGTCGAAACCCTAGATGGCGCTTATAAAGGAGGAGGGTCCCCCTATGTAGATGCATTTTTCAGCAATAAAGAATTCCATTGCTGCTCTCCTAAAATAATGACGATTTGCCCGAAAACAATAATGACGATTTGCCCGAAAACAAGCCGGCTACAACAATTATCGCCAACGGTATGCCGCAACATATTTCCAAGATGCCATCAAATGCTCGTCTCAACCCAAATGGACTTCTTTCTTCTGAACCAAATATTAGTCTAAGAAATAAGCTTTTGGAGTCACCCTCGGTAAGAACGTTTATCTCACGCATACAACCATTGGGATGGCTCGAACATGATTTGCCTACTGCACTGTTGCCAGTTATTGCCACTATCTTGCTTCCACGGTCGTTCTGGGGCAAAGCACATTTGATAGACTTCCATACCCTCATGCTTTCCATGCCATCAATTACAACGAAGTACCTAACACATAAATTTGTGAAAGAATATATTAGAAGGCAATTTTTTTTCACTTTTTGCGAGTATTGATGATCATCTAGCCTGCAATCTGCATCTTCTTACTACTAGGCCATCAGGGACGAGCACACACGGTTGCGTTTCTCAACAACTCAGCCTTGATTGGGTGTAGGCCAACGAAAGCCTGTTTAGGAACTTGGAATTGACCTACAAAAGTTTCGTGTTCTCTTTTGCTAACTTAGGATGCAAATTTGAACTTAAGCAGTTAGAACGTGAGTCAAGGTCGTCGTGGCGAGTTCATGGAACATGCCCTCAAAACTTCTTGAAATTTGCTCGTAATGTCGAAGCATCGCGGGAACAAGTTGCACAACATCAACATGTATGACATGTGGAGCCTCGCAAGAGAGTTAAGAAGGCGGGGACTAAGCCAGTACTCTATTCAGTAAGATTTCTGTGTGTTGCAACGGAAAATCAAATGTTAGGCACGTTTTCTTTTGCCTTACATGACAATTATCACACATAACCCCTTTAGTCACAAATGTTGTTATTTTCAACGTAGGTTTAGTCAAACTTTGGAAACTTTGTCTGTCAATGTATCTCTATTTGTCTCTCCAAGGTGCACTCAATATAAAGTATAAAGAAAAATCAGAAGGAAATATTGATGGATTGACAAAATTCAACGCAGTCTACCGTACATCCACTGTATAGACTTTAGAAACCTCATGTTGTAGCTAGGAGGAGACCTATTACTATTAATAAATAATAACTAATTAATTAACGAGAGGGGTTGTGGGGTTGGGCTAGGCCTACTCCTTTTTGTGACCATGGGTTACCAAGCGCTCCTTGCTGGCCGCACTACCGCTTTGGCTGACGCTGATCTGATTGAGGTGGATGATGGGTGCAAGGTTCAAAATTTCGGCGAAATTTCGGATCACCCTGAAATCACAACTACCGGCCGGGGAAAAAAATTTGAGATTGCTACATTCGCCAAATTTCCGAAATTTCGTGTTTTTTGGCCGGTTTTGGAAGTTTTAGGGCCGGATTTGGTCCAATAAACCTTAGGAAAGTTATCTCCTATGAAAATTTGTTGAAAAACCTAATTTTTTAAACATTTTAAAATTTTGATAGAAACACTATCAGATTTTTATAAAATTGTACAAGCATGATAATAATCTTAAAATTTTATGGTACTATCCTTATTAGATTAGAATCATACATAAAAAATTTAAAAATAATTAAACTTCATTTGTTATCTTTAAAAAATCAAAAACAGAATGAACATAATTGGGACAGTTATATTGTCGGAATTTTATAAATTTTCTTGAGTGTGATTATGATCTAATTTTTTTCAGAGATTAATAATTGACTCAGTAACATTATATAAATTTTTCAAAAAATTTCAACCTTGTTTGTTTGGTCAATCAAATCTATGTAAGCATTGAGCTTCGTTTGTTATATTATATTTCAAAAATAAAAAAGAAAAAAACATAAATGGTACTGTGCCTTGTAAGAATTTAATAAATTCACTGGAGTGTGATCATGAATCAAAATTTTTATGGCATATTAAGAACTTCCTTATCACCATTATTTCAAATTTTCAAAAAATTTTATGGTTTACATAATTTTTCATTTTGTTCAAATTTGCCGGTAAGCCTTTTAACATGGCAGTAGTACTGTTCGAATTTTTAAAAATTCATACAGTTTGATCATCATTTGAAAATTTTATGAGAGCATTATAGATACATCATAACCATGCAAAAAAAAATTCAACAGTTTCTAACTTAATTTGTACCATTTTCCATTAGGATCAAACTTGTCGGTCAGTGTTCTATCAGAACAGCGTCACTCTCCGAATTTTTAAAAATTCCTCACATGTGATAATCAGCTGAAATTTTTATGATAACATTAGTTATGGATCATAAACATGCAAAAAAAAATTCAACAGTTTATAACTTGATTTGTACCATTTTCTATTCCGATCAAACTTGTCGGTCAGTGTTTTATCAGGACAGTACCACTCTCCGAATTTTTAAAAATTCCTCAGATGTGATAATCAGCTGAAAGTTTTATGAGAACATAAGAATTGTGTCAGGAACCTTCAAAAAAAATTTCAAAATTTTTCGATAACGTTTAGACAACTTTTCAGCTAGTGCAAAAAACCCGAAATTTCGGGTTTTTTCGCCGAATTTCGGTTTTTTTTTTCCGGATTGAACCGGATTTGAATTTTCAAATTCAAATTTCTTTCGAAATAATTCCGAAATTTCGAAATTTCGCCGAAATTTCGTTATCCGGCTGGGGACGAAATTTATTCCGAAACCGAAATTTGAAACCTTGGATGGGTGTGGGCGGAGCAAATGATCGAGCCAGGGTAGTACTATACGCTGGCCGCGATTTGTTAATTTCGAGATTTTCTTTTGCTTTCCTCTGCTTCGCCTTGCCTTATAACGGAGTGAGCTCGTTCTAATAATTTGATCGTGTTGCTAGATTTAATTCTGATCCGTTCCCTAATGCGATGCGATGGGTGTGCCCACGGGTAAGTTTGCTTGATTAATTTGCTTTGGCTTGGTTTAATGAACGAGTGATTGGCTAATTAACATGGTTACAGTGTCTTAATTCTTGTTTCATTAGATTTTTGTACTATTATTGTCTACTACTAGTACAGATTTTCTTAACCTAGGAGTAGTCGCCACCGTGTCAAACCGTTGGATCGGGTACTCGCTTTGAGATACTCCCAGATTCTAGTTTAGAAATTTCTCCGCACAAAAAGGGATCGATTCCGGGGAATGACTTGTGCCCTAAAGTATGGGAGGAACCGCTTATGGCTATTATCCGTCAAGGAAATATGGGAAGAGTTTAGAAAGTTTTACAAGGACAACGAATTGCCCGTCAACTATGGACAGTATAGAAGATTCACTTCGCGCATACACCGAGCAGCGGAGCGAACTCTTCTACCGTCTTGAATTTCCTCTGACGGTCGGGCAGCACCATTCTAACCTGTTGATACTTGCAAGAAGAGCTTCAGTCTTCGAAACCGCTGCGCGAAACTCATTATCCGGAATGGCCCCACGGTGTTGATGTCTAGTGCTACATCATACCTGCAAGTTGCAATACTTTCCCCAAATTGAATTCCAAATCGAACATCAAAGTACTTTTCAAAATCTTATCCTCGAGTTATGTTGAGACGGATGTGTTGCTAAGGAGTGGGAAGGTGGCCGGCATGCACGAGAAGCTGTCGCAAAGGATGAAGGATCTATGCACGAAGTCCGTGCAACAGACCACATATTTGGTCAGCATCTACGAGCTGTACACATTCTACAGCAGAAGAAAGCCCACAAGGTGATTATCACACTGGGTGCAACTAGGGATGGCAATTGTGCCCGATTAGTCACGTGCCCGTAAATACCCGAACGAAGACAGGTATGGGAGCAATACTTTGCCCACGGGTATAAAAATGGGCGCAATTCTTTACCCACCAGGTAAATGGGCACGGGTATGGGTAAGCTATACCCGTATCCGTTATACCCATTTACCCGTGACTAACATTGACAGGTGTGCCATGCAAAACCCTAGGGCCTGCGACACCTGCCCAGCCGAGTGTCGACTCCCCACACTGCCCTACCCAGCCGCCAGCCACATTCTCCCATGAGGCCCATGACTCCCATGTCCCCATCCCCCAAATCTCCCCAATCCCCATTCCCAATCGCCCTAGCCGTGAGCCTACCAGTCGCCTGCCCTGGTGTCGCTTGTGGCTCCTCCCCCATCTCCTGTGTTCCTCCCCCATCACCGGTCGCCCTCCCTATCCCGAGCCGCCTCCGGTCACCCGCCCTACCCCTGCCGCCGGAGATGACGCGACGGGCCAACAGTCCGCCACATACCAACCACCAGGAGCTGCACAACTGTCTGCAACCTGCCCCTCCTCCAGCCGCCCTACCTCCTGTCGCCGGTCGTCCTACCTCCTTCTGGCCTAAGGTGGCGCCTGATTTCTCATACCACAGAGGTGAGATCATTTTATTAGTAACTTTCTTAAGGTGCCTGATTAGTAGCTTTCTTAAGAAAAACTAGTCTCACCATTTGAAGACTCAATGTCTAAGGTAAGATCAAGTGCATAACTAAACATATATGGTACCTGATTGCTCAGACCATAGAGGTTGAAATATGACTGTATATAATCATAATCTATCTCACAGAAGAATTTCAATGAATTTATACTAATTTATATGTTAGCAGGTAAACGGATATGCCCGTGAGTGACGAGTATCCGCGGACGACGGGTATGGGTGATGTTTTTTGCCCACCACCCTTTGCGGGTATACCCACGGTGAATATTTTGGGTGGCGGGCAAGGATATGACCTAGTACTATCTATACTCGCCGCAAGTGATTGTCATCCCTAGTGCAACCGTGCAATGCACTGTGCACTTTGGCTGCCTCAAGGCTGCACAGGGATGTATCTGTTTCTGGTGGGAGTTTTAGATCTGCGTGATATTTCTAAGCAGACCGTTAACCAGAGCTGCACAGGGATGTGTCGGTGTCCTCGTCCTTGTTCTTCGCGAAGAATCTCCGTTCTTAACCAGTAATTCCTTTTCTTTATCCGCTGATTGCTTCATCTAGCAAATTCTGACAAGATGTAATGCTTTTTCTAACGATTCTTACCGTGTTAGATGATGTAATGCCTTTTCTAATGTTCCATGTTTTGCTTGATCTGCTTATTACCTATCCACAGAACTGATTGATTCATCGAGCACTACACAGGGATGTACATTGCTGATTGCTTCAAACGCACTTGTGGACTTTTCCTAACTGAAGCCAAGCCATCCACTCGATCCTTGGGGGCATCCGAGAGTAGGGAGGGCAGTTTTACCCATGAGTTTGGGTACCCGCGGGTACCTGACCTGATAAGAGTGGGTACAGATAGCATTTTAAACCTATGGTTTTTCGGGTTTGGATACATAAGGACACAGGATGGGTGTGGGTGTCAGTTTATACCCATGGGTATCCTATGACATGTGAGCCCCACTTTTTATAAGATATATATTAGAAAATTAAAACCGTAACTACTTAAATGAGAGGTTGAGACATACAAAAGGCTTTAAAAGGCAATACTATGTTCAGAAAATTGTTGAGTATATATCATGCTCTGAATTTGTTTTGCACATATCATACTCTGAATTTGTTGTGTATATATTGTTGGAGGCAAAACCTACCAACTCCCAAGGGGAGGCCTCGTTCACCCTATACCTCGCTAACAAGTGGACGGATCCACGGAGCATTGGAGGGTTTCCCTCGCGAGACCGAGGGAAAGCTCCTTCCTACCCCCGCAGGCACCTACGGGAGACGCCCTCTTACTTCGCGGACATCGGGAGGCGCCCTCTTGCTCCACGGGCGCTTACGGGAGGCGCCCTCCTACTCCGCGGGCGTTTCCGGGAGGCGTCCTCCTACTCCGCAGAAGCCTACGAGAGGCGCCCTCTTACTCGCTGGCGCTACGGAGGCGCCTCTTACTCTCATGGCGTCCACGAGGCGTCCTCCTACTCGCGGAGTCTCACGGAGGCGCCCTTCTACTCTGCGGACGTCGGGAGGAACCCTCCTACTTCGCGGGAGTTTACGGGAGGCGCCCTCCTGCCCCACCGGCGTCTACGAGAGGCACCCCGTGGGATCCCGGAGTCAGAGGTCTACCCCCACGAAGCGATGACGTGGGATCCACTACCTTCTCCCAGAAGTGACCAAGATACCCTCACTTGAGCTGTTGTAGCAGGGGTAGGATGGTATTTCGTGTAACAGGCTGGGCGCCTATAAAACCCTACTGTAACCCACGTTTGTGGGGGGACTCTCATTGAATACAGAACTTACAACTGGTGCATCCCTCGGGAGCTTGGACCGGGAGGCCCCTTCCTACTCCCCCCGGGGAACGCACCGACAGGAGTAGGGCGCTTCCCTAAGCGCCCGAACCTGTATAAACCCTTGTGTCCACTCTTTCTCTCTCGGACGCAGGCCCGTAAGACGGCCCGCGTCCACTCCCTCTTGTGTCACGTTTCTAAGTATACGACATTTGGCGCTGTCCGTGGGGAGCTCGTAGCTAACTTCAAAGGCTATGGCTCCTACCAAGAAGCACACCAAGCCTCCTCAAGCCCTGAAGCGCAAGGAGCAAGTCGACGATCCTCCTCCTCGCCGGACCTCTAGGCGAGCGCCTCCCTCTGAAATCGGAGCCGTCCACCCCGGGGTAGACAACGTCCTTCAAGCCCCGGGCCCTGAGAACACTTCCTCCCCCCTCGCTCTGGCTACCTCGGGCCAAGGGCAACAACCCCGAGACATCACCGTCGCCGTAGGGTTGGGACCCCTGGAGCCAGCCCTCACCCCTGAGGCGTTGGACTTGTCTCGATGGTGTGCTCTGGTGGAGGCTGCTATGAGGCAGACAGTGGATTACATGATGGCCTCCTATCGTCCCCAAGGGGTCCTCCCACACCTCTCGCCGCTCCTACCGCCACCCTCGGTCCAAATCGCCACCGATACAAGGGCGCGTGGGGGCCCAGCCTTCGCCCCCGGGAGTGAGCAGGGAGGTAATCTCTACAATCCCCCTCCCCTTACTCATGCGGTGGTCGCTAGCGGGGCTCCGCTCTGGCCACTGTGCGCACCGAGCTCAGGTTTTGGAGGAGCGCCTACCGTGCCGTGGCAATTCGTACCTCCACCGCAACCCCCGAGGCCCGGGGTTGCGCCATGTCTGGCGAGGGCCCCGGGACCTCCCCCAAAAGCTCCTCCTCCCGGGCAGATGCGCCTGCCCCCGGAGATGGTGGATCAACTCCCTCCGGCTGGAGCTGACTCTCACCCTCGAGGAGTGACGTGGCCCGGGGCGGAGGGAGAACCTCCGAGACCGAAGGCACCCGTTCCTCCAAGGACGCTACCTGGGGAACAGTGGAATCAATTCGCGGCCACCCTCGGACACCCACGAGGCTCAGGTGATCATCATCTAGCCCAGCTAAGTCAAGTCGAAGGGAGAAGTCATCGCTCTGCCAGTCCAGGGCGGGCCCTTGCCTCTCCCGGTAGTCGTAACCACCGCCGGGGAGAGGAGGCTGAGTCCGGGGTCTCGCGGGCCCCTAGATCGGCGCGTCGGCGGGAGCGCCCCAACTCTCCGGCGCTGGCGCCGTCGTGCCGCCCCGAGCTTCTAGCTCCTCCAGCTCGAGGTCTCTCGTCGCGCTACGCCATCGCTCGAGTCGCCTTCCCCCGGCGTGAAGATGGAGATGGCCCCAGGACCGGGAACCCTCTCGCTCGAGGTATCTCAGAGACACCGTTCCAGCCCAAGTTTCGCCAACCGAACATCGCACCATACGATGGGGATTCCGATCCCAATCAGTTCATGGAGGTCTATGCCACGGCTATCCGAGCGGGAGGAGGCGGGGAGACGGAGATGTGCAACTGCCTCCCGCTCTTCCTCTCAGGAATCGCTCAGTCTTGGTTCTTCAACCAAAAGAGGGGTTCCATCCGCTCTTGGGGCCAGCTACGTGAAGAGTTCAGTGCGAACTTTCAGGGGAGCTACAAGCGCCCCATGCTTCCCAATCAGCTCTTCACGGTCAAGCAACAAAAGGACGAGTCCACGCGAGACTTCCTCAAGCGTTTCTCCCGGGTGCGGAGCCAAGTGGCGGATGCCCCAGACTCCACGGTCGTAACGCGTGTAAGAAGGACTCCTCCCCATGAGCTAAACCGGGCATTGGGAGGATCCCCAAAACCACCCATGACTTTTCGAGGTCGTTGAGAAGTATGCCCGTGGGGAGGAGGACGACTTGGTAAAACGGGGGCTCCTCCTGCAAGCTGGGGGAGACTCCCCCGGGAGAAGGCTAAAGGGCTCCTCCGGGAAAAGCAACAAGGATCGGAGGGACCGCACCAGCGAAGGTCGCAACTCCAAAGTTCTCGCTGTGACCGACGCGCCACCCCAGGGGAACGGTGCTTCCAAAGGACCAAAGAAGGGTCCAAAGCCTAAGGCTCCTCGAGCTCGTGACGAAGGTCCCCGGGAAAAAAGGGCATCCAAGATCAAGGAGATGGCCGCTGGTGTGCATATCACAAAATGAATGGGCACGACACAAGTGAGTGCCGCCAATACTCCGCCGAAGTGGCCAGGATCCTCAAGCGTGGTCCCGAGCCACGCCGGGGGTCTCCACCTCGCCCTGTGGCCGCGGAGGCCATGCCTCTCCAAGCAATCCACCAAAGGCTCGTGACCGCCTCCTGTGGGCCTCTCCCAGTGGAACCTCCGCAGAATGCTGAACAAGAACTCCCCTTCCAAGTGCCACATAAACAGGTGAATGTCATACTGGGGGGCTCAGCCTATGGGCATGAGTCCAAGCGCCAAAGGAAGGAGTACGTGCGGGAAGTCAATGTGGTGGGGGTGAACCTTCGAAGTGCTCCTCCCAAATGGGCGAACAACCCACTAAGCTTCACCGAGGAGGACTCTAGAGGCCTAAGGTTCCCCCATGACGACACCCTTTTGGTAACCGCCACCATATCCAACTGTGAAGTCTCCCGCATACTTGTTGATGGGGGCAGCTCTGCAGACATTCTTTATCTTCGCACACTCAAGGAGCTATGGGAATCACGGGGGGGCTACCACCAGGGCATCTTACTCCCGTCTGACCACCCTCTCACGGGCTTCGTCCCAGGCAAATCTATCCAACCTCTAGGAAGGATTGAACTCATCATGACGTTTGGTTCACGGGAGAACCATCGCACCGAAGCAGTTAGATTTGACGTCGTTGACGTCGAGTCGCCGTTCAATGCCATCATGGGAAGGGTAACTCTCAACCGTTTTAGTGCAGCGATCCACCAAAACTACCTATGCCTCAAAATACCGAGGCCTCACGGAGCCATCTCCGTAAAGGGTGATCAAGACTTGGCCCGACGCCTCTATCATAGGGCGGCCACCGACTCCGATGAAGTCTACACGCTCGAAGTGGGGGGCTCGAAAGGGGTCGCGTCCCTATCATCCCCGGTAGAGATCGTCAAGGATAAGTCTCTGCTGGAAAACTACCCCCTGAAGCTTCGCCCTGAAGGGGAGCCGAAGGTGATAAGGCTCTTTGGCCCGGGCGACGAACGCTTTGTTCGGGTCGGAGCTGGGCTCCCAGAAAAAGTGGAAGAGGAGCTCCTCGAGTTCCTAAGGACCAGCACGAATGTCTTCGCTTGGGTCCCGTCGGACATGAAAGGCGTCCCCCGCGAGGTGATTCAGCACCACCTCGCTGTGAGGCCCGAGCGTCCTCTGGTGAGGCAAAAGCTCCGCAAGCTCTCTCTCGAACGATGTCAAGCCATCAAGGAGGAAATTGAAAAGCTCTTAAGCGTTGGCCTCATCCGAGAGGTTTGGCACCCAGAGTGGCTTGCCAATCCCGTCTTGGTCAAGAAGTCAAACGGCAAGTGGCGCATGTGCGTCGACTTTACTGACCTTAACAAAGCATGCCCGAAGGACGACTACCCACTCCCTCGCATCGACCAGTTAGTTGACTCCACCTCCGGGTGCGAGTTAATGAGCTTCCTGGACGCATACTCGGGCTATCACCAAGTCCGCATGGCCGTGGAAGATGAGGAGAAGACGAGCTTCATCACCCGGTGGGCACTTACTGCTACCTACGCATGCCTTTTGGGTTGAAGAATGCAAGGGCGACTTTCCAACGCCTTGTATGCCTCGTTCTGAAGGACCAGCTGGGTCGAAACGTTGAGGTATACGTCGATGACGCCGTCGTGAAAAGCCCCATGGCCTCAACACATCTGGAAGATCTCCGTGAAACCTTCGAAAACCTCCGCAAGTTTGGCCTCAAGTTGAACCCTGAAAAATGCGTTTTCGGGGTCAAAGGAGGCAAGCTCAGGCTTCCTCGTCTCTCAGGGGTATCAAGACAACCTGCAGAAGATCAGGGCCATCACGGAGATGGAGCCGCCACGATCCATTAAGGAGGTCCAACGCCTTATGGGTCGCGTAGCAGCTCTTGGGCGTTTCATGTCGCGGTCGGCCGAGAAAGGGCTACCTTTCTTCAAAACACTACGTGGGCTAGAAGGCTTCCGTTGGACCCCAGAGGCTCAAAAGGCCTTTGAGGACCTCAAGTCATACTTGACTAAGCCCCCACTCCTGACAAGCCCCAGCCCTGGGGAACCCCTCCTACTGTACCTTGCCGCGACCACAGTCGCCAAGTGCGCCCCGATCGAGGAGAAGGGCGGGGTCCGATGACCGTGTACTACGTCAGCGAGGCTTTCACGGGCGCAAAGACAAGGTACACGGAAGTGGAGAAGATATGCTACGCACTCCTCATGGCGTCACGGAAGCTTCGACACTACTTCCTCGGACACTCCATCATGGTCCCTACTGGCTATCCGCTAGCCGAAGTAATGGGCAACAAAGAGGCAACCGGAAGAATAGCCAAGTGGGCGACCGAGCTGGCACCTTTCTCCCTCAAGCTTGTTGGAAGGACCGCCATCAAGTCCCAAGCCCTCGCAGACTTTGTGGCGGAATGGACAAACCCCCAAGTCCCAGATGAGGTAGCAGAGCGTACCACTCCGCTCGACCCCCACTGGACCCTCTACTTTGATGGCTCCAAACGCCTAAATGGTGGAGGGGCCGGGGTTGTTCTCGTAAGCCCCGAGGGGAAGGCACTGGAATACGCCGCACACCTCTCTTTCAATCCCACCAACAACATGGCGGAGTACGAGGCTCTCCTTTTGGGGCTCCGCCTCGCAAAGGCTATGGGGGTCCGGCGCCTTCTTATCCTGGGGGACTCCCAGCTGGTTGTCAATCAGATGGACAAGTCCTACCAATGCCTTGACCCCAAGATGGCCAGCTACCTCGATGAAGTACGTAGAATGGAACGATACTTCTTGGGGATGGAAGCTCGCCGCATCCCCCGTGGAGACAATCACCGGGCGGACCGCTTGGCCCGAGCAGCAAGCTCCCAAGAGTCACTCCCGCCGGAGGTCTTCCTCGAGGTGCTTAACACACCATCCATCAAGGAAGACCCGAATGAGAAAGAAGGTCCTGAACAACTCCTGATGGTCAGCGAGATCCCAACACCACCCGCAACGTGGATGACCCCAATCAGGGAGTGCATCCAAGGAAAAACAGAGATGGAGGATAGCATTGCAAACCGAAGACTCTTCGCGAAAGCCAAATCCTATATACTCCTCAATGGGATACTCTACAAAAAAGGGGCTTCCGCACTGCTCAGGTGCCTCCCAAAAGAAGAGGGGATCTCACTTCTGCGGGAAGTGCATGAAGGTCTCTGTGGCTCACACCTTGCACCCAGAGCAACTACGGGAAAGGCGCTAAGGCAGGGTTTCTATTGGCCTACAATGGTACAAGACGCCATGGAAGCCCTCAAAACATGCGAAGGTTACCAAAGGATGGCATCGGCTCACCACTCCCCCGCTGCACCTCTGCACCAGATTCCAATCACTTGGCCTTTTGCCCGGTGGGGCATGGACCTACTCGGGCCATTCCCGCCGGCCAAGGGGGGCTACAAGCATGCGGTGGTGGCGGTGGACTACTTCACTAAGTGGGTAGAAGCGGAGCCGTTGCTAACAATCACATCCCGGGTGGTGCAAAAGTTCTTCTGGAAGAACATTGTGTGCCGTTTCGGAGTCCCGAAGGAGCTCACTGTGGACAACGGAACCCAGTTCGATGCCTCCTCCTTCAGGGACTTTTGTAGTTTAATCGGGACAGTTCTCTGCTTCGCTTCAGTGGCTCACCCTAAGTCTAATGGGGCGGTCGAAAGGGCCAATGGCCTAATCCTCCAAGGCATTCGCCGTCGACTCGAAAAGAGCACTCTCAAGCACGGGCTGTGGGCAGAGGAACTCCTCAGTGTCCTGTGGGGGATGCGCACTACTCCTAGCCGCTCCACGGGGCGAACACCCTTCTCATTGGTGTACGGAGTGGAAACCGTCCTCCCCGCAGAGGTTCGCCACTACTCCCTTCGAGTGGAGATGCTCTCAGAAGCCCTACCCATCAACTTCATGGTAAACGAAGACAATCACAAGGTGGAGGTAGATTTCGCGGAGGAGACCCGTGATCGCGCCCTCGTCAAGCATGCCGCGTACGAACGGGAAGTCGCTCGTTTCTACAACAAACGGGTGCGAGAGAGGGCCTTCCTCCTGGGGGACTTGGTGCTAAAAAGGGTCACCGGCCCGGGAGCCCAAGGCAAGCTTCACCCCAAGTGGGAGGGACCCTACCGCATCTCAGCGATCTTGGGCTCGGGGGCTTATCACCTCTCTACTATGGAAGACAAGCCACTCAAGCACGCGTGGAATGCTGACAAGCTCAAGAAATTTTACATTTAAGCATTCTTGTAAGCCATAACGGCACCTATCACATGTTGATGTAAACCCTCCTAAGGTCATCAATGAAGTATCAAGTTAAGTTTTGCATGTCTTCTATCGCTTGTGTGGTGGTCTTCAAGAACCCATCCCCCTCACGTAGCTGGGGGGATAGGCTAGAACCTCGTGCCTCTCTTGGGATGAGTTCCAGGGCGCATGGTCTCCGAGGCCTACCCCTGAAAAAGTCCCGAGCGGCCTGGATATTCCGTGTCCCCCTCGAGCGGCCATCTCCCTGCTGGACCCAGGGAGCGGGCGACGACTTGAGGCGTCTTGCCCAAGTCATAGGGTGCCCCATGGATTAGTCCCCCATGGACCTCTGGCGCTAAGCCGAAACGGCCTCTGGGTCACCATTTCGTACCTTCCACGGGAAGCAATAGGAACCTTTCTTATTGCAAGGAGCGTTGCCCGGGAGACATCCCCTTCCCGGTGGACACATGCCTAAGCCTCTTAGTAGGACCGAGAAAACAACTCGCAATGCTCCTAGGGGGGCTATACCGTGAGCTAGACGCCTAGCCTCCTAAATAAGGCCTTATGTACCAGTGCCCCTAAGTGGCCCGAGTGCCAAGACAAGACTAAAGTTGCCCAAGGACGACGCGGGGACCGAGTCCCCCTCGCTATCGCGCGAGGAGGGAAACACTCCCGCAATGTCCAATGGCGCTGGGGGCTCGCCCCCTTCATGCATAACACAACAGGAATTGCTTTCTCCCCCTTGGGGAGAAGTAGCTAAATGACCCCCCGGCGGGGCGCCCGCGCTTTGGATCCCTCCAGGGACCCAAGGCATGATCATACCCCCACGAAGTCGCCTGGTCCTACGGCAAACCTTCTTTGGCGGGTATAATCGACGTGACGCCCGAGCCCTTTGTGCACTTCGTTTATAGCGAATACCAACTGCCCTCCAGGGCACATCCTAAAACAAAGCATAGCAAAAGTCATAAGCCATTCATGTCATAACCTCAAAATAAGTTCATACAAAATGAAGGGAGCATATCCCAGTTGACCATCATGGATACTACAAGTGAAGATACGTCTATCACTTAAAGGAGTGCTACACCTTGCAAGTTAAGAATTCCAGTACAGTAAGTATGAGTCACCTAGAAACTTAGCAAAATACATCAAGCACACTCCAGAGGAAGTCATACATGCTCTGAGCTCGGGCCCTCTCCTGGCGCTCGAGGTCCGGTCCCGCGGGGAACCCTTGTGAGGCTGTCCACAAAACCTCCCACAAGGGACCCTAGGAAGAGCTACCCTCACGGGCGCTCCGGCGCACCTCCTGGGTATACAACCCCTGAAGTGTAGCGAGGATGGCCTCCTTGCCCGCAGCATCAGAGAGACGGAAGATGGCCGCCACTCCCACGGTCAAGGCGACCTTAGCAAAGGCCTTGCCCTTGTCATCAGTCGCCCTGGCAAGGAGACTGACGCGGCCCCGCAGGATGCCAGCCCACTCCTCCCAATCTTCAGAGGGAGGTGGGAGATCCTCCACTCTGGCCCCGAGCTCCCTCAAAGTAACTGAACCAAGACAAAGAAGATTCATGAGAGATATAGCCATGGTCTTAGAGTGCACTTCATACCTTTGCTCATGAGCATCGCGATCCGCCCCCACACCCGTATCACCGCATGGGACCTCTCCAAGTCAGCCTCTAAGTCCTTGACCCGCTGTTGGGACCTCTCCAGCTCAGCCTCCATCTTGGTAAGCTTGTCCTCTGCCGCCCTCTGGCCCACTTGGGCCTGTAGCAAAGCCTGCTTGAGGGCCTCTCGATCATCCTCAGGGCGGCGCTGAGGGAGGGCTGCTAGCATCTCCTTGACCATCCTCGGAACCCTATCAAAGAGAACATTGCTCATCGTTGTAGCCTGCAAAGAAAAAAAAGGGTGAAAGTGGGGAGTATCAGAGCAAAGCTATGCAAGAGAACCATAAGTTTAGGGAAGCTTTCGAGGGAAAAAGAAAAGGGCTCACGGTACCTGGTACTGGAGGGTCACTGTGGTCGCTAGTTTCTCTCCTAGCACCTCCAAGAACTTCCTAGGGTCATCAGGCACTAAGTCTGCCATGTACCTCTGCACCCGCTCCGTCACCAAGAGGCGAGTTGTCTCGATTGCCTCTGCGTCCAGGGTGTGAGGGATGGCATACTCAGGGAGGGCGTTAGAGGAACCACCTTGGTCACCATGCACCGGCGCCGCTTGCATAGGGGAGCACGGAGTGGCCGTGTTCTCCACTGGAGCTTCTGGGAGCACGGTGGGTGCGGGGGGCTCCACCTCAGGGGGCGCCCTGTGCTCCACCGAATCTGTAAAAGGGCAAAGGAGCTGGTTAGGCGTGAAGAAGAAAGCCAAAGCTCAATGGCTTCTCACCATAGTCACGGATGCATACCTTCTGGAAAGCGAAAGAAAGACTCAATGTCGTCAGGGTAGGCGTACTCAACCCCCTCTCCCGCCACAGCCTCAACCGGGGAGGCTACCGGCCCGTCAGTCTCGACGCCCAAGAGCCCTTCGATCTCAGGCGGGCGAAGGCCGGCGCCCGACGGAGCTCCCCGGCTCAGTGTCCGACGCGGGCTCGCTGGAAGAGCTTGATGTCGTGGATAGGGAAGGTGAGGGTGAGCGCCTGTTCGCCTGCTTGATGGAGGGGCCGGTGCCCTCCCCGATGGACGCCTTTTTCTTCTCAGGGCCTTTGGTGCCTTTGTCCCTAGGGGCGGGAGATGGCGGGGGCCTTCGGGGCTCCGCCCGTCGACGGCCCATCTCGCCCGTGGCACGAGACCGAGGGGCAGCACCCTGCTGGGAGGCATCACCAACATGCCCCCCGGCGGCCCTCTTGGTCCGTGCTTTAGTGGGTGAGGTCCGAGCCTCCCCCACCGCGGCTGCCGCCCGAGCCCTTTTCCGCTTGGCTTGATCGGGAGCGGGGTTACCCCGGGGGGGAAGGCGTAAGCCAAACGCCTCAGCCACGGAGTTCCTTCCCTCCGTAGGGATACCCTCCCCCTCGTAACCCCGTGCCTCAGACATGCACCACCTCCCTAGGATCAGCTCGGCCTCCTCTCTCGTCGCCTCCAGGGATCGAACTGCACATAAAGAGCAAACCATTAGAGGTAAGGAAGTAATGTACGAAAGAAAATAAAGACAACTCCGAGGCCCTTACCCTTCCCAATACCGGGGTGAAGGCCACCATGGAACCCCAACCTAGCACGTTGAACAAGGGTGCTAAGGTTGAGGAGGGTCATCTCCTCCATCAAGTCACGAGCGCCCTTCCTTACACGTACCTCCTGAATGGCGTTGCGTAACTTCCAGTCATCGTCGGTGAGGCAACCCATCTCGGGGTACGTCCGCATCGTCAGGGCTGGGTGTGACCCGGTGTAGGCAAAATCCTCGGCCTTCAAGTAGAACCACTTCTTCGTGGCGGAAGGCCAACACTCCTTCAGGACGTGCACGGGGAACTCATCCTCGTGCCGTGGGGCGGTGAAGATGGACCCTAGGGGCCCCTCATGAAGGGCCCTCGCTGAGAGCGAAAGAAGTAGTCAAACAGGGCGACGGACGGCTCAATAGGAGTCCCGGGGACAGCTGTCTCGCACAGCCACAAGAAGATCCTTAGCCGAACGAAGAGGTTCGGACTAAGGTGAGAGAGCTCCACCCCCAGCGCCTAAGTATACCTCTTGATGAAGGGGTGCATCGGGAGCCCAAAGCCGAAGTCCACCCAAGCCTTGAGAGCCACGACGTACCCCGGTGGAGGGTTAGGGCTCTCCCCTGGCGCGGGGAAGTCCACATCCTTTGGGGAGAGACGACTCCCCTTCCGGATGAGAGATAGCTTCTCCCCGTCGGTAAGCTCCGACGGCCCGGGATCCACCTTCGCTTCCTCCGAGACAAACCCTTCGTCGCCTGTCGATTCTGCAAAGGTGGCGGAGTCAACGGGACCCATCATGTCCACGTCCCTCACATGGAGGTCCTTTCCACGGGAGGGCTTGCTCTTGCCCCTCCCTCTCACGGAGATGAACTCATCCACCTTACCCTTGCCCTTCATAAGGGCATCACGAGGACGGTCACCTACAAGCAACAACAAAGCCCTTTTTAGCACGACCATATTGTAAAGGACCAGTAAAAAATGGGTCGCGAAATATTATGATACATAGGGCCTTACCCATGGAAGCCCGACGCCTCTGGACTACACGTGTGGCTACCGAGCAGATGGCGCACCGGTAACCTGCAAAATCCAGTGTATCATTAGCGTCCTGGAAAAAACCAGTGGTGCAGGAGAGGGCATTCATGGGGGCAGACAGATGCCCGTCGCCGCCGAGCTCGGCCCTCGGCCTGGGCGTGATCCCTAGCGCCCGGCTTAGGGGAGGCAGAGCGAACGGGCTGCTATCCAAGAGTCCGGGCCAGTTTTTCTTCCCCGCTTGGGGATAAGGCCTACCTCCCTCTCGCAAAAAGAGAATTGAAAATAACGAAAAGCGTCCTGGCTCAAACCTGTATCCAAGATCCTGATTGTCGATTCTCTGCCTTTCTGTCTCAGAACAGCAGGCCAAGTTCTTTAATACTTCCTGCTTGTGCGATTCTGGGCATGGACCCGCGCCTAGCCCGCGGAGGTGTCGTTGAACCTGGCTTAGTCAAGAATAAAATTAAGATTAAGAGATTACTGTAAACAGTCACCCGTTTCCTCAGGCTACTAACCACGGTGTCAAGGCCTGCTCGGTCGTCTCCCTCTGGCTGGGCGGTGGAATCAAATTGGCCCAACGGTGGTAGCTCCTGCCTCAGGCAACCGGGCCCTCTTCCCGCGCGGCGACTGCCCCGGCGGCCTGCCCCGTGGCTTCTCCCGCGAAAGGTGGTCCTCCCTTCACCTCGCACGGCGGCTGCCCCGGCGGCCCGCCCCGTGGCTCCTCCTCCCGCGAAAGGCGGCCCCGGTCCTCCCTTCACCTCATGGCGGCTGCCCGGCCCGCCCGTGGCTCCTCCTCCCAAAGGCGGCCCGGTCCCTCCCTTCACCTCGCGCGACGGCTGCCCGGGCCCGCCCGTGGCTCCTCGTCCGCGAAGGCGGCCACGGTCCTCTCTTCACCTCGCACGGCGGCCGCCCCGGCGGCCCGCCCTATGGCTCCTCCAGCGAAAGGTGGCCCCGGCCCTTCCTTTGCCTCGCACGGCAGCTGCCTCGGTGGCCTGCCCCGTAGCGCCACCGTCGGCGAATGGCCCGTCAGCGGCACCTCCTTCCCCCCGTGCGATAAGGGCCCCAGCAGCCTACCTCCCGCGGTGTCTTCCTCCTCTCGTGTGGTGACAGCCCCGGCAGCCCACTCGATGGCTTCTCTCTCTGCTCTCGCTCGGCGGCGTTTTCGGCAGCTAGCAAGCGGCCCAACCACGGCCTCCCCCAGCGCGGGGCCTGACCGCTAGGGAGCGGACTCGGAGGAGCTGCTCCGGTAGGCCTCGACGCAAGTTCAAGACATCAAGAAGTGGGACGGAGCAGCTCGCCTCCGGCGCGGCCACGAACCGGCCATGGAAGCCTTCCCCCTGGTTGCGCAAGACTCGGCCAGTAGAAATGCCGCGATTGTAAGGAGGTACAAGGATGGGGGTCAGTTTTAACCATGGGGCTTGGGCTCGTCCCAACGGCTCTCTTGCCCCTATCTTTTATTCGTGCTTACAAGGAAACAGCAGAGCCAAGGAAGGGAGACCAAGGAAAAAGGGGAGGACAGGGCAAGGCGCCCACTCGAGGAAGCCCGCGCCAGTTTTGGGTGCTACCCATAGTGCCCCTTGTAGAAGGTGTCTGCGCGAAGTGAGATGAGAAAGTGGGCGTTGGCCTAAACGCCCTGATGGTGGGGGCTCCTATGGCTACAAGGAGTTTCCCAAGTGCTTGACGACTTGTGGGTGGCTCGAGGGCACTCCTACCCTGTTTCCTGGTAATGAACCTTAGACAAGACCGGGCGTTGGCCCTAGCGCCCCAAAAGACCCCTATTTGGCGTTTGCTGGTGCCTCCGCACCTTGTGCAAAAGGCTCTATAAGCGCTAGGAACAACCGACCCTATAGTTTTCGGGCATTGTCGCATACGCCCTCCCTTGGTTTTCCTTCCGCATAAGGCATCTAAGAAACCGAGCAATGTTCGAGCGCAACACAAAATCTCGTTCGCTTCACGCAGCAGGAGGGGAAGCACTGGATCAAGTATCCCAGGTGTTTTTTCTCTCCACAGATGTCCTTGGGGGCGGAACTAATGCCCTCCACATGCCTCTCTTGGTTGATGGGCTATATGGGGACGAAAGCCAGAGCATTCTTGCGGGCGCGGCCCCGAATACCTCGCTACACCAAATCTCAGGCATTGGATAAGACAATCAAGGGAACTACGAAGAGGGGAGCCCCACGAGTGTTGGTCCTAGTGTTTGGTACCTCGAGAGGCTCGGCACCCAAACTCGGGGTCAATATTGCCAATGCCAGCCCCTACTGAACGCAGCCCAAAGAGAAAAGGGACCTCCTAATCATATGTGCGTCTCAAGAGCGTCTAGAGGGTACCCCCGCTTGAAACCGATGGATGCACTCATCTCCTATCTCCTCTTTGCCCCTCAGATGCCTCAGATGCCATCCAAGGGTCCGGGGGGCTGATGTTGGAGGCAAAACCTACCAACTCCCAAGGGGAGGCCTCATTCACCCTATACCTCGCTAACAAGTGGACGGATCCACGGAGCATTGGAGGGTTTCCCTCGCGAGACCGAGGGAAAGCTCCTTCCTACCCCCGCAGGCACCTACGGGAGACGCCCTCTTACTTCGCGGACATCGGGAGGCGCCCTCTTGCTCATGGCGCCACGAGGCGCCTCCTACTCCGCGGGCATTTCCGGGAGGCGTCCTCCTACTCCGCAGAAGCCTACGAGAGGCGCCCTCTTACTCCGCGGGCGCTTACGGGAGGCGCCCTCTTACTTCACGGACATCGGGAGGCGCCCTCTTACTCCGCGGGCGTCCCTGGGAGGCGTCCTCCTACTCCGCGGACGTCTACGGGAGGCGCCCTCCTACTCCGCGGGGGTCTTCGGGAGGCGCCCTTCTACTCTGCGGACGTCGGGAGGAACCCTCCTACTTCGCGGGAGTTTACGGGAGGCGCCCTCCTGCCCCACGGGCGTCTACGAGAGGCACCCCATGGGATCCCGGAGTCAGAGGTCTACCCCCACGAAGCGATGACGTGGGATCCACTACCTTCTCCCAGAAGTGACCAAGATACCCTCACTTGAGTTGTTGTAGCAGGGGTAGGATGATATTTCGTGTAACAGGCTGGGCGTCTATAAAACCCCACTGTAACCCACGTTTGTGGGGGGACTCTCATTGAATACAGAACTAACAACTGGTGCATCCCTCGGGAGCTTGGACCGGGAGGCCCCTCCCTACTCCCCCCGGGGAACGCACTGACAGGAGTAGGGCGCTTCCCTAAGTGCCCGAACCTGTATAAACCCTTGTGTCCACTCTTTCTCTCTCGGACGCAGGCCCGTAAGACGACCCGCGTCCGCTCCCTCTTGTGTCACGTTTCTAAGCATACGACATATATAATGCTCTTTCTTTTAGACGATGCTCTTTTATGTGTTGGCATCTTTATTATTACCGTAGTCATGAGTGTTAAGTGTATACTATATGACTGAGTTAAATGTAGGTTAATTGAGTTTCCTATCTTATCTTAGTTATTGAATGAGCTTACATATCACTGTCCCATATTTTACTCTAATAATTATCATCTTGTTCATCGAAACCAAATACAATATCTACAAAAATACATTTGTTTCTATGAAAACACTATGGAATGGTGTAGTATTTGTCATCAAATATCTTATATGTACTCACTTGAACTTGTAGTATCACTGGTCACTTATAGTCCATCATAATGTGCTGATTAAATGAAATAAACTGAAGTATCATTGGTCACCTATAGCCCATGTTAACTGCCTGTTTTCAACACAGCCTGCTACCCATGGGTACCTATTGGGTATTGGGTACCCATTAGGTTTGGGTATGAGCACAGATTTTCACCCGATAAGTCTAGTGGGTTTGGGTGGACGGTATGGTTTCAGGTTTTGAGTTTGGATGGATGATAGTCGTATCTGAAGGTACCCACCCGATTGCCATCCTTATCCGAAAGGAAGCACCTTGCCGCAGGGAGATACTTGGGCCCATGCTTGGAGAGGAGTGCACCGATGGCCACCTTGTCGAGAATGCGTTGACATAGGTGTCCAGCGCATCTTGGTCTGCCGATGTGCCTCATGCATGTAACCTGGAATGGCATCCAGGGATTAGCTTTCAACTTGGCGAAAAGCGAATTGGAGAGAATTTTCATATTTCAATATTTCATAGAAATTCGACCTCAAAAAAATCATAGAAATGGTGAAGGTTTATGTCTCTCAGTATTTCATAGAAACTTTGCGTACCTGCCAGTTTTAAATTTCCCAATTTCCCATGCGTACAGGTTACAACTACAGAAAAGCAAGATGAACACATTACACATGCAAACCTACTTTACCACAAAGTTATTATTCGAACAAGTAACTATTAGTCACAGGTCCAATATTTCTACTATAGCCAGTGAAAGACATGCAGGGGCTATAAGGTCAAGTCACTTGGGTGTAGGTGATGAAATGACGGCCAGAAGTTTAGGTTGGTGCAATCGGGAGGGTTGAAAATGTTCATTTACCGCAAACAACTGATGTTATTAGTTAAGACCAATATTTGCTTGTTTGTAAACCAGATGTTTTAGGGATTAGGGTCTTTCACACTAAGCTGTATCAAGCTCTGTGCTATTTACAAATTCAGGAAATTATAATCAGTTCTCCCACTATTCTTGCACGCAGAACATTGTTGGTCGTTTCAAGATATTATTCAACGAAGTTAAGAAGATTCATAACCTGCTGAATATAACCAAGTTGTAGTGTCAAAGGCTACCCCAAGTTTTGCCAGTGTCCCATCTAGTAATGCACTGGTTACCTGCGAGCAACATGTGACGACCCGCACAATTAGCTCAGAGTAACGACGGTCACACTGTCATTACTTTGAGATAATCACACGAATCTCAGCATACTAGCTAATCAAAACACCGAGCGCACCCGATGTTTTATCAGTTAGTACATCGTGTTCAGATTGTTACAGCAAAACAATAATTAGAGACTAAATGAAAATATATTCATACCAAGCCACGCAGGGCTATATGTCTATTACATAGATAATACAGCTAATCTCTGTACAACAAAAGGATATAACATAGATACTACTACACCAAAAGACTGACGAAAACGATGCACGGTTATTTATCCCCTCTATTCCTCCTGGTAGAACTCTGCTGCCTCGTCCACCCAACCGCCTGCTTGAACACCAGAGCCAAACTTTAGAAAAGAGGGATTTAGCAAAGGTGAGTACAAAAGTACTCAGCAAGCATAATAACAAATGCAACTATGAATTTTCCTCTCAAGATCAGCCATTTTCTTACCTTCCCTCAAAATCTATTTTTACAGAAAATAGGTTTTTGGTTTTCTTTAAGAGTTGGATATTTTAAATATGAAAACAGCTACTACACCCGTATATGAGGCAGACTTAGCTTCTGTAGCCTCCAATCCATGAGAGAGGCTTGAATTCAAGATTTTAACCCTGCGCAGGTTCATATCATTTTTAGCCATAGTGACCCCATCCTGTGAGGCTCCAGGACGTTTATCACTAATCCAGCATTAGATCTCCAACCCTGCACTCGAATTGGGGACACCTCCAAGGTTGCCCCACAACTTGCAGATACAGTTGTACCATGCTACCATAGCATTGATACTCCCCTAGGCTTTAAATATAGCGGTTGATCAACCGCAGCTGATTTTTGTGTCCCTCACTGGGACTCCCGGCATACATCTTCACACTCCTAGTTATCTACATAACCACCACTGTGGAGATCATAATACCTTCATAGCGACAACCTTTTATGACCGATTTCACTCACTATGGTTGATACTAGAATACGGCTCATTGCCCAAGTGTAGTTTCTTGGTCTTATATTATAGCCTATGTAGAAGACCCCGCCGGCTATTCTCCTTCTCATCGGCACCCTCTACCCACCATAGATACGTATACACACATCACGGCTCCATTCGTTGAACGAGCCAAACATCAATTCCATAATCTCAATTACCAACTCATCATCACATCATCTCATCACAAACCATCTTTCCATCCAAATCCAATTTAAAGTATTCCATTGCAATATAAGATTTTCAATGCAATGAGAATATGCTTAGATATATAAAAACATTAGAAAAACATTTAATAAAGATGGTCAATAGAGATCTTGCCTAGGATAAAAGCAGAAGGATCGTCCTCGCCGTATACTGGATCTTGTTGGCTGGGCTGCTCAGGTCTGATCCTAAAAGCATACAACATTAACTAGGGGAATTAAGGTGAACAATTTATTCTGGCGTCCAACCAATTTCTGATCTGTCATTTAATTTTATCTGGGCACTATTTAACTAATACAAGTTGTCAGTTTTTACGCGATCCGTAACTTGATTACAGAAATCAAAATCAACGCAGTTCGTAGCACGAATTATTTTTCCATCCTTTCCCCTCACTTCTCTCTCTTCCCCTTTTTCCCCTTTTCTTTCTCTTTTGTTCTTTTCTCCTCTTCTCTTCTTTTCCTCTCTACATGCCCCTTTCATTTTCTTTCCCCTCTGGCTGAGGACCCAGATCCTTGGCAGTCACAATAGTGATTGCCAAGTTTGCAGTTATTGGGCAATCCAACCGTTGGATCAAGCGAATCAACGGTTCGGATAAAAAAAATGGTTTGCTACAGTACATTGCTCGAGTGTTTTTGCTGCAGTACCTGAAAAATCTCGCGGGTCCAATTTTGATCGAACGGTGAGACAGCAACTGCAAACTTTGCAGTTGCCACACAACTGCACAGATCCTTGTCCTCTGGCCGACATCTCCCTTTTTCTGTCCCTGCTTGCCTACTACTTCTCTCGTGCGCTACTCCTACTCCCTCTACTCGGCGCTTGCTCCTGCTCCTCCCTCCATCCTCCTACCTCTACTCGGTGCCGGCTCCTACCCGGCTTCTCCTCCCTTCCAACCGCACCTCGGGATATACTCTGGCCCGACGCGGCCCACTCCAGCCCGGCCGAAGTCCTGGCCCGACGGCTGGCTGGCGCACCGTGGCTCCTCCCTCCTATGGCGTGGCGTCGGTCTCCCTTGCCACGGTCGATCAATTGCTCACCTCCATCCTCTCGGCTACACACGGCTCGCGGGCTAAGCTAGGGTTTTCTCTACTGCTACCCACTTTTGATTTTTGCTATGTTTTTGCTTCTCACATTTTACTGATTAAAGAAGAAGGTGATATATCCATGGTCTATGATATTCGTTGGGGAGGGTTGATCTATCTCATGAAAAGAACAGATGCTATACTTCCACTACCCTACTGGCTATTCCCGAACCGCTGAGACCACTAGGGTCAAGCCGATCTGCTGGCTACCCTACCCCATCTGCTAGCTATTGGTGGTGTGCACCTGAGGGTTCGGTTGAAGCTGGCTAGCTGCTGATGAGGTTGAAGTTGGCGAAGAGGAAGCAGTGCCGATCTTCTTGCTTCAAGCTGCTTCTTCCTTACCCTTCTGAACTCCCTCTTCTTCTGATTTATGGATGACCTTCTCTTCTTCTGGATGGCTCCTTCTCCTTCTTGTGGTTCTCCTAGATGAAACCTTGGCTTTGGCTGGTTCTGGTACTCTTGGTCTGGAAGGCAATGGGAGGGCTGGATGCTTCGGTTGGTGTGTGTGTGGGACAGAAGGAAATGAGCTGGCTGGCTGCCTGCCTCTCGGCTGGTGAATGGCTAGCTTTATTTATCTCCCTTGTGGGCATAGGACTATTTTGCCCTTGGGTTTTTTTTTATTGACCTCTATTGGTCCTAAGGGCATTACGATCATTTCTCGCTTAAAATCTTAACTGTACCCGTAACCGTATCAAGCTACTAAACGCTGAATGATGAACCTGATATTAGCGAGAAGTGCCTGTCTGGATCCCGGACAGGTCAGGTACCTCGATGAGTAATACCTTTACTACGGGACTAACGGCAATTCTCAAATCCTTACATTTTAATTATCTTGCCTATTACTTTTCTTGCTTGTTTTAGTTGCTTAATGATTTTTATTAACTCTGATAACCCATGGGTTATCACACAACATACCGCAGACCACTACCCTTTTCCAAAGTTCATATGGACAGGGAGATAAGATCAGAGGCAGGAATTTTTGGGTTGGAGACTTGGGTAAGCACCACAAGGAAAATGACAATTTTTAGCGTAGTCTTCCCTGATTTCCAAATACTAAATTGCATGAATTCTACGGCAGTTTGGATAGTAATGTAGTACATGTCAGTTGCAAATGAGGTCGGTTGTGCAATTCACATTTTGAAAGCACCCAAACATTTATATTTTATTTTTTCTTGTGCCATTGCAAAATAGGAAACCAGTGGATATATGGATGGCATTACTCCATGGAATAAATTATAAATAGCATGAGAGTAGTAATGAAATTGGCCTCACCTTCTGCATGCAGTGTTGCAGCAGAGTATGATTTCAGGGCTCTAGCCTTCTGCAAACATATCTCAGCATCTCTCCAGTGTGAGAGACTGGAATACAAATTCGCAAGACCTTGCCAGATTTCAAACTCGCTAACACTATCATCCTCTACCTGAAGGACCGTACGTGAATAGTGAATGTAGAAACTACCAAAAAATTAAGAGAAAAATTATGGTAATGCCTAGCACACCATCAGAAAACAGAGTTAGCCCACTTGAATAGTTAGCAGGAACCTAAAAGTAGTTTGATGTTAGAAGAACACCATTTCTCTTGGGTGAAATACTGTTTTGCATAAGAATCTAAACCCATGTCAAGCTATTGCAAAAGGCTAATCATGTGTTGTGTAGACATCGCCTAAAATCCCTCTACTCCTATTAGAACCTAGAAAATAAAGATATACTGCATGGTTCACAAAATAAAAGTTCTAGTCACTTCACACTAAAAGGTGAGTAGGTTACACTAATCTAAATGGTACTTTTGTGCATGGGGTCAGGAAACAAACCTCTATATCATTCTTGCAAGATCCAGTGGAATTCTTCTGGGGTTGAACAAGCAAAAAGGACACAGTATGCTTCCACTGCTTCCATGGGTGATGATTAGCAACCTTCAACTTAGGCTTTATTCTAAGTAATGACCCTTGATCCCAATTTGCAGTCTCATCTAGTGCAGCCCTGGTTGCCACTTCTGCTTCCGAGTATCTCTGCTGTGCAGAAAGAACCAACGCTAGCAGCCTCCAACCTTTGGAAACAGATCCACCAGTTGCCTCAATATACTCCTTCGCACATCTCAGGGAAGCATTCATGTTCCGCTGCTCAGCATATGCAACTCCCATGTCAAATATTAGGTCCGGATTTTGGCAGTCAAGAGCAATTGAGACTGTGACTTCATAGTTTGTCTGCAAGAGAGATCTTTGGTGATCCGATGAAACAATCTTAGACTTCTTATCCAGACAACTCCCCAAAAAATAAAGGCTCATACTCTTCAAATGAGCATCTGATGATTCAGCATTTGTGACTGCTCTTCTTGCATATTCGACACCCTCAGAAGCAAGGTGGCACTCCTTACTGCATATCTTAGCAGCTAAGAGCAAGGCCATTATATCATTTAGATTCTCATGCTTATTAAAAGACTTCCTCAAAAAAGTCAGTGCTGCTTCTTTCTGACCAGCTGCATAATAGCAAAGAGCGAGTTTGTGTAACATCTCTCAGTACGAGGATATATTCCAGGTAAAACCTTTTCAAGATGCTTTGCAAGAACCAGTGGCTAGCCACAAAGCGACAATGCATAGGTTAAATGTTCCACCACAGAGGGACCCCAATGGGTCTTCCCCTGGTACCATTTCCTCAATAGTCCATAGTATCATCAGAAGTAGAATAGTCTCTTCCACATTATTCTTTGGAACAAAAGAACCTTCTACTTGTGAAGCCAAGCTAGGTGGGCTCCCCTCTACACGGCCATACAACAGAAAAACAGCAAATCTCTTCTGGATCCTTGTGCAACATTCCTCATCAAGGTTCAATTGACTATGAAGAGCACGTCAGTAAGAAGCTAACGCTTCCTGATAGTAGCCAGCCAGTTTCCAGGCTTCTGGGAGAAGTTCCAAAGATTTGCTGACAGTTTCCTGCAGCTTTTGTTCGATATCAGGAGCACCATTCTGGAACATACTTTCGACAGAATCAAGGACACTTTTGCACTGTTGAGAAGCTTCTGCATGTTTTCGACAAGCATGTTCACGAGTCATTACAACATCCAAGAAAAGCATAAGAAAAAAGTTGTCTGAAGGTATCTAGTAATTTGTCCCTGTTGATTTGCCTAGCTTCTGAAGGGACAATAATTTCAGGTAAATGGCTTCAAGAACAAGGCTAGCTGCATGTTGGGACTTGGGGGGCCTGCACTTGGTGACTCCGATTTTGGCCGGCCTTTCTTTGAGGGTGTCTTCCCACTTTCTCAGAAAGTGATGGTTGGAAACGCTGAATGGTAGATTGGAAGATCTATCCCATCAAACACACAAAGAGCAGCTTCTACATTGCCTTTCTGAAATTCCAGTCTTCCAAGGAGAGCTCTTGCTTCCTATCAGTAGACATAAATAAACTCAATATCAGCAAACAGAAAAACACGATGGTTCGAAACTTTTCAGAGATAAGCTAAGTTTCAATTTCATTTTGCAAATATAACAATGGTAAATCAATTTCACATTTTTGACACAATAACTCCACTCATAATCTCCTAGGCAATTACTACCTCAATGTAACCCCCGTGATATTGACAAAACGATAATACTGATACTTTTGAATTCCCATACTCACCGATTATTGGCACAAGGAAAGCGTGCAAGTGACTTTGTTAACACTCCATAAATTCTCAACCCTCTTTTATTAAATGAAATGCAGTTCTCCTGCTTTTGTTAGATAAAGCATCCCCGGCCATCAGTATATCAAAACCGAGCCTTGACGCTGCCATTACGCATGCTAGCACACACATGCACATGAATCACTTCCCCCTTTGCTGACGATAAAACAATCCAACATCTGATCTCGACCAGAACATTGACATCCACTCACGAAATCACAACCAAATTCCTTATACCATCACCCACCCATCATATTCAAAGAACAATGTTTTCACATCTTTCAAACATCCCGAATGCTTCTGGATTGGACAAAAGAAACAACAAACTAGCACCGAAACTAGGATAAAAATTACAACCTACACTGACACCCCCATGCAAAAATGGCCTGTCATACACTCAAAAGTGAAGAAAAGAACGCACAAACGAAGCATTTCTAACAAGATCACAGCAATAATAACTGCCAAAGTCACCACAATTACATCATAATGCGCTCAAAACCAAACCAAGATTGTAACTTGACACTGTTCTGGTATTTCCAACTTCCAAAGAAGACAATTTTTCATCCCAGTTGCAATTGGCATCAAGAACACCAGTGTCCAGGACAAACCACCTTGCTCATCAAACAGATTCAGAAAAAAAAATAGGTTCAGAGATTTCGGACCTCGTAGTTGAGGGAGAGGCCCTCGGGGAGCGACGACGACTCGGACTCCTGGGAACAGCCGTCGTTCGCCTTCGCCTCTTTCACCGGCTCCGCCTCGGGTGCCGTCGCCGACTGCTCCACCTTCGCAGGAGGCAACGAGTCCGCCCCCGCCACCTCCGGCGGCGACAAGTCTGATGGAGCCGCCGCCTCCTCTGCGGGGCCCACCTCGGCGCCGTCCTCCGGCTCCGCAGCCATGCCAATGCAGCACAGGGGTCTCACCGACGAGCTCCCGATTGTCGAGTTGCGAGGTGTTCGGTTTCGGTGTCAATTGAGAGGAAATCATCGCCTAATCTAGTCCACTGAAAGTCTTAGAAGCAACAGTCGCTATAATGCATTTAATGCGCTGTCAGTGACCATTATATGGTCGGTATGATCGGAGAGGGCCCGGTCATACCGCCCTCCATCGGTGCCAAAATACACCTTTTTGAAAAAATAGACCGACCTGGGCCCGGTCATACCGACGACATAGACCGACCTGGGCCCGGTCATACCGACGACCGGTATGACCGGAGAGGGTCCGGTCATACCGGCCCACACCATCCAAAGCAAGGAATTTCATTCCTTTTATTCACAAGAGATAATTCTTTTTTATGCAAGCCTTATGATCATCTAAATGCACAAGTATTGAGCCTCTAAACCTTTTTCGACACCGATCAAGCGGCGATAACCCCTCTTAATAGTACGGCGCCTATTCTAGCAATTCGATCTTTTCTCCGAACTCCAAGATCGGTAAAAAACTATGAAAAACTTTTTAGGTTTCATACCTTGGTTGTCTCATCATCGATGCTAGCCTTTCTTGTTATTCACCATTTTCATACTTCTATGTTCGTCGAATGTAGGATCAACCTATTCTCAAAATACTCAGAAGTAGAATGTTAGTCATTTAAACGCAATTGTCATTAATTACCAAAACCAAGATAAATTAGGGGCCTAGATGCTTTCACCTTGGCATCAACCCCGCCGCCCCTCCCCAGGCCCTGCAGATCTCCTCCCGACTGCGCCTCGCCCTTCGAGCCGGTGCACCCCTCAGTGGCACCTCCCTTGCCGGTGCTCCCCTCAATGGCAACTCTCGGCCGGCGCTCCCCCAGCGGCGAAGTCATCCTCCTGGCGTCCAGGCCCACAACGGCGGTAAGAACTAGGGTTAGGGTTTAGAAGCTATGAGAAACATAATTTGAAAGCTTCACCTTAGTGTACTTTGCTTGCTCCAGAACGGCAGAACCCATGTCTGAGATAATGTAACAGAATAAGGAAATAATGTAAAAGCAAACCAAGAAACTAGTTGAGAGATATTTACTTATTGCTTGGATACCATAAATGGTGGTGGAATTTTTGCTATTGGAGATGTTTTGGGTGGATCTGAGGCAGCTCCATATGCTCCTCCCAGATCTGCAGCTCTCGTGCTCCTCGTCGTTGTGAATCGCTGGAGAGGAGTATGGGAATATGAAACTAAGGAGTGGGGAATAGAATGGGGCGCATGTGTCGGCTTGTGCAGTGCCTAGGGAGCAATTGCTTTAAAAGGTTTCATATTCACTAATATAATCCTTACCTTGGCCTCAAGAACAGAGGGTGTGGCTTTGTAAGGTTGCTTTGAGCAACGAAGAAGATATGCCTAGATGGAATTGGAATAAATTTTGACTCTTTACTGTCAATTCTGTCTATAGAAAAATATATGATCATCTCCCTGACAATAACTTTAAAGTGATTTGGAAGGCAAAAATTCCCTTAAGTCAGTACTTAGGCCGATGAAGCGGAGATCTTGGCAAATGAGGGCGACATGGGCGCGGAGGGCATCTGAAAGGAGCATAGACTTCCTGTAGAAAGCACCGGTTTCTCTTGGCCTTTTGCTTGTGTTTTTAGCTATGTTTGCAGAAACAATGTATTTTCGTACTTTTGCTCACTTGGTCCATTCCCATATCCCTACCTACTGTCACATTCTTGGTGTGTTTTCCTTTTTTGCCAATGCTTATGTGACTAGTAAATTCAAATTTAGTTATTTGGTTAGTGCTCTATTAACACCCTTCAACATTACAAAGAATATTACTGTTTATCCTTATTAGGCATAATGCTCAATTAGTTTTGTTGCTATGCCATCTATTTATGCGTCCATTATCCGTATATCTTTATCTGTTTCCGATCCGAATCGGTCACATATCGAACCTGTATCCGTATCCTGAATTATCCGGATTCGTATCCGGATCCGGGAAAAAAATACGGGTTAGGATACGAAAAGAGCAATATCCGCCCGTATCCGACCCGTTTTCACCCCTACCTTGGAGCATGTACAGGCATGCACAGTGTTGTCTATGAGGTTATGCCACATAGAATTTTAGGTGGCATGGGAAAGAAAGGAGGAGGAAAGAAAAATATGTTGGTATATACTAGTCGTTGATCCGTACGCCTGCACGGCTAGTAATTTCTATAAATAGATCTAATCTGTAACGCATGCAATAATATCTTCTCATCTTCCTTTCTATTTTCAGGTCATTGTTTCTTTATTAGGCGCTTAAAGATGACAGTAGATAAGGAAAGCAGAGCTTTCCTTCCAAATGGTACTCCTCTGATATATCATATATCTCTTATAAATAGATAAATAATACCTCTATTATGCCCGGAAGGATTCTAGTGCATGCAAGCCACAAGGTACGCTTTTTGCGAAAAAAACCCTTCGGAAAATCCGAAATCGCGGAAAAGTCCTTCCACCGTTTTTTTGCAAAAGGACCCCGTAAATTTTGAAATTGCGAACAGATCCTTCCACCGGTTATTTTTTAAGAAGAACCTCGTAATTCCGCAAATTCGATCCGACCGCCGGTTCTTTCATCCTGGAAGATTTAGAAATCGAGAACAGGTCCTTTCACCGGTTATTTTGCAAAAAAGTCCCCTCAGTTCCACAAATTCGACAGAGTGCCGGTTCTTTCGACCCGAAAGATTTGAAATTATGTTTAGGTCCGGTTATTTCTAAAAAAACATGAACAAGTCCTTCCACTGGTTATTTTTCAAAAAGGACCCTGTGGTTCCGCAAATTCAACACGTACGTCGGTTCTTTCGACCCAAAAGATTCGAAATTACGTTTAGGTCTGTTTAGTTTGTAAAAAAATGCTTCCACAGATTCAATACGGACATCGGTTCTTTAAATATAGACTATCCAGCCAATTTTTAACCCGGTTCTTTAGACTTAAGAGATTTTGGGTGGGTCCTTACAGAAAAAAACGTGGTTACACAAATTTCCCGATGGCTCCTAGCTAGCTAATTTAAAAAAACACCGCTGAGGAAAACGAAATTACGTTTTTTTCAGGAAAAAACTTGGATCAGATTTTTTCGCACGGCGCGGCATTGCGCGCTTCTCTACTTCGTCGACGACTCCTAGCAGGCTAATTTTGCACGACCGCCGATTCTTAAAGCCCGAAATATTTAAAATTACATTTAGATCCTTCTACCATTTTTGCAACAAGAAAACTTCGGAGTGAGATTTGTGCGGTGCGGCGTAGCGCGCTATACTATCTAATAGATCTAAACCGTGGATGAAAATGATTAAGGAGATTGGATGACCAAGATTTCTCTTTTTTTTAGAATAATGTAGGATTTTCTAGCAATTTTTCTTTTTTAGATTAACGTGAGAATTTCTAGCATGTTGTGATTAACATGCGGGCCTCTAAGAGAACCTCCAATTAGTATATAAAAAGATGGCTTTATATTGTGTGTAATATTTTATAGACAATTTATTAATTATATAAAAGACTATTTCATACAGCTATATAGACAATATATTCTAAGAGACGTTTTTAATCATGTATATAGATTATATAGAGGTGTATAGATAATTATCGTATATACCACTGTATATACGTAAGATGATTTGACATAGTTTTAATCCACGGACTAAGAATAGTTTGGTACCGAATCTTTTATTAATAACAATAATTTCGGAAATTAAAAAAGTGGGACTGATGGGCCAGGAGTTAGAAAACTAGGAAGGACGTTGTTTTTGTTAAGGAACCTCGCTATCAAATAGTCCGGGGTTCCCGAACAGATCTGAATTGGAGAACAGAAAGAGAGAGAGACACGTGTTTAGGGAGAGCAACAACAGAAATTCTTTATTGCTAATGATTGCTTGTACATTAAGGGGGGACCCCTCCTCCTTTTATAGCGCTCAACTAGGGTTTTGGCTAAGGGACCAGCATGGGCCTTCATGGGCTATCAGGGTTTCCCAACACTCCCCCTTGGGCCCTTTGCTGCGAGATGCATATGCCTCATTAAAACTCGGAAAAACCCAAGTGGGAAAAATACTTGGAGAAAGAGTACATAGCATACGCTTACTATGTTGCACGAATTGCCTCGTTAAAAACCTTATGCAAGAAAACTTCATGAAAAACTTGCTAAGGAAAAGAGTACAATTCTCCCAACTTCAATTGCTAATCTTCGAGATTCATGTTGGGTATTCATAATTCATGCTCGAGATTCATGTGGGAGTATGTGAAATATCTCCCCCTAAAATCTGCACTTCTCTAAGTCTCATCGTCCCAATTCCTTTCACGCACCTTTCAAAGGTAGATGCTGGGAGTGATTTAGTGAACAAATCTGCAAGATCTTCACATGACTTAGTATGCAATATCTTGATCTCGTTCATCTTATGCAATTCGTGAGCATAGAAGAACTTGGGGTTGATATGCTTCGTGAGATTGCTCTTCACATAACCCATCTGTGCTTGGGCAACACAAGCTGCATTATCTTCATAAATTATCGTGGGAGTTTGCTCAATGTTCAAGCCGCATGACTTCTGGATGTGGTGAACCATTCTTCTGAGCCATGCACATTCACGAGATGCTTCATACAAAGCAATGATTTCTGAGTGGTTTATCGACGTCGAGACAAGAGTCTGTTTAGACGACTTCCAAGAAATTGCTGTTCCTCCACATAGGAAAACATAGCCGTTTGGGACTTACCAAGATGCGGTCCGATAAATACCAAAGATCGGCATAGCCAACCAAATTCAATTCATTGTTTCTTTCAAAAAGCATCGAGGTCTTTGCTTCCTTGGAGGTAACGGAAGATGTCCTTGATCCCTTTCCAATGCCTTTTGGTGGTTACGCCTGCATCGAAGCTAGCAAATTCACAATAACGCAATATCAGGCCTAGTGCTATTCGCAAGGTACATGAGCGCCCAATTGCACTCGATATGGGAATTCCGCTCCCGTGACTTCCTCCCTCTTCTCTAGGTGCAGATGGGTCCAGTGCGCTTGGAGTGACCTTGAGACCATTGGAGTCTTTGCAGATACACCTTTTCAAAGCCAAATCTTTCCAACACTTTCTGCGTGTAGGTTGATTGGTGTACTAAGATTCCTCTTTGGACATGTTCAAGCTGCAAGCCTAAACAAAACTTGGTTTTACCCAAATCCTTCATTTCAAACTCAAACTTCAAGTATGAGCATGCTTCTTCAATTTCTTCATCCGTCCCAATGATGTTCAAGTCATCTACATAGACGGAGATTATAAAGAATCCATTCGGGGACCGCTGTATAAACACACATGGACAATCTTCGCTGTTTGTATAGCCTTTCTTGCAGAGAAAGTCACTCAGCGATTGTACCACATTCTTCCGATCGTTTCACCCATACGGTGATTTCTCCAATTTCACACTGCATGTGTTTCTATTTGCTCCGTCTTGGTTGGGATAGGAATTCCTTAGGTACTTTCATGTATATCTCCAATCCAAGTTTCCATACAAGTATCTTGTGACAACATCCATTAGCTTCATTGTCAACTTCAAGTTGACCGCCATTGAGATCAAATATCTAAAGGTAATTCCTCCTATGACCGGAGAATAGGTTTCTTCATAATCAACTCCGTGACGTTGAGTGAAACCTTGAGCTACAAGCCTTGCTTTGTACCTTACAACCGTTGTTTTCATTTCTTCCGAACAAAGACCCATTTGTGACCTACGGGTTTATATGGGGAGGTGTGCGATATCGGGCCCAAACACCTCTCTCTTGTTCAAAGAGACTAACTCGCAAGTGATTGCCTTTTTCCATTCTTCCCAATCTAGCCTTTTCTTGCACTCTGCGAGAGATGCAGGCTCGGGATCATGATCAATGATCGAGGCAATCTTCTTTGCAAAGTATGCATCAATGTTGGCTGTTGCTCTATTCAGGGATTCTCTTGTTATTACAAAATTTATGGCCATTTCCTCATGGGGTGCTTCATGCATTTCTACGTGCTCTTCGCTGCTATTCCCTATTGCGGGAGCAAGTTCCTTTAGCTTTTCATCGCCTATGTGTGCGCACACATTATTTCCGGCGGCTTCCTTCAGTGGAAGATCCAAGTCTGGAATTGCCTTTCCTGTTGGCTTCTTTCCAATGCCAGGTCTCAACTGGCTCCCCTTCTTTCCTTGGGGCATTTTCGTGATTGGTTGTGGTAAGTCCTCTCGCCCAGTTTTCTCCAGACGTCTCCGGGTACTTTGGGTTTGAGGAGCCGATTTCTGCTCTTTTTCTTTGAGGCCTCTGAGCAAGTTGAGGATACCTTCTATTTTCTTTGGTATTTCCACCATCTCTCGTGCATTCCTTGCGGGTACATGCGACTTAACCACGCCTTGGATCACAAAATGATCAGCGGTTCATTTGCTAAATTCGCAAATCAATTATCTTCGGACTTCTTGATTTGCTTCATTAGCGGGGTCATGTGCGGGATCCCGGTGGAATGCCATATGATTTCCGGTATTTTTCATCCAAAGGTTGATTTCTCCCTAATGACGGAAACGATCCTCGTCAAAAATGCAATCAACGAATCGGATCAGTATGCAAGTCTCGATTATGGGTTCCAAATACCGATTATGGATGCACTCTCATAACCAACGATATCCCGGACTTGCGGAGAGGGCCCATTGCGATCCGTGAGGGTGGTATAGGTACATATACCATACACCAAAATTTTCTAAGATGGGAGATCTTCGGGATGATCCCGTGCACAAGCTGCATAAGAGAATGGATGTTGTAGGCCGACGGTCTAAAATTGATAAAAGCTGCTGCGTGCAGGCTGCGTGTCCCCAACAAGTGTTGGGCAAGTTACAACTCGCAAAGCGGTCCGCAATGAACTTAATCCTCTTTATTAGTGCTTCGCTAGTCCATTCTGCGTATGGACGTGCGACGGAGTGCTCAACGCTATCCTCGTTGCCGTGTAATAATCATCAAATGCCTTTGAAGTAAATTCTCGGCATTGTCCATTCTAATGGACTTCACGCGATGATCGGGAAAGCATTCTTAATTCTTATGATCTGCGAGATCGACTTTGCAAAAGCATGGTTTCTTGTTGACAACAAGCATACATGCGACCATTTCGAGGAAGCATCGATGAGCACCATAAAGTATCGAAACGGCCCGACAGGGCTGAATCGGACCGCAAATATCCCCGGATGCGTTCCAGAATGCGGGGATTTCACTTTGCACTTTCATAACAGAGGGTCTAGTTATTAATTTCCGGTGGCACATGCGGGCACACAAAATCTTCATGATTCGGAAATTTTTAACATTAATGCCATGACCTTGTGAGTTGTTTACTATATTTCTCATCATTCTAAGACCGGGATGGCTTAATCTACCATGCCATAAAGAAAATAACTCGAGCTTCTAAAAGCAGTCTTCAAGGAAGTATACACTTGGGTGCATGAATATTCGTGTAGTACAACCTGATTCATATGAGGGACATTTTCTAATACCATTTTTCACATACCGCGTGCTTCACAATGCACAAGTATTCTTTACCATTTTCTTCATTGGTTTCTACGTGAAAACCATTGGCGCGGATGTCTTTAAAGCTTAAGAGAGTGCGTTGATTCGTGGTACAAAAGGGCTTCTTCAATTACCAAAGTTGTACCCATAGGCAATATAATAGTGGCTCTTCCTAAGCCGATTACATATGAGTCGCTTCCTGCGATCGTAGTAATCTTTCCAGCGTTCTTCGTGATTGACTGGAAATACTTAGACTCTCTTAAGATGGTATTTGTTGTGCCACTGTTCAACAATGCATATCTCTTCCATTTGGGCGCTACACGATTTCTAGATAAAAGAAATATAATTCTAATCGATAGAGGCAAAAACAATCCAAATATTGCTTGCAAAATTTGAAGAATACTGGAATAAAGAATAAATTGCGATTTATTCATGAAAGAAGTATGCTCTTCTAGAGCTTACAATTCATTATTCAAGGAAAAAGCTAACAACCATAATCTAAAGAAAATGCATTAAATGTAATCATGAAATATGCATTAATTTCGCTTCTATGTCATCGAAGAAGTTCTCTTCATTTGCCATAATAATGGTCGCAGGATCGATGTCCGTGCTATTACGTGAGGATGAGGCAAGTGGGGTATCTACATCCATGACATCATCATCACCGATGTTGGCGAAGTGTGCTTCCTGCGAGGCGTTTTCCTTTGCCTTTCTTTTAGCTCGATATGCGTTGATCACTTCTTTGGATTCCCGACATATCTTCGACCAATGTCCCCAAGTACCACACTTGAAGCACGTTTGGTTCTGCTGTCCATACGGCTTGGCGTGCGCCTTTTCTTTGTCTTCCATCTTCACAGGGGCTTTGGACTTTCCTTTGGCCTGGGGTCTCTCTTTTCCACCCTGCTTACCCTTCTTTCTATGAGTGGGTTTTCTCACCTTGTAGCTATTGGCATTGACTTCTGTGCCAGTGCCTCGTCCAGATGGCTGCGAGACATAGTTCTTGCGTAGAACATCGTCTTGCGATTCCGCAACTTGCATTACATCAATCAGTTCGCTATACTCCTTGTATGCGCCCCGACGATAGTGCGTGCGCTCTGGATAGCATTAGGGTGAAAGGTAGAGAGAGTTTTCAATCTTCTCTTCATTAGTGATCTTCTTGCCACATAGAGAGAGATTGGTACAAATTCATGCAAAGCGTAATTGTACTCGCCATCGCTTTATAGTCTGCAAATCTCAGGCGCACCCAATCTTGCTGTGCTTGGGGCAAGATGGTGTACTTGAGTTTTTCGAACCGCTTCTGAAGTGCAGTCCAAAGCTCAAGTGCACTCTTCTCAGCCATATATTCATTCTTCAGAGTGGCTGAGAGGTGGTGCCTGAGAAAATGCAGAGCTTGATCGTTCTGCTCAACGGTAGGTTTTGCGTCCTGCGAGGACCCTAGACTAATCGCGGAGCGGAACTTCTTGCCCCCAAGAACAATCTTCACGTCCGATGCCCAAGTGAGGTAGTTCTGATCGTGCGGGGCCAGTTCTTCAAACTCACGATTCACAATGCCAGACATCTGCATGATTTCAGAATTCTAGTTTAGATTACTGCGTGTAATCTGATAGAAAAAGGTTGCAAAAGGCATAAAGTGCAGAAAAATTAAATGCTATGCATTGCAATATATTAAATAAAGCAAATGATTCAAAATTCATAAAGAATATTCATAAAACAGAGAAATAAAGCAAGAAAAATTAAAAACAGAGCCAAATAAATCTTCTTGATTTTCTGCCAATTTTTTCAAAATTTTCTGCAATTTTTCTGCTATTTTTTTCTTTTCTTTCTTCTTTTTCTTTTCTTTCTTTTTTTTTCTTTTCCGGCCGACGGCCAGCTGGGCCATTGCCCGTTCATTTCGGCCCAAACGCACGCGGCTAGGGTTTCCCCTAGCCGCCGTCGCCATTTTTTTTTCTCTCGGGCGCGTTTCTTTCCTTCTCCCCGTGCGCGTTTCTTCTCTTCTCCCCCGTGCGAGTCCTCTTCTTTCGTGCGAGCGACGCAGCGGACTCGGCAAGGGGCGGCGCGGGGCGTATGCATGAGGCGAGGCGCCGCGCCAGGCGCCGGCGGATAAGCGAGGGCGGCGGGCCAAGGCACGACGCGGCGAGCCGGGTCATGAGCCGGAAGAAAAAAGGAGGCGCACAAGCACCACGGATTCTTCGGGTGGGCCGACGGCCGGTCTTCTTCGGCGCGATCATGGCGAAATGGCCGAGGCGACGGCGGCGGCGGGTCTGCGTGCCTAGCCATTTGGTGGCGGGCGCCGGCGAGTCGAGGCGGCGGTGGCGGCGGCGACCGAGCGCTGGTGGTCGGGCGGCTCGGTCGAGCGAGCCGGACCGAGCGCGATACATCGGCGCGGCGCGGCTGGCGGCGACGGGCGGGCGCTTGCGCGGAGCCCAGATCAGCGGCGGAGCGGCGCGACGGGCGCGGAGGCCGAGCGGCCGGGCGGCGCGCAGCGCAAGAAGGCCGAGCGGCGTCGGCGGCGGCGGGCCGACGCTCGTGGCGGCGAGGAGGCCTAGGCGGCGCCGGCGGCGGCCGGGCGCGATACCGAGGCGGCGGCGACGGTCTGGCGCGAGCGCTAGCTATGAGTCTGGCGGCGGCGGCTGGGGCGGCGCTGGCGCGCATGCGAGCCGGTCGGCCATGGCACCGTGCTCGCCGGCGGATGCGGTGCCGATGACGCGACGGAGGCGGCTTGCGGCGACGGCCGACCACGGCTGGCTTCAAGCCGGCTTGCAGCGCCAGATCGATGAAGCGGCGGCGAATGGCGCGCGAGCGCGAGGCCGACCGCATGTTTTTTCCTTCTTTTTTTTTGTTGATGATGAACAGTAAAACTGATCTATAAAATAGTCTTGTACTGTAGCTTCGAGCCATAAGACGAAAAACAGAAAACAAAGGCGTAGGATAGATGCATGCATAAGAACGACAGCGATTAGATACAATCACCGATTCTCACCTCTTCTCACCTTTTCAATTTTGATCTCCGTAGAGCTTCGTGCTGATAACGTGTTAAGGAACCTCGCTATCAAATAGTCCGGGGTTCCCGAACAGATCTGAATTGGAGAACAGAAAGAGAGAGAGATACGTGTTTAGGGAGAGCAACAGCGGAAATTCTTTATTGTTAATGATTGCTTGTACATTAAGGGGGGCCCCTCCTCCTTTTATAGCGCTCAACTAGAGTTTTAGCTAAGGAACCAGTATAGATCTTCATGGACCATCAGGGTTTCCCAACAGTTTTGAAGAGCGTCGAGACCTGAACGTGATCGAAAAGCACTTCCATACCTGGTGGTTCTGTAGAACCGGGTCCACGCAGACGCAGGCCGCACGATGGGCACGGCATGCCCAAAACTAGAACCCCAAGTGAGTGGTTAGCCAAGTCTTGCCCAAATGGGCTCCAACACCTTAGAGTAGATGACAAGCCCTACGGCTCACCTCAGCAACTCGTCCCCGGTGCCGTGCCGCTCGCCGGTGATGTTCTTCCTCAATTTGGCCGCCGCCGCAACTTTTTTGTGGCCACTCAACATGTGCTGTTCGAAATCGGTATGTATGGGGTTAGGGATGTGATTGCTTGGTTTCGAATTGAAATAGTTCGATGCTGCTTTGTTATGGTGTGATATGGACTGACTTTGTGGTTCGAAAAATAGATTGGGTTGGGAAGCTAACAGGTTAGAAGTGGCTGTGGCTTCAACTTTTTATTACCGATTTCGAACTGCGAGGTTTCACTGCAAGCGATGTGTTTGAAGCGGTAGGAGGTGGTCTGTTCATGCATCTATGAGCACGGCATGTTCCTATCGCTGCTCTGTTTCTATACAAAGGACGTCTCAGTTAATGTACTTTGCATCTAATGATGTTTATATTGGTTCAAATTTGAAGATCTTCATGACCTGTTTAGAACGCTTCGGTTTTACAAAAAAAAAAAATTGATACCAAACGATTCAATTCCCACGTTCCAAATGGGCCTGAGAACGAAAATTTGTAACTATTGTTTGTACACATTCAAGTTGGGATATTGAGCTCAAATCATTTGATGCATTTTGTATACTAATTTTTAGAAATGATAATGAAATCGGAAGGTTTTCTGTACAACAGATGGTTAAGCCCATGTACAAACATCTCTCGTACTATCTGGCATGTCCACACTGGTCATCTGGAAAGGCAAACTCCCCTTAGAAATCAAAATCTTGTTATGTCTTATGATTAAGAGAAACTGGCACGGCAATCCACCTTGTTATTTTTGCAATCAAAATGAAACTCCTCAACGATTGTTCTTTGAATGTGTGGTTGCAAAATCGAGTCGGCGGGTTGTTGGCATTTGCTTGGAGGCTAATTGTCGTTCCAATTCATTGCGGCAATATTTAGGTTCTGTTTGTTTCGCCTTAGGTTTTTTGGCTTTTGGCTTAAAGCTAGTTTTTTTTGGCTTAACGAGCTTTTAAGCCATCTGCTTTTAAGTCAAGACATGCTGTTTGGTATCCTAGCTTTTTGATGGGTTGGATGGTGTAGCTAGGGTTCACAAAACCGGCGAAGACTACGGTTTTCGAGCGTACCATTGCGGTTCGATATCCAAAACCGCTCGGTAAACCGTTTTAATTTAATTTTTTTAAAAAATCAAAAAAAATTGAAAAATTTATGCGTTGAAAACCTCTTGAAAACTGTTGAAAAACCACGGTTTTCGCTCGAAAACCGTTTCTTAAAAACCGAGCGGTTTCTCGCGGAAAACCAAATGGTTTTCGATTTTTTTGAATTTTTTTCAAATTTATTTGATTTCTTAACCCTTCGATTTCTAACATTTTTTGAGCGATTTTTCGAGCGGTTTTTGCGGTTTTTGAATTTCGAAATTCGATTTTGTGAACCCTAGGTGTAGCTTATTACTAGAAAGTTTGAAATACCCTTTAAGGTTGTAAGGATTTTTCTTATGTACTGATTTATCTAATACAAATGTTTTATACTTTTTTCAATGAATGTCGTATTGAAAAATATAGATTAATCTTGAGATCAAATTTCATTATGAGCATAATTATTTATCAACTTGATCCGGATCGGTGGAGGAGAAAGGAGGCTGGGGACGGCAGAGGAGGGAGGGGGTCGAGGACGGCAGAGACCGGAGCAACGGAGGGAGAAGGCATCTCGCACAGGGGAGCGAGAGAAGACGAGGAGAAATGAGGAGATGGGAGAAGGATTCTTGAGTTTATATATGATGGCATTTGGTGGGTAATTTTTGAGAATTCCAGTGGCAAAGGGTTATTTCATCCCAAAAAAGCCCAAAAAAGCACCTCTCACCTGGCTTTTGGCTTATAGTTATATAGTGGCTTTTGGCTTTTTTTAAGCCTGGCTTAAAAGTCAGTCGTTTGTTTCGGCTTTGGCTTTTCTGCTTTTAAGCCAGTGAAAAAGCCGAAACAAACAGGGCCTTAAGCTGGACCTACTACTACTTGCTCCCGGGGGAGAAAATATACACTGTTGGTGGTGCGGTAAGGTGGGGTGGTGCTGGAGCCACCAAAGTAACACTCTCCTTCACGTATGGAATAGAAGTGTGCTATAATTATTTTTTTAATTATATCAACTGGGTCTTAAACTCAAGATCTCTTGGCTCTGATACCATATTGAGTTGCATGTACCAGTCAGTTCACCCCGAAAGCCTAAGCTAATAAGGAAAGGTGGGCAATTCACTTATACTTCAACACGAAGGAGGGCTGCTTGCTCGACCGTCGGCGGGGCGGGCAGGCCCTCTGTCTGCGGAGCGGCGGCGGCTGTACTGTAGGGTGGGGTGGTGCTGGAGCCACCAGAGGAGCGTTACCACCGGCCCACCGCGCGGACCACGGCCTCACGGCGGAGGCGGCTGGTGGGGGTGGATGCAATGGTGGAATCCATTGGCTGTAACCAATACTCACGCCTAAGGGCATGTACAATGAGAGATGTCACGTAGGATTTTAAGTGATTTGAAAGAGATAGAAGGAGAGTGAAAGCTATTGTTTACTATTTAATAGACAGTCTTATAGATAGCTTTGCATTTTATGTACCATTATATAGACAGTCTGTTAATTGAATAAGAGACTATTACAGATAACTATATAAATGATCCATTGTATGAGTTGTTTTTTTTGCTGTCTGTAGATGATATGAATATATAATATAGACAGCCACCGTCAATACCACTATAGGCGAGGAGACCAGAAAGGGTGTCTACTTCATGGTACTGAAGTTAAAATGCTGTAAAAGTACTATACTACTGGTGGCAGTTGTTTACTATCATCTTTTGCTTGAGTTTCAACAGGAGGGGTTAGTAACTTAGTAGTCTGATGCAGAACAATATCTTGTAAAAACTATTTTTCCGATCCAGTTAATGGAAAATGAGGTATGTCCCCAGATCGAAAAAAAGTCCTCGATAAATGTCAGAAGCTCCATGTTGGATTTCGCCTTTGACATACTCAAGAACAATTATCATTTTTCACATGCACTAAAAAAAATAATTACGAAACTTCAACTCAATTCAGCGATTCAAGCTTTGGAGGATCTTAAACTAATCCATGCCTCCATATATATGTGCATTCTGTTTCCTTGAAAAATAAAGGATAACTAATGCATGGAGCAATTAATTTCCACGTTCCAGTGATTCAGTGTTCTAGCTAACGAAGAACTTCCCGATTGCATGTTAGGTTCAATTAATTTGTCTATATTAGATTGTAGTAAAGACCAGGGCAACTTCAGTGGAAAAAGAGGGCATCGATCCAAATCATTGCATCGCATGAGAAGTGTATAATATGTTGCCATTACCTCTTGGGATGAGGGGCAGCGGACAAGGAGTAGCAGAACAGGGAGCAGCATCAGAGGAGCTCTGAACAAAGATAGTCAAATCCTAAGCAACAGATGGGCTCGGTTGGATGCGGTTCTGCAGAGCGTCGATCGCGACTGGACGCTGTTCATAAGGACGCCCTTCCTAGTTTTCTAATTCCTAGCCAACCTTTCCAACTTTTTTAATTCCGAAAAATATTAATTTTTATTAATAAAAATCAGAGTTTTGTGCCTTTATAAATCTTTGGGTGATTGATTTTTATTTTAAGTTGATGCCACTTTGGTAGCCAATATGGATAATTAATGGACAACACACTGCGTATGAAATTAAGTTGATGCTATTTTAAAGCATAGTTTGCTACTTTTGCTTGCTATGTTAGGTGTGCTTTGCTAGTTGCTAGAAACTGTTTGTATGCACATCATTTGGAAGATTCAGCCTTAGACATAGGTAGGAACACGCACGATGCTTAGAATATAAAGCACGTGATATTACTCTTTGTCATGTAATTTCGGCAACCCACAATCTTTATGAAGTCACAGTCCTGCTTTGTTATTATAGGTAAACTTGCTCTGCAACTCGGCCACAATCTTGTAACTTTTTTTTTATCACCAAAAATAGTGATGAAGCGACAAGAATGTCACTGGTAAATTAGCATCATAGCATGCGTTTCCCTGTAATTCTATTTTTTTTCTTTCACATCACTAGTCTACAGTGAGCTGGCCTAGACAACTATGAATCTTGAGACTTGACATGATCAAACAACAACAATTAATCAATCTCTTGTGCATGCATGAAATAAAAGAGCACTTCGCAATATCGCTAGTAAGCCGTCTAAAATGTTCACTGTTTCTTCGGTATATATGGTAGTAAGCCATCTGGATTTTGGAAAACATCTTTCAGGAGTTTGAGAGGCACTCATATGGCAAGAATCAAGAGGCATTAAGTTGCCAATGAATTGGTGTGAGCTTGAAGCCTACTTGGTTGTTAGTCAAATTCCTTGTCTCAACTCACTGGTCTTGGAGCTGCAGTGCATTCTGATTCTAAATTCTTCAAAAATCGAGTGAATGACAGCTTCTTATTCTCCAAGAAGATTTTTGACAAACTTCTCTCACAATCAGAAGCATATTTGTACACAAAATCAGAAACTATCACTTACTCGATTCTTAGAGAATTCAGAATCTGCACAATCAGAAGCTGTCCCAAACAAGACCTTACAATGAATGACTAACTATTTCCTTTATGGCATAAGGGGCAAAAGGTTTGCTTTCTCGCTAACTAGATCAGAATCAGACTACCCCACATTATAATAAGATATACTAGGTAGGGACACGCGCGATGCCGCGCCGCGCGAAAAAACTTGATCCACGTTTTTTTAAAAAACAATACGTAATTTCGTTCTTTTGTTTTTTAAAAAATTGACTGGTTAGGAGCCAGCAGCGAATTTGCGTGATCGCCACGCGAAAAAATTGATCCGAGTTTTTTTTTCTGAAAAAAAACGTAATTTTGTTCTTCTCGGCTTTTTTTTTAAAAAAATCACCTGGCTTGGAGTCATCAGCGAATTTGCGTAACTACGGTTTTTTTGTAAGGACCCACTCGGAATCTCCGGGTTTAAAGGACCGGGCTAAAAATTGGTTGTATAGTTTGTAAGGACCCACTTGGAATCTCCGGGTTTAAAGGATCGGGTTGAAAATTGGTTGTATAGTCTAGGTTTAAAGAACCGGCGTCCGCGTCGAATTTGTGGAAGCATAATTTTTTTTACAAAATAACCGGACTTAAACATAATTGCGCGAAAAAATTTGATCCGACTTTTTTTTTAAAAAAACGTAATTTCGTTCTTCTCGTTTTTTTTAAAAAAATTGACTGGCTAGGAGCCAGCAGCGAATTTGCATGACCGCCATGCGAAAAAATTTGATCCGAGTTTCTTTTTTTTAAAAAAACGTAATTTCGTTCTTCTCGGGTTTTTTTTTGAAAAATCGCCTGGCTAGGGAGCCATCAGCGAACTTGTGTAACTACGGTTTTTTTGTAAGGACCAACTCGGAATCTCCGGGTTTAAAGGACATTTTATGAAAAAACATAATTTCGTTCTTCTCGGTTTTTTTTTGAAAAAATTGCCTGACTAGGAGTCATCAGCGAATTTGTGTAACTACGTTTTTTAAGGACCCACTCGAATCTCCAGATTTAAAGGACCGAGCTGAAAATTGGTTGTATAGTCTAGGTTTAAAGAACCGCCGTCCGCGTCGAATCTGTGGAAGCACGCTTTTTTTTTGCAAAATAATCGGACTTAAACATAATTTCAAATCGTTCTGGTCGGAAGAACCAGTGCCCGCGTGGAATTTGCGAAACCATGGGGTCTTTTTTGCTAAATAACCAGTAGAAGGACTTGTTCGTGATTTTAGAATCTTTCGGGTCGAAAGAACCGGTGACCCGTTCGCGATTTCAGAATTTTTAGGGTCCTCTCTGCAAAATAAACAATAGAAGGACTTATCCGCAATTTTTGGAATTATCGAAGGGCTTTTTCGCAAAACAAAGGACGTGGCATAGCTGGCCTTGCGCCATTCCTTTCCAACGTAAGATACCTATACTATATGTAATATAATTTTTTTTTTCGAAAAAGAATTTGAACGTAACATTTTTTTCTAAAAAAGAACCTAAATATAATTTTTTTTTTCCGAAGAAGGACCTAATCGTATTTTTTTTCTTCGCAGATCGGTTCGAGCCATGAGCCGAGCCACCGCCGAGCCGGCTCAAACGCACCACGGCAAATCGTCCATAACTAATGAAGGTAGTATATTATTAGAACACTGCTACTACTTCGCCTCAATGTTATGAAATTCTCTTGTAGTGTGGCCTGCAACCATCAGTGAGTTATTAAGACTAGTATAGTACCATGTCTTCCGGTTTTCTTTTTCCAACACGTAACATATGGTCATTTCCTTTTCTAGAACGTTTGTTTCCTTTTCCTTAATTCTAGGATATTTGTTTCCTTTTCCTTGAGATGATGCTGGAGGTGAGGGGAGATCTGTTGTGGGCTATAGGGATGAGTTAGACACATTAAACAATGGCCATCGGATGTGGGTGAGTAAAGCTGAGGAAAGATCTGAGAGGTTAATTTTGATGGAGACAAGTTTCTGGAGACGTTTCACTGGGTGCATGAAGGTTGGGCTATCTCTAGTGGGGTGTATTATTTGGGGTGGACGTAGAAAAGAATGTTTAGATGCATTATAAAGGGGTATAGATACTTGAGTTGCAACGTACTTGAAATATAACAAACACGCACGGAATTATCATAATTAGTGATTGATGGGAGTCGTAAAACATATTGTTAAATTTAGAGGTTTTAAGGGGATGTTTGGTATGATGCCTAATGTTACTAAATTTGTGGCTAGCATTTCGTTTATCACATTTGGATGGTAAGTCAAACTTTTATCTAAGCCTAGTTATAAAAAAGTTGGCCGTGAATCAATGACCCTTCCCACGTTACTGTGTAGTATTGACTTGAGCAACCATCAGCACATGTGTGTTAAATCTGAGCTTGAGCAAGTTTCTTTAACTTATACAGGCAATCACCTTCAAAAAAATATGGAACTAATGAAAATTGTGAGTAAGAACCACAAAATTCACCAACGAGCTTTTCCCCTTCAACGACGATGCATCTCCTCGAAAGACATTATCCTCAAGTGTCGAATGCTAATTTTAGATCCTTAGGTGGCTATGAGACGAGCGACGGAGTAGTGCGACTATAGGTTTTTCTAGATTGCATTAGGATAACAAAGACAAGGATCAAGTTAGGTCTCACGAGTTGTGGCGATGAGACAGGTGATAATAGTCTTTAAGGCAGAAGTGACGCAACAATGGTAGGGTTATGTTGCTAGAGACGTAAATGACGGTTGTGTTATTTGGCAGTATACGCTTAGCAGTTACAGAGAGCATGCAAATATCTTATCAATAAACTCTCGTAGAAATACGAGTCGAACGCATATTCGATACCATTTCTAGTTTTTACTTCATTTTAGTCCCTCTCTGTTTTTTTTTAAAAAAATGCCATGTCACAACGAAAGATACCCATGAGATCGAAATCCGAGAGTTCGCATGGGCAGTGGAGCATCTCTCAAGGGCTTATATTCGCAAACAATTGGACACATCACAGATCCCTTCCCATATCATAAAAACCACATAAGCCAAGGTCTAAAGCGAAAAGGGTCCGTCTAAAAGGGAAAAATCCTGGACATCTTGGCTCATTTTTTTTCTCACTTCTCGCCTGGCTGCTAGGGTTTTATCTCTCTCTCCGCTCCCAGAGGAGGCGCTTCTCGCTCTGATTTGTCCTCCCCGACCCGTAGATTCCTCCTCTTAATCTGGTAATCTTGGACTCCCTCCCCTGCCCGCCGATTTCCTTGCGATTTTTTTTGAGATTTCTCGAGTTTTTTTTATCCTTTTCTCGGGGTGTTACTGCTAGCTGTTTTTGGATACTCTCCAAGATTGGATTCGATGGTTTTGTGGGGATCGATCATTGGTGTGGTACGGTTGTGATTTGGGTTGGGTTTTAGCTCGGACTCGGGTTTAGGGTTGCTTGCGGTTCTGCATGTCGATTCAGATGGCTATATTTTCCTTCTCCTGGATGTTGGTTCGGTTGGAACCACATCTCTTAATTGGTATCCGTAAGTTCGAACTTTGTAGTGTGTTTCTAGTAATATAAATCGGGTGCAATACCTTTTTTTTTTTTTAATAAAAAAATGTCGATTCAGATAGGATTTTTTAGTCCCTTTTGGGTTAGATTCCATGGATTTGTTTGAAGTACAGAGAAGAAATCTTTGTTAAGTGCTATGATTTCGAGCAAGGTGATAATTAAAGAAGTAAAATCTTTTACATGTTTGCAGGGCAGTCGCGTAATGGTCGCGGCATAGGAAGGGAGGCATTGGGAAGACCAGGCAAGAAGACTCTTGTAGTTGGACATGGCGGCTGCAGAGGCTGCCGCGGATTCATTGGGTCCACGATTTGCTCCTGATGACCCAACGCTCCCGGCACCATGGAAAGGACTAATCGATGGCTCAACGCTGTACTACTGGAACCCTGATACAAATGTGACCCAGTATGAGAGGCCGGCGGCAGCCGCACTTCCCTTGCCTACGGGTCCTCCTCCAACCACCTCTACACCCATGGCATCAGCACCTGGGGCTTTTGCACAACCTAGCGTGCAGTTAGGCCAAGTTGGGCAGGTGGCGCAGCAGGAGCGTCTTGGTCAGAGATTATGTCCTCAGGTTAGCCAGGTTGGGCAGCAGCAGCAGCCCCAACAGCCAGGCCAGCAACCGCTGTTTCAGCACTTAGCTCAGCATCAAGCTCCGTTTCAGCAAGCACAACAGGTGCCGTATCAGCAGCAGCAGATGCCAAACCAGCAGGTGCCACAGCAGCCACCAGCTCCTCAGTACCCCAACCTGCATCCGCAGTCGATGCCATACCAGCATGTTCCTTATATGCAACCCCAGCAGCAGCAGCAGGGCCCACAATATTCATATCAGGTAGGCCAGCAGCCACAAATGTTACAAACTTCCTATAATCAAGGTCAGCAGCCTCCAATCCCACAAGCTGCCTACAATCAAGGTCAGCAGCCACCAGTGCCACCAGGTACCTACAATCCAGGTCAGCAGCCTCCAGTGCCACAAGGTACCTACAATCATGGTCAGCAGCCGCCAATGCCGCAAGCTGCCTACAATCAAGGTCAGCAGCCACAAATGCCACATGCTGCTTACAATCAAGGTCAGCAACCACAAGGAATGAGGATCCCTCAGAGTCAAGTGCAACACCCACAGCAATCACCGAGCTTTCATAAACCTGCCCAGGCTTCACAAGTGCCACAAGCTTCACAGTCTCAAGGACTTCAAATGCCGTCTCAACAGGGCCAACTCCAGCATGGCTTTCAGGTCACTCAGCATGGAAAACAGCAGCATCATGGCCATGTAGGTGCCCAGCTGAGCCAAGTGTCACATGGGCAACAAAGTTCCACGTTGAAGGTTGACGAGGTGGGAGGTCATGAAGGAAAGCAGACTGGCGTTTCATTACCACTCAGTCAGCAGCGTGGCCAAGCTCCTCTTTCAAACCAGCAGTTACCTTCTAATCATCAACTTCCTGGAGCCCATAATCAGCTAAATATTCCTGGAGTAGGAGGGCCATTATATCCTGGAAAGCATCATCTTGGTGGATCATCTCCAGGTGAGACTAATAACATGAGTTTTTTGAGCTCACCTGCTCAGATGCATCAAGGTGGAGTGGATACAAACTACCGACAACAACCGGCTAGCAGCCATGCAGTTCCAAATCATATTGTTCCTTCACCAGTTCGACCTCCAATGGGTTTCAAGATGGGCAATAGTGAGGATCACTTTGAAAGAAATGACCTTCACTCTTCTGGCAGGTTTGATGGAACAAATGCCCTCCAGCAGCAGCCAAAGCTTGCTGCTCTCCCACCTTCACAAAACCGCCTGGTAATAATATTTCATACAGCACTGTAAATTCTTATGAAATCAATAATCCATTTTTTACTACTTAAATAAAAGGTCATATCACACTAATAAATTATGAAGTTCCCTGCTGTGGTATCACTTGTCAGTTCTCATGAAAATGAAAAAATTTCCCATCAGAATGTTATGATTGGTATTGAAAACTCTATGGAAAGAAACATAAAAAGGCCTGATAATGATTTATGTTGTTTGTTGTATACTTCAAATTACAGCCCTTATGGCTTCAATGCTTTCTATCAATTCTCTCCACACTTCCCTCAATTTCTGAAGTTGTCACCATTAACTCTACTGTTCATAATCTTGTACAGCAGGATATGAGGAACGGCCCACCTTATCCCCAGCCAGATAATTTGGGTGGTTTTAACATGACACCTCCGCATTCAGTGCCAAACCCGCATAATCATGGTACATTTCCTAGTGGAGCTACAATGAGGCCACCATCCAGAATGTTTGCTCCCCTGGATTTCCCGAGCATTGCTTCAGCTGATGCATATCGTCAACACCATGAAGTCACTGCAATGGTAATGAGTCAATTGCATGGTTATGTTCTGTCAAAAATACTGAAACACATTTCACAGCTTAAAAGATGACGATAATACTGTTTCTCTTTCTACTGTTGCTTCTTAAAGATTTTTAGCATGCTGTTCCAAATCTGGGCCACAGATCTTTTAATAATTCAGCCACATGTTAGCATTTTGGAGATTCTGTTTAACGTCTAACATTACAAGACAAGAGAATGATATTGTTTTTGTAGCATACAAAAAACTGACATTTTTAAATGCGGTGCATACATCTCCGATTAATCACAACAATATTAATGCCTATGCAGAAAACATGAGAGGGAAATATTTTTACAATCCTATTTGGATTTTCTAATCTGTTATACGTATCTTTTTGAAATTCCACAAGCCCAAATGATGCATTGTTTGCTGGACTTCTTTGTATTTATAACCCATGATCTACGGTTGGCCATAATTTAGTGTGATCTGTTGCCTTATGTACAACTCAGTAAATTTGACAGAACGATGAGCTTAAAATCTCTTGGGGTTTACAAGTGCATGTTCTACACTTCTGCTGTCACCTCTTGATTTTTCTAGTTGAACTGGTCTACCAGATGTTTTATGTTCTGTCTTTTATCTCCTGTAAAGCTTTGTTACATGCTATCCTGTTTCTTAAAAATATTCAGGGTGAGAATGTTCCTCCTCCGTTTATGACATTTGATGCTACTGGATTCCCTCCAGAGATCCTGAGAGAGGTATGTTTCGTTTTGAGTTGCACTTTGCTACTGGTGGATGCATTAGTAAAATTGTTCTTTCTTATATTTCCTCATCTAGAAATTCTTGTCAGCATGGGTGATAAAAAAACATTTCTTAGAAGTCAAAATTGGCTTTTTAGGTAGTAGACACAGCACATGGTATTGCTCATTTGTAGCACATGTCATATGCTGTGATGATGGATACCATATTTTAACTAGTGCCCATCTTTGGGGCACTATAGTGACATACTTGGGGCTATTTTCTGCTGACAAGTATTGGAAGGATTGATGTTCTTTCAGATTATAAAATGTGGCTGAGGTTTCCCGCTTCTTGTCTCTGCCACTGTGAATCTACAAAGAGCCCCTTCATGCTTTGAGTTGCTTAAGTAAGCAGCCATATTCACTTAGGATAGCATTTAGCATTCTTCCCATCATAGATAGCTTTTCTTTTACTTGGCACTGATTGCCTATAATTTTCTACAGATGCGCATGTTCTTATGATTCTTATTTATTTTTTTCATTTCAGATCCATGCAGCTGGATTCTTAAACCCCACTCCAATTCAAGCTCAAACATGGCCTGTTGCACTGCAAAACCGCGACATAGTAGCTATTGCCAAGACAGGATCAGGGAAGACACTAGGGTACCTTATTCCTGCTTTTATACATCTGAGGAGATGCCAGAACAATCCAATATTGGGCCCTACAGTGTTGGTTTTGGCCCCTACTCGTGAGCTTGCTTCACAAATACAAGATGAAGCAGTCAAGTTTGGCCGATCATCTAGAGTATCCTGCACAGTAAGTTCTGACCTGTTCTGCATATGCTTTTGTTTATCTTTAACACACTGGATGACTTCTGATCATAATCATGGCAATTACATTTACAACTTTTGTCTTGTATGGTAATGCATAATTGTTAGATACGTCTGTAGACTCAAGTCTGGTTCTCTAGAAAGTTTGCTGTTAGTTTAACAGTTGAAATCGAGTCTTGTTCTCAACAAAAGAACCAAGTCTGGATGCCAAAATAATCCAGTGTTAACTATAGAAACCAGCTCGTTCTTGGAGTGGCCTTGCATGAACCTGTGCACCAAATAATAATTTTGTTATCGATTTGCCTTGTAGAAAAATTTACTGTATTTGTCGTGCTCTGTTACTAACATATCACAGTCCTTAAATTGATGTTCATTATTGACTTATTTTCCCAGTGCCTTTATGGCGGAGCTTCAAAGGGCCCACAGCTAAGAGAACTTGAGCGTGGAGCAGATATTGTGGTAGCCACACCTGGACGTCTTAATGATATTCTGGAGATGAAGAAGATTAGCTTCCATCAAGTTTCATTACTTGTGCTTGATGAAGCTGACCGTATGCTAGACATGGGTTTTGAGCCACAAATACGGAAGATTGTGGATGAGATTCCTCATAATAGACAGACTCTGATGTATACTGCCACTTGGCCCAAGGAGGTTACAAAAATAGCGGGGGATTTACTGAGAGATCCTGTCCAGGTCAATATTGGTAGCATCGATGAACTTGTTGCCAACAAATCCATCACACAGGTATTCATATGGCTGAATGCATATGTTTGTTTCATTTAGGGTGTTCTAGGTCTTGTCTCTTAAGGTGGCAACTGCTGATTGTTGTCCAGGGTTCTAATAATGTTTAAATTGTTTGGCAATTGAATTCTTGAGCACCTAATTCAATATGATGCCCTTGATCTTTTGTATTATTTGGCCATCTCTTCTTCTGGATGATCCATTCCTAAGGTTTACCCCCTGTGTACGGATGCAGTATGTAGAGGTGGTCCTGCCAATGGACAAGCAGCGGCGCTTGGAACAGATTCTTAGAGCTGAAGAAAGGGGTTCAAAGATCATCATATTCTGCTCAACCAAGAAAATGTGTGACCAGCTTGCTCGTGGCATTGGTCGTAGTTTTGGTGCAGCAAGTATTCACGGCGATAAATCGCAGGCTGAAAGGGATCATGTTCTTAATCAGTTTCGGACTGGCAGGTCTCCAATATTGGTAGCCACAGATGTTGCTGCTCGTGGACTTGACATCAAAGACATCAGGTGATATGCTTGTTTTTGATATTGTATCACATGGCACTTATAAGTGATTTATGATATGCTTGTTTCCTTATTGTCCTGTTGCTCATTGTCACTGCTGACACTGCAATACTGCATAATGTGTTTCTTCAGAGTGGTGATTAATTATGACTTTCCAACTGGGATTGAGGACTATGTGCATCGCATAGGGCGTACAGGAAGGGCTGGGGCCACTGGAGTCTCTTACACTTTCTTCTCCGAACAAGATTGGAAATATGCTGGTGATTTGGTGAAAGTCTTGGAAGGTGCTAATCAGCATGTCCCTCCACAGCTGCAAGAAATGGCTGCACGGGGTGCACCTGGAGCTCCAAGAAACCAGACTGGTGGGATGAGCCGTTGGGATGGGTCTGAGGGTGGTAGTCGTTTCGAATCTGCTGTTGGTGGCCCTGGTAGTTATGGTGGAGTTAGGGATGGCCCTGGAGGCTTTGGTGGTCGGGACGGCCCTGGTGGCTTTGGTGGACGGGACAGCCCTGGTAGATTTGGTGGACGGAAGGGCCCTGGTGGGTTTGGTGGGCGGGAGGGTCCTGGGCCCAATGCCTTTGGTGGGAGAGGGGGCCGTGGACCTGGTGGTTTTGGCGGGAGAGGTGGAGCAAGTCCTGGCGGCTTTGGTGGTCGTGGTGGCAGGGGTGATTCTCTTGGATTTGGTGGACGTGGCAGGGGTGATTTTTCTGGTTTTGGTGGACGAGGTCGGGGTGATTTCTCTGGTGGACGTGGTGGGAGGGGGCGTGGATTTGGAGGGCGCGGACGTTCTGACCGAGGCCCACATGATCGGTTCATCTCAGATGGGCGGGGAAGATATGATGGCCGTCGAGGATTTGGCGACAAGGGTCGGGACCGGAGCTACAGCCGTAGCCCAGATAGAGGCCGCTCGCGAGGCTATGACAGGAGTGATAGTCGGAGCCTAAGTAGTAGGAGCAGAAGCCATAGCAGGAGCTGGTCACGTAGCAGGAGCCGCAGTAGGAGCTGGACACGGAGCCGCAGCCGCAGTCGCAGCAAGAGCAGAAGCTGCGACCAGGGTGCAGCATTGGAACGCAGGCCCCGGCCAAGATCTGGCTTTGATGTGCTGCCACCTGCGACTGGAGTAGTACCTGATTTAACCTGCCCTGGGCCTGTACCTGTGGCTGTACCTGTACCTGTCTCAGTGCCTCCTGTTTCTGGGGTCGTGCCTGGACAATCACTAGCCGATACATCTGCAATGTCACCAATGTCTCCTGGTGGCTTGGTCCAGGAGGGTGGGCCATTCATGGGTGGGAACGCTGGCAACTTTGGCAGCACACAGGTTAAGCAACCTTTCCAAGGGACTACCGATATTGCGATACCACCACCTTTTTCTGCAGCTGAAGCATTCCCAGGTCCGGCAGTTCAGAAGGAAGCCCCTGATGTATAATGAGATTAAATCACTAGAGCGGTGCCTTTTTTTTTTCCTTTTGTTTTTAATCCGTTGTATGACGGAGAATGGGCTTCCGGCCGAACAGGTTGACTCCTGGTAGCGTCAAGGACTCTTTCCTGGGGAGACGTCTTGTGCTGCATTTTCGTTGGTCTCTGGACTGGAGATGACAGGTGGTTTTGTGTGGTCTTGTGCTGAGGGTCTATTGCAACCGTAACCTGCTGAGAATCTGTACTTTTTTTTAGGTTTTTTTTAAGTTGTTCTTTTTTCCCCGTTTGTTCTGTTAACTCTCTTCACATAATAGAAATGTCCTGAGATTATTGCTGCAGCGATGTTGCATTCTCAAGGCACCATGTTCGCAGAATTGTTGTTGAAACTCGTAACGAGTTATCCCCGTTTAGCTGTTCTTGGCGATGCGTTATACTAGGGAATTGTAAATGGCGTGGACGTTGTTATCTCGAACACACGTTAATGGAAGTTGAAAGGAACCTTTATTGGAGCTTTGTTTGTATGAGCACAGAGCTCACTAGAAGATGGTGGTGATCAAAAGACCACACGACTGGAAGGTAGAGCAAACAGATGAACGCTATAGCATCATTTGCAGGTTTCAGTGATTTTGATTCGGATACACTGAGGCCCTGTTTATAAGAGAGAGATCGAATACTGCTTATCGATTTCCGTTTATAAGACGTGCTTATGATCAGTTACACTTACTGGAGCGCAGGCGCAGCACACCACATCACGAGCAACGCGGCAAGTCTGACCCGTGGGCCCACCTGCCATTCTCTCCACTACCACTCCTCTTCTCGCTCGCTGTCCCCGCCGCCGCCTGCGCCTCCATCTCTAGCCATCCCTCTCCACCGCCTGCACCTTCCCCTGCTTGCCTTCGCGCGACCCGAAGTGGGAAGCCATGGTCACCACCCCGCTCGCCGCCGACATGGGGTCCCATTTGCTGCTGCTGCTGCTTCTTCTTGCTGTTGTTCAAATTTTAGGCGACTTAGTTGGTGCTCTCTTACCCTACGGGTTTTTTTTGTAATCATGCTATCGCAGATGGGGGGCTTCTCCGACGAGGATGCCCGGCGCGAGGATCCCTAAACCCATCAACTTGCCAAGCCAGAGGTACTAACATATTTAATCCTAGCACTCAGCATCTGCGCAAGAAGCTCTTGATTGTGGGATAACTGTGTCAAAGAATTATTATGACCTTCTTGTCTTATGAACTGGTGTGATGAGGCTTTGTTTGTGAAGTTTGGAGGCTAATGGCCCAAGCCACAATGCGGAGATTGTTCCAACGTAAGCTCTGCTCCCTTGACCATGTTTTATTTGTAGGTGTTTCTAGAATGTGGAAATAGAACAATTTGCCGGCACTCACTTGTTTTTACGTTATTCGATTTGATCCATTAGAGAAGGAAATTATGCCAAATATATCGTGTCTTGAGACTTGAGTATACACTTAAATTAATATTTCTGAATGGATAATGGAAGCTTCAATGCTGAAAAAATAGCCTTGATCGAAGCTGGTTTAGGCAAGGTGAGAGAATGTTTCCCTGTTATTGCTGTCTGATGGAAATTTGGCATGGATGTTTGGGGCGCTGTGCCATGGGTCAACAAACATATGCCTCCAGCATCAACTGCATGGGGTTCCCTTCGCTTCTATATCCCAAGAATGATGGTTACTCTGCTTCACTTAGCCGCTTCAACGATTGCCCTTCTTTAAGAGGAAGCTCGATGACATCATCAACACATGGAAGTGACTTCCTTGACTCACCTAGTGCTTGGGGTCCAAATTCACGTCGTTGCCAGCATCAGTTGTATTACGACCACATCATTTGCCAACGGCCGCAGTTGTCTTAGAAGCACATAGAAGAGATCAGGAAGCTCACAACTTTCTCGTTTTCCAAATTCTTTCATTGAAGTTCTGAAAGCACCATTAAGAACTATTGGAAAAGGGGTATGAGCTCCATCTATAGCTCGAGCTGGAAAGTAACTGAATACATGTGTCTAATAATTCATTTTACCATGTAGGGACCTACATCACATGGGAAGGGGTTCACCCCAAGTATGAATGATTTCCCAATACTTGACTCAAAAGAACTCGGAGTCAAACGATCAGCGAGGTGACTACATGCAACATAAGATTGCTTTGCATAATTCTGTTTATAGTCTCAGTTGTTCACACTGTAGCATGTCTGGACTCTACTTTTGTTTGACACCAAGTTATTTGGAATAAACAGAAAAATCCTAGTAATTTTCTCGTTTGAACAGGTTTATATTTTCAGTTAAACTGATCTTTCTGGTGCTAAAAGCTTTATCAGTTCCATACAGTTGATCAATCTACAACATTTGTTCTCCTTTCTTATTGTGTTTTCAGTTACAGGCCATGGTCCGCAAGGGCGACCACACTTGATTCTTGTAGTGTGGCGGCACAAGATGAACAAAGGAAGAGCCCAATAGCTGGTATACACTTTCTTCATTAATGCTCTCCCACTATTTCATAGCTCATACCACAGGTGGTCATAGCAATTTGCTGTCAAATAAATTTAATTTCCTTTCCATATGATGAGATATGTTCCTTTTTGTGAGGGAATATGATGGAAGATGTTATTTTTGTATGACAGGACTTGATAAGGTAATTTCATCTTCCAATTATGAGTATGATAATATCTTAAGAGCGGACTATCCTTACGAAAGAGGTGCTCCCGTTCCTGCTGCAAAGTTTCCGAAGGAAGCCCAGCAGGCTCAACTGCCTGGTACACAAGCCCCTAATATATGTATTCCTCCTCCATGGTCTGATTACACGCATAATACTCCTGATTACCTCCCTGACAGAAATGGAATGTTGCATAGAGGAGCGGCACCATATGGTCCATACAAGCCTGCAGAACCCCCTGGTCATAGTCCTGTGGAACTTTTTGCTCATTATGGCCAGTTCTTACTCAAACCGGAGGCAGCAACAAGGTAGGATCCATATCATCCTAAATATAATATTTTCAGACTTTGAATAGTTTCAAATTTTGAAACCCAAATTTCAGAAGCTGTGGCCAGGAAATGAAAAAGGATATTCTTTTAATTGCTGAAAATTCTTGAAAACCAGAAAATTCACAGCAAATGCAAGGAAACAACTTGGCATCTCATTATTTATTTTATGGCAAATTTTGGGATGTTACAAAAACACTCACTTGAACCTCGCAAGGTCAAGCACCTAGGAGTGAAGCACAAACTAGGGCATCTACTCTCTCAAACACTCAAAGGATCTTCAATCTAAGCTTCAAATTGCCCTCAAGGTCTTCACGAGGATGAGTACTGAGATAAAGTAGCCAACCTCTAAAAGTGTTGTATATAGCTTTACACCTCAGAAACTAGCTGGTAAACGCAAAATTTTCAAAATCTCCTTTTGGGTCAGATAATCCGACCCACTCGGATTATCCGGCTTAAATGCTTTCCAATGATAGAAAATATAGTTGTTATGTACAGTCGGATCGTCCGACCTACCTGGATCATCTAGCATTGTGCAATGTCTCAATAGCACCTTCTCTGTCAAATCGATCCTACCGACTCAGTATCATCTGAGTCACATTGAAATCTTCCAAACATGTACTCTGTGAAATTGATCCGATCTACTCGGATCATCTGTGCCCTATTGAAAAATTCAAAACATGTCCTTTGTTGAATTGATTCGACTAGTAGTCCGGCTGACTCGAATCATCAAACTCCTGTTGGAATTTTCAGAACAAGTCCTCTGTCGAATTGATCTAACTGGTAGTCTGACCCACCCAGATCCATAAGGCTCTATATAACTAAAAAACAAAAAGCACTAGAGATATGCTTTTTTTTTCTTATTGGGGTTGGTTTTGTACTAATGCCATTGAAGTTTGGGTAAAATTAACCATCTTTACCATGTATAAAAGCATATTTATTTTAAGCTACTTAAGACAAAAAAAACTAGCTTTAAGCTATAAGCCAAAAAATCTAAACTTAAACAAATAGGGATAAAAAACCAACCAGTCAAAATCAGCCTAGTATATATGGCCAATGTAAATTCAGAATGTGTGGAAAATTTTGATAACTCGTCATAGACAAGAAAAAATGATTAAAAAAAGAAATGCATAGAGGATATGAACCAAAATATTTAATTTAAGGTTGCTCAGCCATATCTACAATTTTGCAGGGATATATTTAATGAATAGCATTAATGTAGGAGTGAATAAAATGGCAATGATTGAGCATCCAAGATTTGCTTGCGCATGTGAACAAACACAATAAAAAGACCATATCAATAGCATCAAAAGAAGAATCAATAGATGATGTTGTATTTATTACTTTCAATTCGATGTTGAAACGACCAAAAACAACAAATACCCATCCCAAAAATAAATAAAAGCGATGAATACCATACTCAAGGTAGAAAAAAAAACAGAGAATACAAGAAGGTATGAAAATGGATATCACTTTTCTGAATCTAACAAGGCATAGAATCTTAGCATTGTGGTATAAATCCTAAATAATAGGTGTGGATCATTCTCTTTTCCTCCCAATTGATGAGTTAGTTGACACTATGATAAACGTGTTTATATTTAGATATAGAGTTGTATTTGTTGTATCTTACTTATGATTGTATATATAATTGTATTTATTATTAATAATATAGCTCGAATATTTTATTGGTAAGGCTTTAGCTATGATATCCTCTATAATTGAAAGCAAAAGCAGTAAACTAGATATCCTCTATAATTGAAAGCAAAAGCACTAAACTAGAAGTGTAAAAATTCGTAAAAGGATTGTAAAAAACCCATTGCATTATTACTTTCACTTCTTACCAAGCGTTTGTGTTCTCGCTTAGTGGTCGTTATCGGTAATTTGCGATTGAGAAAGACGTGAGCACGTAGTCCACTCTACTGTGCTCCGTAGGATACATATCCTGAAATACTAATTTTTGCCACGACGAAAAGCTTCAATAAAAAACATTTTAATCCATTTTAAGGTATTAAATGACACTAGGATTCAATAGTATCCTTGTCCTTCGCTAATATTATTCCAGTGTCATGCACAACTTTGCTTAGGGTTATGTATGCAGGTATTTTTGCGGAGCCAATCGGCTTACGGGAGGCAGCTCACACGTAATACTGCGATACATATGTTCATAAACAATTATATATATTATACCTCTCTATCACGTATGACTGAAAATATAGTGGTGTTTCTTATACTATTGTAACGACTATATATGATACCTAGATCTAATTAATCGCCTAAGTAAGTGGTGTAATCATTCTCTTTTTCTGTCGATTAATTAGAGAATTTCTCGGATGCGTACTTACTTAATTACTATGTACCATATATACATAGTATTTGTTATACAAGTCGTACTTACGACTAAAATATAAGAAAAGCAAAAATTCATTTTTGTAAGATCTGATCGTGCCTCTCTAGAAGATCCGATACACAAGGAGTATGCATTTCAGTTACACCAATACACATATAAGAACAAGTAGAAATGGCACTTGTCAAGAACAATAAATACTGGGGCTCTTGTTGCATGCTTTCCTGGCTCTTATGGTCATGTGTATCACTTTCTCGTCCTGCCATGCAGCAGGTAGGCACATATACGCATCCATTTTATTTCTCTGTAAGCTAATACAAATAGTATCTGTATTTACATTTGTGTGTTGTAATAATTGGGCACAGAAGGAGAGGGACAACAAAGATATGTAACAATTGGACAAGCTGCTCGCTCTATTCGTGCAGGATTGATCTGCTGCCACGATTATGGTCACGATGAGCATGGAGCCTATTGCAAAGGCGACAACTTCCCCTGCTGCTGCCGATAGAAATCATGCGCGCATGTAATGAATGGTGAATAAGTATATATGCACCGAATGATCTAATCGATGCAACAGATTACAGATTGAATAAACTGTGCTAGTTATTACTATGACTTTCATATGCTAAGTATGAAGGACTTCCTGGGAAATACAACTAGTGACTAAGTGAGTGCCCAGTCAATTGTGTTTTGTACCGTTGGATGTAGATCGATCGGATAGCATAGATCTCTTCCCACAAGCCTAGCTAGCACCTCCCTCCTCCCGCACGTGCCGTCCATTTGCCGCCTTGTGCTCGTCCTCTTTCTTGTTCATCGTCGCCTCTGCACCCTTACTCCCTCCTCTCTTACCCCCTCTCGTCTCATCGACAAAGACGACAACGGCCTCCATCATGGAAAGCAAAGAGACAGAAAGCCTTATGCTGCGTTTGGTTGTCTGGATGAGCTTAGATGGGATATGGCCATCCAACTTTGATAGGATGGAACTATTTAGATGGTTGTTTGGTTGGGTGAATAGGAATGAGTCAATTTTTTATTTGGTTGGAAAGATGAGAATAGGTAGGATGAGCCAATTTTTTGTTTGGTTGGATCGATGGGGATAGATGGGCTAGTTGTAATCAAGGTTTCAAATTTTGATTTGAATTTTTTGGACAAAATTTGATTTTTTTAAAAAAAATTTGATCGAAATTTGATTTTTCGAACAAATTTTGGACAAAATTTGAATTTTCGAACAAAGTTTGAACTTTTGGACTAAATTTGAATTTTCAGAAAAAATTTGACCGAGTACACTTCGATGAAATATGAATTTGACAGAGTACACCTCTTCATGCAACAAACTGGATGAGCCCGTCAGTCCTTTTTTTATAGCTTTATTCAGCACCTTGAGATAATATTCCAAAAAACTAGATGATTATATCTCATCTATTCACTCATCCAAATAATTAGATGACTCTAAATCCATAGATGATCATATCACATCCATTCAACCAAACGCCACCTTAATAATCGAAGGAGCAGGGAGACATTTCTCACGGGCACTTGCCTTCGCCGGCGCCGAAAAAGGAGGGGAGACCTCATGAGCCTAGTAGCACATCAAACGGTGATAGATTCGACTGAAATTTCAAAAACATCTAGTTGGGTGTTTCTATAGTATTTCCAATAAAATAATTATGGTCAACCGTATCAGTTTTTTTTAAAACTACTATTTAGTTTTCCGATGGTCCCAAGCACGGCCGTTACATTCTGTATATAATCTCCTTCCAATTTTCAGATGCAAACTTGTGAATATATAAGTTCACACTGTCAAAAAGATAGGCCCGGCAATTAAGATATGATTAAATGGCGGTTAATATTGCGCTAATCCAAATTAAAAAAACATTAATGAAGGTGCGGATAAAATGGCAAGATTTGTTTTTGAGAAACTTATGGCAAGAATTGATCCCTCAAGATTATTTCCCTTGTACGATCCTATGTAACCAGCAAATTCTGAGAGATCTTCCTTTTTCAAATCTAAAAGATCCTCATTCTTTGTTTGACATGTAAAACTGTACCAATCTTAAAACAACTAGTGGGTCCTCTTTCTTTGTTTGGCATTTAAGAGATCCTCTTTTTTTTGTTTGGCATTTGCTTTGAGATTGATACAGTTCTACGTGTCAAACAAAGAAGGAGGGTCTTTTAAATTAGAAAAAGGGAAGGTCTCTCAGAATTTGCTTCCCATCGGATCGGCACATCGATCACCTGGAAACATAAGAAGAGTAGTTAGAAATGGCACTTGTCAGGAACAATAGTACTAGGGTCCTCCTTGTTTTCATGGCTCTCATGGTTAGGGATGAAAACCGATCGGATAGTTTCCGATCGATCCGGATATTTTTGGATACGGATTCTGTCGGATCGGATATTTGTCGGATAGTATCGGATCGGATACGGATAAGGATTTTTTTTCGTCGGATACGATTTGGTAGCTCATTATCCGTCGGATACGGATACGGATTCGGATAATCCAGATATTGATGGGTCAGATATCCGGATATACATGTGGGCTGAGCCAAGACTACTCTTTTGGCCTAAAAAGGTTTCTTGATTTCAAAATTGTTTTCTAATTTAATTAATCCATAAAGCAACTTTCAATTATTAAAATTAGCAAACCAACTCGAAAAATTACAAAAAAAATTCGAGAAATTTCTAGAAACAATCTAACATTTAAAAAATTATTTTCAAGATTTTAACAGATTTTAAATTTTCTCAAAAATTCAAACACTCCTATATTTAATAGGAAATTTATTAAATAAGTAGCTAAAAATGCATAAAAACTCATAAATACATAATTTATTATTTTAAATACAATTCAACAAAGAATATAAATCTTAGGTCATTACATGTAAGTGTTATATACTTTTTCTAGAGATATGATATCTAAGTATTATCATACTGTTACTGTGTTATGTGTTTGCTTCTATTTGTATCTCTGAGTAAGGATTACCTTTATTTTGTGTTTTGATCTACGTGTATGATGAACAATATGTGTGTGATAAACTAAGTTTTATATAATTTTGTTTACGACATGGTATCTAACTATTATCTAACTGAACAAAAATGCTTATATTTGTTCAATTTTCAACAATGTTTTGATCAAATCAACTAGTTATGTGTTTTCGTTGATTTTTTATGTATAATCTAAGGGGTTATTATGTTCCGATAAATATTCAAAACCGTATCCGATTCGATTCATATTCGATCCGTATCTGTATTCGATATTATCCGTATTCGTATTCGTATCCGGACTATCCGTATCCGCATTCGAGAAAAAAATATGACAACAAATATAGTAAAGCTATTATCCGTCTGTTTTGGATCCGTTTTCACTCCTACTCATGGTCATGTGTAGCGCTCTCCCATCCTGCCATGCAGCAGGTAAGCACTCGGACATGTAAATACATCCCTTTCTTTCTCTGTATGTATAGCTGCATACATATAATACATATATGTATGTATCTATCTAATGGATAGATCATATATATATATATATATATATATATATATATATATATATATATATATATATATATATATATATATATGAAGGTGCAAAATCGGATATCATTTATTTGCTGTCTAATACGATATTAAATATTAGCATTGTGATATCAAAACATTAATGTAGGAGATAGAGGACATAAATGCAAGATCTGATCGAGGTCTAAGATTTGACGGTGCCTCTATATAAACACCTACAAAGGCCGGAGCATGGCAATAAGCATACTGAAACATAAGAGGGACGAATACAAATAATCCTCTCCTAATTATGGCACTCGTCAAGGGAAATGCGACGAGGATGGTGTACTCCATGGCAGCTGTTTTCATGGCTCTTATGATCATGACTTCCACCATGTCATCGTGCTATGCAGGTATGAACACCCCTTTAATTTTTGAGAGCTACTAGTGCACGGTATACCGTTCAAATCCATCCTAACGGGACAACAAAGGGTTGTTGGATCTGATCCTCACTCCCTCTTCTACTCCTGACTCCTGAGAGCATCGCTCGCTTCCACCCGAAGCCCAATACCACGTACCCAAGTTCATCTGCCTTGAGCACACCCATCCCGCAAGCTCTACACCACGGTTGCCATTGCTTGCACTGCCCATGGGGTTGTCCAGCGGCAGCGGCCTTGTCTACGTCACCACCACAATTACTAGCTCAATGCCCTTCACCACCCTTCTTCCACCTCTACATTCAAATTTCACAAAAAGAAGAAGAAGAAGAAAGAACTTTAAGTTTCAAAAATAAAGATTCGAGTTTTAGAGGTGTAAGTTTATAAACTGAAACTTCAAAAACTGGTATGGGAGTTTCAGATTTCAAATTAAAACTTTGAGTTTCAAGCGAGTTTCAATCTAGAAAACGAGTTTCAAGCAAAGTTTTGAGAAACTTTTAGAAATCCTAGCAAGTTTCAATAGAGTTTCATGCAAAGTTTCAGCAAGTTTCAGTGCGCTTCAATGAGTTCCAAGCAAAAACTTTGACAAGGTTTCAGAAATCCCAGCAAAGTTTTAATAGAGTTTCATGCAAGTTACAAAGGGTTTCAATGCGTTTCAATAAGTAAAGCAAACGTTTTGACTTAGGTTTCAGAAACCCCAGCAACTTTCAATAGAGTTTATGCAAGTTCTAGAGTGTTTCAGTGAGTTTCAACTAATTTCAAGCTAAGTTTTGACAAAGTTTTAGAAATCCTAGCAAGAATTAATAGAGTTTCATGTAAGTATCAGAGGTTTTAGTGCACTTCAACGAGTTTCAAATATAAATTTTATTAAAAACAAGTTTTAGAAGAGTTTCAACAAAAGATTCCAAACAAACTTCAAAAGTTTCAAGGAGTTCAGCAAAGTTTGAAAAAATCAAGCAAGTTTCAACGGAGCTTTAGTTAAGTTTCACGAGAAATTAGACAAGTTTCAACAAAAATGGCAAATCCCAATTAGAAATTGGAGAGAGTGGATAACTGCATATCGCGCGTCTCATCATCTTCCACGGGAAGTTGCTAGGGAATCACCATGGAGGTTGCTAACGCCCAACATCAGGGATGCTAGTAGGCTACTTGTCGTCGCACCTGCCCATGTCCACTCGCCGCCGTGCCCAAGTACAACTCCGTGTTTGCCAAGTAGTCGCGGTTGTTCTCCTTCCCCATGGCGGTCAAGCGTTAGCCTTCTGCTCACCCTGGCCGATTCGCGGGCCTCCATCGTGGTCTAATTGTACCGCTTGAGCTGTCTCTTCGCCTTACTTCCACGAGGCACTACCCTTGTTCATGCTCACTGCTGCTAGCGAAAGAAGAGGAGATGCATATATGGTGGCAGCATCGTGAAGGATTCCACCAGAGAGGAGGGAGGAGTGCAGCAACAGGATCAATTTGGGGCTGCAATGCCATTGATTTGGGAAAAACCATTCGGTGCGATAGAGATAGAGAGAGAAGAAGCAATCGGATCTTGGAAGCTGCATAAAGGATAAGACAGAGACCACAGAGATATTAGATGAGTAAGATCGAACGGTCTATCGCTGTTCCGTTGAAAATGCTACGGATAATAGTATAATTGTGTGGTCTTTCTGTTAATTTTTCCCCTGCATTTTCCCTATCAATTTGATTTAATCTGTTTGTACTCATTGCATCGTGTAGATGATGGAGTGGTGTGCTTGGATGTCGGATTCTGCAATTGGAACGTGGCAAAAATAACGTGCAGATACAATAACTACCCATTTTTCGGTGCGTACTGCAGGCGCCAAGCAGGGGTGCTACAGGCCTGCTGCGTTACGGGATGACATCGGAGACGACGATGGCTTAATTTCTTGCTTGAGCAGTGTTATGATGCCGAGGATTCAATTTCATGCATGTAATTTGAATCTACGTGCTCTTGTATGGAATGGGCCGGGATGGAACAAGTATATGCATCGATCTGTTTGATGCAGACTCAATAAACTTAATTAGTTTTATCATGACTAAGCTTTTCTTGGAGTGTCTCGTGCGTGTAGCTGGTCGTTGCATTGCATGCAAACAAAACTGCAGTGTGCATTGGCCGGAGTGCACAATTAAGCAGGTACTCTAAATTGCATCATGCGTCCAAGGAGCTAGCTAGGGACGTGCTGCCGGCGATCGTCAGGTGGTCGCGCGCGCGCCATGAAATTAATCGTCCGTCCGTAAACATGCATGCATGCATCCCTGTGTCGACGTACAATTTACAGCCAGATCAGAATCAGATCGCATTGTGCTTGTGGCCGTGCATGCTTCTCTTGCAATAATGCTCATACGACACGACGTGCGTGGATCGTAACGCCAGAAGCAATTCAACTGGACCGAATTTTCTTGGCTTAATCAGCTCGGTTTTCTATTTTAGTCTGAAAAATTCAGTTGTCTGTTTGTAAAAACCGATTTATTTTTAAACCGAATAAACTGAACCGAATTAACCGAATGCCCACCCCGACTGATTCCTAATCATATCCAAATGTGTCGGATAAGACCCTGTACTAGTCCAATAAGACACAGTAAAAATGATTTCACAACATATCCAATGTATTTTATTAATAATCAGAGTTTTACATTAAAGGTGCCACGTAGGCCAAATAAAAGGTTAGAGTGGAAGCATAATAAAACTGTGGTAGAACCCAATTGAATTGCCACAGACAATCGACTGGAGAAGCGACCTATATATCCTGATCCTCACAATCATAGACATACTCCTCTAAAAATAACAAGAAAGCAAGGCTGAGTACTGAAAATACTCCGCAAGTCACATCGAAGATGCATTTTTAATGTAGAGTTGACAAAGGAAGGTTAATTCGAAGATTCCATCCTAGAGCTAGAGCATATTTCCCAAAATAATATCAAATCACCTGATAATCACTTTTCTAAACTTATTTCAAAAACATCAAAGTCTAATCTGCGAGTAAGATTTGCTCGACATGGCTAGGACCGCAGGCTCGGCTATGCGAATAGTTTTACACTCTACAGAGGTTGTGCAACTTTACCCACAAGATATGATTATCTTCTTTTACCAAAATACACACTTCCTTTAATGTGTGGCAGAGAAAATCACAATAAGACCTCTATTAAGCATCATTCCATGTAGTTATACCCTCAAATTTCACCGCTGAAAAGGGCTAACCACCCTAGTCAAAATCCCCCTCTTGCGCCATGTGGCAGACTAACCATCCCCACATTCAACTGAATGGCATAGCTAACAATAGAATGTCACAAAATGGACAGCTAGATCTGTCCCATACCAAACTTATGGAAGCACGATTACGCTTTACAATCACTTCTCATAGACTGGTCCTTAATTGACTAGACGAGTTTTTCAACAAACCCAAAGACCACCGGTTAACCATTCTCGCCCGGTCTAAACCGCATTTTATTTTAACAACACTTAGTTTGGCACAAATTCCCAAAAAGACGTAATTTTGGTTCTAAGCATGTCTAAGCATATTTTCTAACCATCTTAATATTGATTATATAAAATGTATTTTCAAGGTTACAATGGCATGGAGTAATCAGATTTCAATTCTGGTATAACTACCGAGCATAACTATTTTTAAACTAGGAATTAAACTAAGTATTGTTAAAATTAAGAATGCAAATATATTTAAAACAAAGTACAATTTGAAATTTAGGTCCACATGTTCAAAATGTATAACTTGACTTGCTGGTAGGGTAGATGCTCGGTATCGTCAACGGTCGTGAAATCCTTCGGCTATCTATAATCTAACGTTGCGAAAAGATCAAAAATAAATTCAAAAAACACAAATAAAATAAATTACAAAAACAACATACATATGTAATTTGAGATTTTAGATCAATTTAGGAGAAAGAATGGGTCCAATCGGAGTTTGAACGGAAGAGATCGGGCTTCCGAAATATTAAATCCAAAAGGAAAATGGAGAGGAAAACACTATTCAGCATTTTCTGAATTATTTCACTAAAGGAAATCTCGGTTTAATGCGCAGGTATGACGTCAGCGGCTATTTTCATTTTTGGCCGAATTGTTTTTGCTCTGGAAAATGTCTGTGATTACGACAGGTGGGGTCGGGTCTGTGGACTTGGTCCACGGCCCATGGCAAGTCCACAGTGGACTTGGTCCACGGGGCGGCGTTGCTCTAACCGATGATCGCCAGCGATTGAGAGGCTGGGCGGCCCCAACGAGTAGCGGGATGGGTGGCTCCCGATGACAGGAAGTAGATGCGCGCATGCTCGATGCTTAAGCTCGACGGCGGCTGGCTTTGCTAGAAATAGCGGCAGTCGGAACGAGTCACGGCGGCACTAGCGAGGGAAGCAGGTTGGGGCGCCGCGGAGGTGCGCACAAGCACCGGCTCAGCGAGACAAAGTTCCAAGTGGCGTTAGCTTAGGTGGAATGGCACTATGGTGCGGAAAACCGACAATGAGCATCCATGGCAGATCCTCGGGGAAAGACAAAATCAAGTTAGAAGAGGGGATCAAATCCAAAATTGATTCAGGCGAAACGACGAGAGAAGCCTTGCGCACAAGATGACGCGATCAATTTTGAGGAAGCAAGCTCTGGGACGAAGATGGGCCTCGAGAGCACGGCATGTTCCAAGCATAGAAGTGAGGGAGAGAGGCCGGGAATGGCCAAAATGGAAAGGGGAGAGCGAGATGACCTCGGTGCTCCAATTTATAGAGCAATCGGAGCACTGGAACGACGGCAACGAGCGCGAGCATTGCGGCGGCCGGCGGCACAAATGAGGCATAATTGAATCAATTAGTTGATGAAACGGCTAGGAGTGGAGATGCTGGACATCAATAGGTTTGATTGCACACTTAAAAGAAAAGAAACGGGCGATTTTTTCGAATCTCCAAAGCTTGGTCATGGCGGTCGGTTCATTCTATGCGCGTGCTAGCAACGGGAGGAAGGAAAAGGGTGGGGGTAGCTGAGCCAGGTCGGCGTGGGGAAGAAAGGTGTAACATCCCGTAAAATTTAAAATATGAAAAATAAAATTTTTAAATTTAAAAATGGAATTGAATAAAAATTTCAATTGGAATTGAGATTTTTATTTTAAACAATATCTTTTCTTCTTTTCTTGCATTCTAAACTGAAGAAAAGAAAGATTTCCTTTATTAAAACTATTTCTTCCAAAACAAACAAAATACAAAAATAAGTTTGAGGTGTAACCTTTAATTTGAATTTTAATTTCAGAGTTTTCTGAATTATTGATTTTCTTGAGTTTTTGTTTAAAAAGAAAAGTCTCATAAATTGAAATGGTAAAATAGTAAAAGTAAAAAGATAAAAATACAAAATCAATAAAATTTGTAAAAATATCAGATAAATCTCATATCTATCTATAATCATGATTATACAACTTGCACTGATCTGGAATAATTAAATAAAGTAAAAAGACAAAAATGACCCTATCTAGATACTCTGAACCGACCTTGCAAGATTTCTCCAGAATTCTGTCGACCTTAACCAGAGTTAAAACTTTAACCATACTGGTATTCTTGTCTTATCTATGTCTGGTAAAAATATCAAGAATTTATACCATCATTTAGTATTTTTAGAAATTCAAAAACAGACTATTAGAAAAGCTGGAAATTACAATGTCAGAATTAATAAAATTAAGATATACAATATAAAAATATGAAAATTTTATTTAATGTCAATAATTCCATTATAGATCTGCATAAAAAGGTTCATAAAATAATAAATTTATTTTGATCTTAAAGTAAATAAAATACAGAATTGACAGAAAGTGACAACTACGAATTGTCAGATTTTAATAAATATTTTAATAAATAATTTTTATCTAAAATTTTTACTGGACTCTCACCTCATCCTTACCGATCTATATAAAAAGTTACATAAAATCTTGAGTCGGTTTGACCACCGAACTCGTTTTTCTCCCATGCTGTCCAGAAACTTCAATACAAATTTTCCTTTCTCTCTCTGATGTGTGGGCCCATACTTTAATTCGGCCCCACGTGCCAGACCTGAACCGCCATTCATCTCAGCCGCTGCCAGCCGGGCCCACTCGTCAGTCCTCTTCCCCAACCTTCTTCTTCCTTCTTCTCTTTTCTCTGCCTTCTCTCTGTCTTTTCCCCGAGCCAGCCGAACCAGCTCGCAGCCGCCTTCCTTCTTTGTCTCATCTGCGCCGCAACTCGTATCCCAAGGCCAGCCGCACATTATTACTTAAGCCGCGGTGCCAAAAGCACTGAATTTTCCCTATCCCCGCAGGATTTCGCGCGAAGACTCGCGGCTACCTAGCTCAGCCGTCGCAAAACCGAACTAGCGCTCAAAACCTGTTTTCGCCGCCTCATTTGTCTACTTAAGCACAGCCGTAGTTCAGTTACTCCCTCAACATTTCTTTCATCTTCATCTTTGCTTCAACCACAGATGAGCTCAACCATTTGCACCAAAATACAATGCCGTCGGCAAAACCTGAGAAAAGGGGGATCGAACCCGAACCAAGCCACTGATGAGTCATTCTAAAATCCATCGAGGCTAGAGCTTCTACTCGACGCCCAGTACTTGTTCCCGGCCTCAACCGAAGCTAACCTTCCTCGTCGAGCCGCTGCGCCGTGTTCTTCCACCGTGACCGCCCATGCACGGTGAGGGTTCACTTCAACATCTCTTCTTCATGTATGAAATCAAAAATGAGATCACCAAACTCCACTGATGCTCACCCACGCCTTTCTTCTCATTGATTCACCGCAAAACCCGAGCTACACCCATGGCGTCATGCCCCTGTCCTCCTCGGCGCAAGCATCCAGTGAGCTAAGCAACTTCTTCGCCGGCGCCGACGCCAGCTCCGGTGACCTCCGCCGCTGCCAAGGACCGCCCCCAGCCAAGCCTTCCTCCCTGCGGTCCACTTCCCCAAGCACTTCTCTGATAAATTGGCTGCGCCATTGCCGTCCAGTGAAGAGTTTCGAGCTCTAGGGTTAGAGGAGAAGAGGTAACCTCAAATATTTGTCCACGCCTTATTATCTCAAGTGACATGGTGGCCCAGTGGAAGAAGTGCTCGGTTTTAGCCTGGAGGTCCTGAGTTCGAATCCCCCTCAAGCCATTTAAATTTTTATTTTTACCTCTTGCATTCGAACTTCCATATATTTTTGTTAGAATGTCCAAATGAAGTAAAATTAATTTCTAAATTTAAGTTTTGAAATAAGGAATTAGAATCTGAAATAAAAAGTCATATGTTTCTTGCAGAAAAATATTTTTATTAGGGTTTGAAGATTAGGCCCAAAATAGGTGTTATGAAGGATGTATATTTTATATTAATCCATAAATCATGAAATAAATACCATAAGTATCTGCAACAATATGCAATTCATCTCTGCAAAAAACATTTAAATTTTAATGTATTTTGAATCAAAGATTGTTAGTTTAACTTCTTAATAACATTCAAGTTTCAAGTGGTTAGAATAATGTTCATACGAGCTCAAAATTAGATGAAACCAGTTTAGACGTGTGTTCCTGGGATTGCATAGATTATGAATAGTCAAAAATATTTAAACTTTGCTTTAGTTTAATCAATGTGCTAAATGCTCAAACCTTCAATCGGCAAAATGATCAAATGTTCATAACTCTCGCAAATGAACCTCAAATCCGACAAAATCAAATGCTATGACCTTAAAATAACATATAATAACTTCCTGTACAGAAATGACAACATTTTGAATAATTTTGGGTTAGGCCATATTTAGCCCTAAAGATCATGTAGGTGAAAAACATCACAAATGAATGCGAAATATTGCGAAACCAACTTTAAAACACTCTTAATGATGTTCCATGCTAATGCCAGGAAAATGAATGAATAATCATGTAAGAATCAGTCGCAAACTAAGAACTAAAACTGAACCTTTATCGTGTAAACTCAAACTAATTAAGCATTCTCAACAGCCCGTAGAATATTTCATCTTAATACAAATTTTATCAAGATCAGTTTAGAAACAATATTTAAGATATGTACTACCGTAATCTAGAAAAATATTTTATTTTCAACTTACTTTGTATCTGAATCCAGCTAACCCAATACCCTTAAATAATATAGTTGTCATAAATCTTAATATCATATAAGCTATTTCGGCAATGAATATAATATCTCGTCTAAGCACTAAAATGTATGAAATCACTTAAGAATGTTTTTCAAAGTATAGACTATCATATTCTAAAGAAATAATCTTATTTCATCATGTTTTGCATATAAATCCTATTAGCCAAATAACCTTAAGTATTATACTTTATGGACTCAACTATATGAATGAATAAACTTTGAAACAATGAACAAATACGTAATTTGTATCACCAGAACCTTCTTAAAAACTAGGAATAAATCCAATAACTTAGTTCAATGGATCTAACAAATTCAAAGTCACTTCTTATGCAAAATCAATTAAAAGGATTAAGTGCTATTCATTTATGGCTTTTAGCTCAATTGTCAAATATGTTAAATCTTATTAATCCAAATAATTTTAGCATCTATAATTCGAAGTTATAAATGTAAGAATTCATAATTTTAGCCTCTTGAATTCGTAAATCAAGAATAGATAATCTATCAAAGAAACCATGCTTTCTTTATCATAAGACATTAACAATATGTTTGTATAATTATCTAAATCATAATATCTTGAAATCATTCAATCCGAACCCTAAAACATTCCTGTTTTCTTTAATGAATCTTTATTTGGTTTTCTGTCTGTTTTCTTTTTGCCCTTATTAAAGTTGGATATTTGCTATATTTCCGATTGAATGACGTGTAGAATCCGACGTCCTTTCCTCCGTCGTTGCCTCCATCAGCCGTGGCTTCGTCTTCGTCGTAAGCAATAAATAAGCAAGGCAAGCACCCCCTTTGATCATATTGATCCCAGTTTTATAAATGTTTTCATTAAATGTTTTACTGCATACTTTACTTTTATTAAAGTTTGCTATATTATGGGTATTTGTAGTTGTACCTATTGCTTCATAGAACTTCCTTGATAAGTATGGAATTGTGAACCTTGAAAACCCTAGAATAACATAGACAATACTTGATGTCACTTTGGGTTATTCACATTTAGAGACATGCTTAGCCGTGCTTAAAGAAACATAAAAATGTTGGATATGATTAAAAATGTTGGATATGACATTCAATGGGTATGACCTTCCTTTATGGTTGGTATTTTGATCAAAATGAAAATAAAACTATAATTTTGATGCGGGCAATTATTGGCAATAGCCGGGTGTACAAGGGACTTGTACGTAGTGTAGGTGGAGATTATTGCCGTGTCGGATTAAAGACCGAACTACGTGTTCGTTAAACCCAAGAATTACCGTACAACCACAAGTCTTTGGTATGGGACGACCTTAAACCAATTAAGTTATCTGGTTTAACTTTGCACATTGGTAGGTAGGAGTAGTACGAGCTTCTTGATGTTGGTTGCTCGAAGGGTGCCTACACCGAGGTGTTGGGAGTCACGTTTGTTAATACAACGGTGAATGCCATACTATGGACATGCTTAATCATTATTGTGCGTTGGTGTGCAAACATATACACCATAGTATGGGTTTGACGTCACCGGTGGTGCAAAGTTAGCCTAGATAATGTAAAGGTTTCCGTCATGAACATTCGCCACTACGCCAAAGGTGCGTGAAATATGCGGCAAAGGAAAAGGTCATGACTTGTGGGTAAATATGTACAACTCTGCAGAGTGTCAAACTTTTCAAAAGCCGTTCCGCGGTTATGGGAATCTTAGTGCGCCAAAGACTAGTTAGATGTTTTATTTTCATAAAACTCGGATTTCTACGGAATGGTAGGAATGGTTACTCGAGATTTCTACCGAGACTGGTAGGAATGGTTCGTGGATATGATCATGATACCCGGTACATGAGATTTAATTATGCTTATATTACATTACTTTCGTATTAAATTACTTTTACTTAAATTCCGTTTGGCAATATACTATTTCGTATTTACATTTCAAATTGGCTTTATGCAAACTAACCATACTAGCCTCTCCTTTGAAATGGCTTGCATATATCATAGGCTTTGCAAAAGTCTTGCGAGTCTGAAAGTACTCACCCTTGCTTAATTGTTGTTTTTAGGTGAAGAATCAGTTAGTTCGATGCAACATAATTGTCGCAGGATTCGGAAATGATAACGATGAAGTTTTTCTAGGATTATGCCTTGTCGGTTGCGAGGATTGGATGGGCACACTACAAGACTTTGCTTCTTTCTTCTTTGTAAACTCGAATTGTAGGATTATTGTGTAAATTAGCTTCCGCTTTAATAATATGATGTATGGTTGTGATTTCAATTGTTGTAAATGTGCGTACTAGCTACTGATCATGGGACTAGTACTGTTCGCACATGAGATTTCCATTTTTGCATTTATGTGAAAATAGGGGTCATTACAAAAGGGAAGGGGTGGGCCAAGGGGGGAAGGGAGTTGGGCCGGTGTGGGGGAGAAAGGGTAGGGGGTTGGCCCAAGTGGGGAAGGGAGTTGGGCCAAGAGGAAGAAGGGGAGGGAAGTGATGGCCGGGTGGGCCGGAAAAAGGAAGCGGGCTAGGGAGAGAGAAAAGTAGGTTTCGCTTTGAAGAAAATAGGAGACTTTAAACTCGTTTACAATTTAATTAGTACCAGAAATATATATTGCTTTATAAAAAATATCAAAATGGATTATAAAATTCTAGAAAATTTCAAAAATATTTTATAGCAATTTTAACTTATTAAAATTATTTCCAGAAATATTTTGGTTTTTCTCAAATAAAATATTTATTTAAATCTAAAAATAGCAAAAATCATTAATTAAATGCTGAAAATTCAGGAGAATTTATAAAATCCGAATTAAATGCTCAATTAAAGAATTTGAAAATTTTTAGGGTGTTACATGCGTGATGCATGCCGATTCAGTGGACGGATCAATCCATGAAATCTATATTAACAGCCGATTAATTGGTATAAGAAAATTAGCAGACAAATAATAAATGGGATCCAAAGATAATATATGGATATATAGCAATGGAGGTAATTAGCATCCAACAACAACAAAAAAAAAAGCAGTGGAGAGAGCTAATTACATTGTTGGTTGAAGATATGGATTAAAACAAAGGCCTGGATGATAATCAAAAGGAAGGAAAACGTTAGATCATGCATGCATGCAGATGCAGTAGAGGATAGCTAGAATGGCCAGAATTAATTAATTCTCTAGCAGATTAGCTTCAGCCTCTGGCCTGCTGCCTCTATATACGATCAACAGGCGATCGAGGGTCGCCGTGCACTGCTCCACAGCTGTCATGCTAAGTTGTTCATGGCTAGCTAGCTAACTCTTCCGGTCATGCATGTCTGCTACTTTCTCGCCCTGCCAAGCAGCAGCAGGTAGTCGCGCATATCTACATCCCGGCCGTTTATGTTTTCACTGTATAATGCTAGCTTAATTTGCTTTGTGCATACATCACATGCGCAGATGGAGATGAGATAGCAAGAGTGAGAGACAAGTACGTACATGATGAACTTGGACCCGCGTGGAGCCTCGTTATGGACCATTCTGTGCGTCGGACTGGGTTGAATTATGGGCCGAGTTGGCCACAAGCCAGAGTCAAGGCCCAAGAAAACCCACTGTGGCAACAGTACAAAAGAGCAGGGTGCAATCGGCCCGGATTCGGTCCGATATCGCTTTTTTCATATCCTAAACCATATTTTTTTTATCGGATTCAGAGTGGGATACGGATAGTGTCGGATACGAATACGGCGCAGATAATATCGGTCACCAATTCAAAGCGAATACGGAGCGAAATCGATACGGTACCGGATATTTTTTATCAGATATCGCGCGAAGATAGATACCACATAAAGCATATATATAGCAATAATTAATCAACCATATGAGTTCGAATGCAAAAGAACTATCGCAATTTAACTAGTTCTTTTATCACGTAGTCATATGAATGGCTTTCCCAGTCCTGACCGCCCGTTCTCTTTCTCCGCAATGTTAGGCATATAGACATACACACAAGGACATAAATAGACAATAACATGAGCTCATTGGCCACCGATTCCCTTTCTCCACAAGTATACGTTGATGTTTTAAGAATAAGATTGTATGACATGTTTAATATTAATAAAAAATATAAAATAGGAGGCGGTCGTTGGCATGATAATGTGAGAGATGAGCATATATGAACTTAAGCCCTAGGAATAATAGCAAATCTAGCATCACTATCCATTCCTGCATTGCGATTTCACAACAGTTTCAACGGATTTTAGATGAGCCCAATACGGCTCCGAAATCACCCTAAAAATGGGAAATGAATGCACAAACAGCCGTCCTTCCAGCCCAGCTAGTGTCCTTGCTCTGAAGCTCTTGGTACCGGGGCTCAATCCTGGGAGCAGCACAAGCAATGAGCATTTGCAAAGCAAAATGTTTAGTGACTGATCATGTAGGAAGTTGTCCAAGAAGGTTGTTACATACACCTTGTCTTTGGAAGAGAGATTGATCCTGAGCTGAAGACCCTTATGCACCCTACCTGCTGCCGGCATCTCTGAATGCATGATGCCGCGGCCTGCCGTCATCCACTGAAGAACAGATGTTGCAAATTATAATGTTAGGACAAGGAAAAATGATTCCTTTTTTCTTTGTGCCTAACGAAAAATTGAAGGGGTGAAATGCCCTATAATGTCCCGCCCTTGATTAATCAAAGAAAAGAGTGAGACCTAGACATCTCTTGCCCTGATGGTGCCTTTGTGGCCTGCGAAGTCCTGGTGAGTGAAGGCCCCCTGAACGAAGCCCAAACACAAGCATGCATTTTAGCAAACACCTTACGGGCAACATATAAGAAAACACAAGCATGCATTTTTTTATTTGCATTATTTTTTAAAGCAATTGATTCAAACCATATTCGATCATCTCAAGAAGAACTCTTAAGAGTATGGTCTCGGTCATACACGACACATTCTAAGCTCATCCCAAGTGCAATGGGAAGCTGTCTTGTGAATACGTGGTGTGGAGTCTAATGCGCACAAATAGAGTCAATTTTGCTTATTTTTCATTTTAGTATATTGATTTATGAGCAAAAGGACTCACTCACTCATGCATGGATGAAGAGTTCCTTCTACTCTAAGGATCACCATCATACATGGATGAGGAGTTCCTTCTACCCTAAGGATCACCATCTAGGGTTAGGATTGACTCACTCACTCATGCATGGATGGAGAGTTCCTTCTACCCTAAGGATCACTTTCAAGGGTTAGGATTGACTCACTCATTCATGCATGGATAGAGAGTTTCTTCTACCCTAAGGAACACCTTCAAAGGCTAGGATGGACTGACTCACTCATACATGAATGAAGAGTTCCTTCTACCCTAAGGATTGCCTTCAAGGGCTAGGATTAACTCACTTATACATGGGCTAACCCGAAACCCACACACATAACGGGTTTTGCACGCTTTTCAAAGCATACTAACTAGACCCGCTACTCTATCTTCTAGACCACGATCCGACAGCCCTCCTTGATCCGTGCAGTTCCTAGTTAGCATCTCAGCCGTTCCATTGTCTTCTAGATTTGCAGCAACTCCGCCTCCGGTCATCCTCCGAGGATTCTCGACCTTCTGGACCTTCGGCACACCTCACCTAGTCCGCCTCACCATGACCTAGCATCGTCGTCATGCAACCATAAAAAAACAAGGAAACTCGTCACATAGTAATGTCCAAAATGATATACAATAAATATCCAATAAATTATATTCTTAACTCAAATACTGTCGAATACTCATTATCAACATGGGTAGACCTCCACATGGTCTTTTCAGTAGGAGAGGGACAATAAAGATATGTAACAATTTGACAAGCTGCTCGCTCTATTCGTGCAGGATCGATCTACTGCCACGATTATGGTCACGATGAGCATGGAGCCTATTGCAAAGGCGACAACTCCCCCTGCTGCTGCCGATAGAAATCATGCGCACATGTAATGAATGGTGAATAAGTATATATGCACCAAATGATCTAATCGATGCAACATATCACAGATTGAATAAACTGTGCTAGTTATTATATATCATGACTTTCATATGCTACGCATGAAGGACTTTCTGGGAAACACACGGCTAATTTTCTGAGTGAAATTAACCAGTCAATTATGTTTTGCACCGTTGGATGTAGATTGGATAGCATAGATCTCTTCCCACAAGCCTAGTTAGCACGTGTCGTCCATTTGCGCCTTGTGCCCGTCCTCTTGTTCATCTCGTCGTCGCCTCTGCACCCCTACTCGATCCAACTCGATCGCCGCCGCCTCCGACGCAGAGGACAAAGATGACAACAGCCTCCGTCAACGAAAGCAAAGAGACAAAGAAAGCCTTCATAATCCAAGGAGGAAGAGGGGACATTCTCATGGGCACTCGGCTTCGTCGGCTCCGAAAAGGAGGAGGAGACCAGAGAGACCTCATGAGCCTAGGAGGATATCAAACTGCGATAGATTCGATTGAAATTTCGAAAATATCTTGTTGTGTGTTTCTATACCATTTCCAATAAAATAATTATGACCAACCATATCAACATTTTTTTAAAAAAAACTACTATTCAGTTTTCGATGGTTTAAGCAGGACGCGACATGCACGGGCGCCGTTACATACATCCTGTACATAATCTTCTTCCAACTTTCAGATGGAAACTTGTGAATAGATAAGTTCACACTGTCAAAAAGATAAGCCTGGCAATTAAGATACGATTAAATGCGGGTCAATAACTTAATATTGCGCTAATCCAAATTAAAAAGGAAACGTTAATGCAGGGGTGGATAAAATGTCAAGATTTGTTTTTGAGAAAATTACAGCAACAATTGATGCCCTAATGACAGGCATGATGGTGCTATACTAATGACTAGACCTATATGTGTGTTGTAAAACATTAATGGAGGAGATAGAGGACATACATGCAAGATCTGACCGAGGTCTAAGATTTGATGGTGCCTCTATATAAACACCTACAAAGGCCATAAGAGGGACGAATACAAATAATCCTCTCCTAATTATGGCACTCGTCAAGGGAAATGCGACGAGGATGGTGTACTCCTTGGCAGCTGTTTTCATGGCTCTTATGACCATGACTTCCACCATGTCATAGTATGAACACCCCTTTAATTTTTGAGAGCTACTAGTGCACGGTATACCGTTCAACTCTACCCTAACGGGACAGCAAAGGGTTGTTGGATCTGATCCCCACTCCCTCTTCTACTCCTGACTCCTGAGAGTGTCACTCGCTTCCACCCGAAGCCCAATACCACGTACCAGGTTCATCTTCCTTGAGCACACCCATCCCGCAAGCTCTACACCACGGTTGCCATTGCTTGCACTACCCATGGGGCTGGCCAGCGGCAGCGGCCTTGTCTACGTCACCACCACAATTACTAGATCAATGCCCTTCACCACCCTTCTTCCACCTCCACATTCAAATTTCACAAAAAGAAGAAGAAGAAGAAGAAGAAGAAAGAAATTTAAGTTTCAAAAATAAAGATTTGAGTTTTAGAGGTGTAAGTTTATAAACTGAAACTTCAAAAACTGGTATGGGAGTTTCAGATTTCAAATTAAAACTTGAGTTTCAAGTGAGTTTCAATCTAGAAAACGAGTTTCAAGCAAAGTTTTGAGAAAGTTTTAGAAATCCTAGCAAGTTTCAATAGAGTTTCATGCAGAGTTTCAGCGAGTTTCAGTGCGCTTCAATGAGTTCCAAGCAAAAGCTTTGACAAGGTTTCAGAAATCCCAGCAAAGTTTTAATTGAGTTTCATGCAAGTTTCAAAGGGTTTCAATGCGTTTCAATAAGTAAAGCAAACGTTTTGACTTAGGTTTCAGAAATCCCAGCAACTTTCAATAGAGTTTATGCAAGTTTTAGAGTGTTTCAGTGAGTTTCAACTAATTTCAAGCTAAGTTTTGACAAAGTTTTAGAAATCCTAGCAAGATTTAATAGAGTTTCATGTAAGTTTCAGAGGGTTTTAGTGCACTTCAACGGGTTTCAAATATAAATTTTATTAAAAACAAGTTTTAGAAGAGTTTCAACAAAAGATTCCAAACAAACTTCAAAAGGTTCAAAGAGTTCAGCAAAGTTTGAAAAAATCAAGCAAGTTTCAACGGAGCTTTAGTTAAGTTTCGCGAGAAATTAGATAAGTTTCAACAAAAATGGCAAATTCCAATTAGAAATTGGAGAGAGTGGATGACTGCATATCGTCTCATCATCTTCCACGGGAAGTTGCCAAGGAACCACGATGGAGGTTGCTAAGACCCAACATCAGGGATGCTAGTAAGCTACAAGTCGTCGCACCTGCCCACGTCCACCCGCCGCCGCGCCCAAGTACAACTCCGTGTTTGCCAAGTAGTCGCGGTTGTTTTCCTTCCCCATGGCGGTCAAGCGTTAGCCTTCTGCTCACCCTGGCCGATTCGCGGGCCTCCATCGTGGTCTGACTGTACCGCTTGAGCTGTCTCTTCGCCTACACCATCGCATCTTACTTCCGCGAGGCACTACCCTTGTTCGTGCTCACTGCTACTAGAGAAAGAAGAGGAGACGCATATATGGATGGTAGCATCGTGAAGGATTCCACCAGAGAGGAGGGAGGAGTGCAGCAACAGGATCAATTTGGGGCTGCAATGCCATTGATTTGGGGAAAACCATTCAGTGAGATAGAGATAGAGAGAGAAGAAGCAATCGGATCTTGGAAGCCATATAAAGGATAAGACAGGGACCAAAGAGATGTTAGATGAGTAAGATCGAACTGTCTATCGCTGTTCCGTTCAAAATGCTACGAATAATAGTACCATTGCGTGGTCTTTCTGTTAATTTTTTCCCTGTATTTTCCCTATCAATTTGATTTAGTCTGTTTGTACTCATTGCATTTCGATATCGATTTCTGCAATTGGTACGTGGCAAAAATAAAGTGCAGATTCAGTAACCACCCTTGGGTGGGTGCGTACTGCAGGCGCCAAGCAGGGGTGCTACAGTTCTGCTGCATTACGGGATGACATCGGAGACGACGATGGCTTAATTATGATGCTGAGGATTCAATTTCATGCATGTAATTGAATCTACGTGCTCTTGTATGCAATGGGCCGGGATGGAACAAGTATATGTTTGATGCAGACTCAATAAACTTAATTAGTTTTATCATGACTAAGCTTTTCTTGGAGTGTCTCGTGCGTGTAGCTGGTCGTTGCATGCAAACAAGACTGCAGTGTGTACTGACCATGGCATTGGCGTGCACAAGCAGGTAAATTGCATCATGCTAAAATTATTTGGATTAAAAAAATTAAGATTTTAGACAACATGTTGCATGCTATGCATGAATAGTTCTTGACTACAAACGATTTGCATGAGAAGGTTTCATATAAGTTAGATCTGTTTAGTTAGGCTACTGATTATGTACTCAAGGTTTTTAAGAAGGTTCTGGCGATACAAATATCTTAATTACATATTTGTTCATTATTACAAAGTTTGCTTATCCATATAATTGAGTCCATAAAACATAATACTTAAGGTTATTTGGCTAATATGATTTATATGCAAAACATAATGAAAAGAGATTATTTCTTTAGAATAGGATAGTATATACTTTAAAGGATGGACTGAAGCTTATTTCATACATTTTAGTGTTTAGACCACATATTATATTCATTGTTGAAAAAGCTCATATGATTTAAGGTTTCTAATGACTATAACACTTAAGGGTATCCAACTAGCAGGATTTAGATGCAAAGCAAGTGGTAATAAGAATATTTTTCTAGATTATGGCAGTCTATATCTTAAATATCATTTCTAGGATGAGCTTCTTAATAATTGCATTTAGACGAGATGTTTTACAGGCTGCGGAAAAAGCTTAAGTGTTTCTAAACTCCATGTGACAAAGGTTCAGTTTTAATTCTTAATTTGCGACTGCACCTTATAAGATTATTTTTTTTCAGGCATAAGCAGGGGACATCACTAAGAGTGTTTTAAAGTTGGTTCTGTGATATTTTCCTTTTATCCGAGATATGTTTCATATAAATAAACATTAAGATCTAATATGCACAAACATGAGATATTCTTGCATAAACAGGGGTATTATTGTTTTATTAAAGACCTAAGAATCGGTTTACCATTATTTGAATTTGTATGCTTTAAGTTATATTTATTTTAATGTCTATGCATTGGAAAATAATCTATTTTCAAATTTAATTCAAACTAGATTCAATTCTAAATGTTTTTGCATATATAGGTAGATTACTAACTTTTAAACACATAGAAACTGGTTTGACATTAATTGAATCCTTTTTGCAAAAGATATTCATATTTGAATATTCAATACATTGAAAACAACTTACTTTAGAAAATGATGTAAAACAAGTCTAAATCTAAATACTTTTGTATATTTAGGTTCCCGATGAGTTAAGGTTTCTAACAAAATTGGTTCCATTCAAATTGGAGTTTATTTGCAGAAATTCTACATATGACATATTTTTGATCGCTTTCTTTAAATTAAATTTAAAATTTAAACAGAGTTCATTTTCAAAATAGTTTTGTATATTATGAATCTACATGATTTATCATGAATTTAGAAATCTACTTCATTTCATTTGGAGTTTAATTGAAAAAGATATAAATAAATGAATGTGTTCGGTTTAGGAAAATGCTGAAAATTGAAAATATACCAAAATAGGAAAGTACGCCTTCGGGTTTCAGAGTACGCTTTCCTTTTTGGGCTTGCGCTGGGCTGAGGCACTCACGGACGGGCCCAGATGGCAGAGAAAGGCTGAGCGCATGAGCGACTGACGCGCGGGCCCGTGGTGTCAGCGACTGCACTAAGGAACTGTTGGGCCGGCCCACATGGCAGAGAGCGGGTGCGGCTCAGAGATTGAGTGGTGTGGCCAAGACGACGGTGACACATACGTGCGAGCAGCTGACAACAAGGGTCCATGTGACAGTGTCTCAAAGCAGAGGGCTGCGATTTTTGGCTCGCCGGCGACGAGGCTTTGCCGGAGAAGGCGAATGGGTTCCACCATGGGCATCAACGTGCTTGCGTGCATACAGGGGAGGTACTGCGGTGGCCGAAGATGGCCGGGAGGTGGGTCACCACCGAGAGCCAGTGGCGGCGTCCATGGCCGGCAAGCGGCGAAGCAAAAGCAGTGAATTTCTCCACTCATTATCACCCAGGTTAGCATCAAATGATGTTAAGGAACTCATTTTGAGGTTTTCCCAAGAGAAAGAGTTACCGGATGAAGCTCTCACCTGCGCGGGTGGCGGCGGAAGGGACGGCACATTGCGGCAGGTCTCTGATGAAGGTGAGCTTCAATTGAGGCCCGGGACAGGTACTGGGCATCAAGGAGAAGCTTCGGCCTTGATCGATTGTGGAATTGTTCACCAATGGCTTGGTTCGGGTTGTAATCTGGTTTTGGCGGAGCTCAGGGAAGCTAGCGACGCAGGAGAGGAGCTCGGCCGTTATTGTGCTGGGTTCTGGCAGTGGATGGTTTTGGGTGCTGTGTTGATCGGTTTTTATAGCCAACAGAGTTGGTGGATTACAGGATTTGAACGCAGTTTTGGTTTTGCGACGGCTGATCAAGTGGCAGAGTCTTCGCGCGAAATCTTGCGGAGACAGGGCAAATTCAGCGCTTTTGACACCGTGGCTTAAGAAATGATGTGCGGTTGGCCTCGGGATACGAGTTGCGACGTAGAAGAGACAAGGAAGGAAGGCGGTTGCGAGCTGGTTTGGTTGGCTCGAGGGAGAGACAAAGAGAAGGCAAAGAGGGGAGAAGAAGGAAGAAGAAGGTTGGGGAAGAGTGGCTGACGTGCGGGGGCGAGCTGGCAGTGAAGGAAGTTGGCAGGGATAGCTGTGATGCTGGGCCCACCGTTAGTGAGTAAGAAAATAAAGCTCAAATGAATTTTTTGGATAACACGTGATCATCCACTGGATTGGGCTATGAAACCGACTTGATATTTTATGAGGATTTTTGCAGAGGTCGGCAAGAAAGAGATAAAGGTCTAGTAAAATTTTTAGGTAAAAACTATGGGTAAAAATATTTTAAAAATCCGACAATGCACATTTATTAATTTCTGCTGATCCTGGTTTTTATTTAATTGGGTTTCAAGATCAGATTATTATTTTATGAAACTTTTTATGAAGATCTGAAATGGAATTACCTACCTTGTAATGACCCCCATTTTCACATAAATGCAAAAATGGAAATCTCATGTGCATACAGTACTAGTCCCATGATTAGTGGCTAGCACGCACATTTACAACAATTGATATCACATCCATACTCTTTATTACAAATGATAATAGTAATCTATACAATAAAATCTTACAATACAGAGTAAAGTACAGCGGAAAGGATTAAAATTCTTGTAGTGTGCCCATCCAACCCTCAGGCAACTGACAAGGTATAATCCCTAGAAAATCTTTATCGTCAATATCCTGAATCCTACGACAAATATGTTTCATCGGACTAATCTGATTCTTCACCCTAAAAACAACAATTAAGCAAGGGTGAGTACTTTTGTACTCCGCAAGACTTTTGCAAAACCTATAATATATGCAAGCCACTTCAAAGGAAAGGCTACTACAGTTAGTTTGCATAAAGCCAATTTGGAATGTAAATACAGAATAGTAGATTGCAAAACGGAATTTAAGTAAAAGCAATTTAATACAGAAATAACAGTATGTAGAGTATGAGATAGTGAAATCACGAACCTGGGTATCATGACCATATCCAAGAACCATTTCCATTGTCACAGTAGAAATTACCGACACACGGTAGAATCCAGTTTTGTGAAAATAAAAACATCTAACTAGTGCTGACGCACCAAGATTCCCATAACCGCGGGAACGACTTTTCGAAAAGTTTGACACTCTGTAGAGTGGTACAGCTTTACCCACAAGTAATGATCAACCCCTTTTTGTCAGACCAGTAACACACTTCCTTTGGTGTGTCGGCAAGGAGATCATAACATAATCGTTACATTGTTTAACCCTAACTTTGCACCAGTCCGGTGACGTCAAACCCGTACTATGGTGTATATGTTTGCACAGTCACTGCACAATAATGATTAAGCATGTCCATAGTATGGCATTCACCGTTGTATCAGCAAACGTGACTCCCAACACCTCGGTGTGGCGCCCTCCGAGCAACAACGATCCTTTGAAGAAGCTCGTACTACTTCGGCCTACCAATGTGCAAAGCTAGTTTTAAGCAACTTAATAGGTTAAGACTGTCCCATACCAGCACTTGTGGTTGTACGGTAATTCTTAGGTTTAACGAACACGTAGTTCGGTTCTTAATCCGACACGGGCAATAATCTCCACCCTACACTACGTACAAGTCCCTTGTACTCCCGGCTATTGCCAATAATTGTCCGCATCAAAACCATAGTTTTATTTTCATTTTTGATCAAAATACCATCCATAAATAAAGGTCATACCCATTGAATGTCATGTCCAACATTTTTAATCATGTCAAGTTTTATGTTTCTTTAAGCATGGCTAAGCATGTCATTAAATGTGAGTAACCCAGATTGACATTAAATAATGTCTAAGCTATTCTAGGGTTATCAAGGTTCATAAATCCATACTTATCAAGGAAGTTCCATAAAACTACAGGTACAACTACCTATACTCATAATATAGCAGACTTTAAGTAAAATAAAGTGTGTAGTAAAACATTTAATGAAAACATTTATAAAACTAGGATCAATATGATCAAAGGGGGTGCTTGCCTTGTTTATTTATTGCTTACGACAAAGACGAAGTCACGGCTGACGGAGGCAATGATGGAAATAGCAACGTCGGATTCTACACGTCGTTCAATCGAAAATATAGCAAATATCCAACTTTAATAAGGGCGAAAAGAAAACAGACAGAAAACCAAATAAAGATTTATTACAGAAAACAGGAATGTTTTAGGGTTAGGATTATGATTTCAAGTCCTCATGATTTAGTTAATTATACATTATAATGTTAATGACTTTTATGATGAACAAACATGGTTTCTTTTATAGATTATATATTCTTGAATTACGAATTCAAGAGGCTAAAATTATGAGTTCTTGCATTTATAACTTCGAATTATAGATGCTAAAATTATTTGGATTAATAAGATTAAGATATTAGACAACATGTTACATGCTATGCATGAATAGTTCTTGACTACAAACGATTTGCATGAGAAGGTTTCATATAAGTTAGATCTGTTGAGTTAGGCTACTAATTATGTATTCAAGGTTTTTAAGAAGGTTCTGGTGATACAAATTACATATTTGTTTATTATTTCAAAGTTTGCTTATTCATATAATTGAGTCCATAAAGCATAATACTTAAGGTTATTTGGCTAATAGGATTTATATGCAAAACATGATGAAATAAGATTATTTCTTCATAATATGATGGTCTATACTTTGAAGATCATTCTTAAGCTGATTTCACACATTTTAATGTTTAGACGAGACATTATATTCATTGTTGAAAAAACTTATATGATATTAAGGATTACGATGACCATATCATTTAAGGGTATTGGGCTACTCAGATTCAGATACAAAGCAAGTTGAAAATAAAATATTTTTCTAGATTATGGTAGTACATATCCTAAATATTATTTCTAAACTGATCTTTATAAGATTTGCATTAAGACGAGATATTCTACGGACTGATGAAAATGCTTAATTAGTTTTATAGTTTACACGATAAAGGTTCAGTTTTAGTTCCTAGTTTGCGACTGACCCTTACATGATTATTATTCATTTTTCTGGCATTAGCATGGAACATCATTAAGAGTGTTTTAAAGTTGGTTTCACATGTTTTGCTTTTATCCGAGGTGTTTCCCACATAAGTAATCATTAGGGCCTATCATGATCTTATTTCCAATTTGCACAAACATAAGTTATTTTATATAAACAGCAAGGGTATTACATTTCAGGTTACTAGGATCTGGTTTTGTCAATTTTGAAGTTTCTTTGTGAAAGATATAACTATTCGGACTACATAAGTATTGAAACTACAACTATTTCGTTAAGTGTTGATTATGATTTTATTGTAATAATTCTTGCTGGGTAAAATAGTTTGATTACATTAAATGTTTAGATTCTAGTTTCTTTTCATGATTTTGTTCTTCATTAAATATACATGTATACATTTTTCTACATATGCAAGGCTTATGTTCTTATGCAATTTAAACTTGTGCATATATGATATTTCATTACAAACATTACAATAGTGACAAATCACTCATTCTAATATCAATTCATGTCTTTGTACACCTATTAAGTATTTTGCATACACATATACCTACTGCTATAAATTACTATTTGCACATACATGTATATCTTCTATTCTAGGATTACATTTTATTCATGAAACAATGAAGATCATCATTTGGATGTCTTGACATATTTGGAAGCCCTACTAGTCATTTAGAAATTAAGTCTATTGATTTTGGATTTCTTTTGCATAAACTATGTCTTTTTGAATATTTATAGTATTGAGAACAACTTCTAATGGAAAATGATTCAATCAAAGTTTAAATCTAAATATGTTTATATATTTGAGTTTCTGGAAGTGTAAGGATTCTATTAAAATTGGTTTCATTAAATTTCAGGTTTATTTACAATATTTTTATATGTAGCATATCTTTAGGCTCTTTATTCAAATTTGAATTTCAAATTCACCAAGTGAGTATTTTCAAAATATTTTGCATATTATGAATCTACATGATTTATCATGAATTTAGGAATTTATTTCATTTTATTTGGAGCTGAAATGCAAAAGATATAAACAATTGAATGTGCTAGGTTTAGGTAAATGCAGAAAATAGAAAAATTACCAAAAGCGGAAGGTGCGCTTTCACCATGGAAATACGCTTTCTGTTTCTGGCTTGCACAGGGTTAACCCACTGACACGAGGGTCCCGGATGGCAGTGATACAAAACAGAGACATCGGTTTTGAGCTCGCCGGCGGCGAAGCTTGGCCGGAGCGACGGAACTGGTAGCTTGGCGAGTATCACCAAGGTGGCGCGCACACATGGGTGGCAACGGTTCGGCCGGAGATGGCCTTGGTCGTCGCGACACCAAGAGAGGCGGCGAGCCATGGCCGTGACAAGAAGTTCGGTTTTTGAAGCAACTGTGCGAAAGATGAGATGCGCATGAGCATCAACGTGTTACAAGGGCTCTATTTCGTTACTTGTTCAAGGAGATGAGTAAAGGGTTCGGGCTCTCACTGTGCGCGGGCATCCACGGCGGAGGAACACGGCGAGGAGGCTTACCGGAGAGTATGAGCTTCAATTGAAGATGGTGATGGACTTTAGGTGGCAAGGAGATGCTCTGGGCTGAATTTCTAAAAATACTAAATAATGGGATAAACTCTTGATTTTTTTACCAGACATAGATAAGGCAAGCATGTCAGTATGGTTAAAATTTTAACCCAAGTTAAGTTAAGATAACTTTTGAAGAAATCTTATGGGCTCAGATTTTGATTATCTTCTCATGATTACAACATCTTTTCTTTATTTCATGTGTTCAGATTACTTTTGACAACATGACAAGGACTATGACGGTTTATAATATTTTAATACTATTTTTGTAGATTTTTATTGCTATTGGGTTTTTATCTTTTTACTTTTACCATTTTACCATTTCAATTTATGAGACTTTTCTTTTAAAGCAAAAACTCAAGAAAAATCAATAATTAAGAAAACTCAGGAAATTAAAATACAAATTAAATATTACATCTCAAACTTATTTTCATATTTTGTTTGTCTTGAAAGAAAAAGTTTTAATGAAGGAAATATTCCTTTTCTTTAAGATTAGAATGCAAGAAGAGAGGTAAAGATATTATTTAAAATCAAAATTTCTATTTCAATTGAAATTCTTATTCAATTCCATTCTTAATTCCCAAACTTTTTATTTTTCATATTTTTGAATTTTATGGGATGTTACATACCTTATGTAAAATTATCAGATTTTTATATTTGACAATTAAATTTAATTAATTCTGACACTACTATTTTTAGAGTTATTTTCTTTCTATTTTTGAATTTTTAAAGGATTCAAATATAACTTTTAATTTCTGATATTTTACCAGAGGTAAGGATAGAGTTGATATCGGCATGGTAAAAATCTTAGCTTCAGATAAGCTTTAAAGATTTCTACAAAAATCTGACATGCTCTTTGATTGATATCATTTCTCATGATTACAATATCTAATATTTTATTTCATGTATTAAGATTATCTTTGACAGCATGACAAGGGCTATGACAGTTTATAATATTTTAATATTATTTTTGCAGGTTTTTATTGTTATTGTGTTTTTATCTTTTTACTTTTACCATTTTACTATTTCAATATATATTACTTTTCTTTTAGAGCAAAACTCAAGAAGAACCAATAATTCAGAAAACTCTGGGAATTAAAATTCAAATTAAAGATCACATCACAAATTTCATTTTTATAGTTTGTTTGTTTTGGAAGAAATAGTTTTATTATTGCTATCCCTCTTTTCTTAAGATTAAATGCAAGAAAAGAGGAAAAGATATTATTTCAAATCAAAAAGTTGATTCCAATTGAAATTTTTATTTAATTCTATTTTTAAATTTCAAACTTTTTATTTTTTCATATTTTTAAATTTTATGGGATGTTACAGCAGCACAAGCAATAAGCATTTGCAAAGCAAAATGTCGAGTGACTGATCATGTAGGAAGTTGTCCAAGAAGGTTGTTACATACACCTTGTCTTTGGAAGAGAGATTGATCTCCTTATGCACCCCATCTGCTGCCGGCATCTCTGCATGCACGATGCCGCGGCCTGCCGTCATCCACTGAAGAACAGATGTTGCAAATTATAATGTTAGGACAAGGAAAAATGATTCCTTTTTTCTTTGTGCCTAACGAAAAATTGAAGGGATGAAGTGCCCTATAATGTCCCGCCCTTGATTAATCAGAGAGTAGAGTGAGACCTAGACATCTCTTGCCCTGATGGTGCCTTTGTGGCCTGTGAAGTCCTGGTGAGTGAAGGCCCCCTGAACGAAGCCCAAACACAAGCATGCATTTTAGCAAACACCTTACGGGCAACATATAAGAAAACACAAAATGTAAATGAAGGAAGCATATGTACATCAAGCATGTAGGTTATGATCTCAAATCCTTCAAGCAAAAGACCAAACTAGATCAGAAATTCTCGTTCTAACTTATAAATTCCAATGCATGTGCAAGCTGAAGATTTAATTAGGGGAAGAAGCAACCAACCATCTTACCTCTATGGGGATGATCAGGAAATCCGGTGGGCTTGGAAACTGGTAAAGAAAAGAAGAAATTAAGGATCGTTACAATCGAAACGAAAATTTGTCACTTGGGTATCCAAAAATTGCAATTTTAAGGGCGGTGAGTGAAAAGCACCTGAGAACTCATCGAGCATGAGGAAAAGGTCGAGGTTCCTGAGGGCGATGGCGGTGACAAGGGTTGGCAGCGGGAGAGAGTTCAATGACCTGGAACTCTGGCACGACCGGGGAAGGGAGAGCGGGAGGGATGGCGGTGACCTGGCGGGACTGCGGGAAGGCGACGGCCAGAGGAGTAGACGGCGGTGGTGGCGTGCAAACTAGGGTCGGGACTGGTGGCGTATGAACTTAGGGTTCATGAGGACTAAGGAGACTAATTGTGTTCGGCACTTCGGCCAGGGCGCAAGAAATTTCGGATATCCGAAATTCTATTTTTTCGGATATATCCAAAAACCATATCGGAATATACCGATCCGACGGATAGTAATATCCCGAATTCGAATCCAAATCCAAAAAAAATATCCGAAACCGAATTCAAATCCAAGAATTATCCGAAATAACTATCCGAATCCAATCCGAATACATCCGGTCGATCGGTGGAACGGAAATTATCCGAACCGATTGTACACCTACAAAAGAGAAGCAACAGAAAAGGTCAGACATGGAACGAACCTCTTGTCTCCTTCCTCTTGCTACTTTTTTTCCGATTACAAGAAAAGATGCGCATCCCAATGACGGACGTACGGTTAGAAATGAACCTATAGCAGGCTTATTTTCTTTAATTTCAAAGTATGTATGTTCAAGCATAGTATTGTCTAGCTAAATGAAGAAAAGATAATTTATAAGATAAAGTCCTCGCCACTTCTTGAATAATGTGATATATGATATAAGGATAGTATGAGTGGATATTGTCTAAACACACGCGTACATTCGCGTGAGTTGTGCCACGTCATAAAGTGTCTTCTCTCTATATTTGTTCATTTTAAATGAGGTTGAAACATTGTATAGATCACCAGCACAGGGCGGCAATAATATTTCTAGGCCGCGCATCAGCGTGACCGCTCTATTTCTTCTTTGGCATCGATTACTTCCACGACCGCATCTGACTCTGTTAATTTACAATACTTAAGCATATTCCGAAGTACAATATGTTGCCTGCTATTTTATATATTTCTATTATTTTGTTATATATATTTTCCTCAAAATAAAATCTAAAATAAAATATTGCACATATTTGTAATACGTACATGAGTATGTCTACTCGACACATGAAGAAAGATGGAGCCACAGGTAAATTCTTGATCTCACAAAATTTTCACTGCGCTCGCATGTGCATAAAGATGGACACTACGATTTAAACCTTGGAAGGTGGACTCCACCACCCTACCAAAAAAAAAAATTGTTCTCTTCTTCATCCTGCTGCTTCTTCTTCCTCTTTTATTGCTACCTTTTAGAACCTTGCAGGCTCCATGCATCTTCTTCTCCTCTACCACCTAATATTTCTCTATTCTCTCTTGTTGTATCCGGAATCCTACTGCAAGCTGTATCAAGTGATGGAGGTTCGTAACAGAAGTGTTACTAGCTAGCTGGCTACTCCACACGACCACACTACATAAGAAATGGTCGATGAGTACTCGAAAAAAAGAAACAGAAAAAGATATGATCAATGAAATAAATGTATTAATTCTTATTTTGCTTGATCAAATAAAATCTTAAGCGGAAATGACAACATTTATTTATATTGCTATACAGGAAAAAAGTACTTAATCTTCTCCTGTAGGGTGGTTCGTCAACTCCTAGTCATTGGTCACGCCATTCGCCACGGTGGCAAAATCGTCCTGAGGGTATTTGCATGGTTTTGCATAGTTCTATGGCTCAATACCTGATTTTATACTCTAGGGGATTAAGTAGATGAACCACTATACTTAAAAGGGTTAAGTAGACTTTTTCCTATATAAATGCATGCATGTTCGGTGTGTGAACTGTGAAGTGATGATAAAAATAAAGTCACCTTGGATGACGCGGTGGATGGCTGTATGTAATTTATCGCATACATATATTTATATTTAAAAATAGGCTTTATTTATTATACAAGTTGTATTTATGATTAAAAATATAATTATGTTCATATATAATAGTAATATAACTTTAATATATATCTGATTAATATGTACCATAAGGGCGTGTAGAATAAGACCGCGTCAGCTGGCTCTTAGTCTGTACATATATATCAGCTTTGTTGTATGTGGAAGAGTGAGAAAAGAGGAGAGAGAAGAGAGCTGACTCTTATTTAGTAGCCAGTTTTGCACGGGAGCATAGGTAAATCATTTATGCATAAGAGAGAAAAGATAGTTATTGCACTATATCTAGAAACAATATTTAGAGATAGTTATTATATAAACTAGCTTTTAGCTTACTATTAGTCAGTAGTTGGCTTTGCTATTGTACTTGATGTAATACTATGCACCTAGCAAAATAGATGGTATAGATCTACTATCTCCTTTTGGTGTAATTAATGGGAGAATTTATAGCCTCTCAGAATGAAGACGGAGGCTTTTCTTAACATCATTTTAGTTCGATGTTGAAGAGAACCAAAAGCAATAAATTCCCATACAAAAAAATGAAATCAATAAATACACATGGAGATGGGTGCAAAATCGTATATCATTTATTTGCAATTTAAGAGGATGTCAAATCTTAGCGTTGGGGCATCAAAATAGGATTTGATAGTGCCTTTGTATAACACCTGCAATGGCCGGATCATGACAATAAGCACAACGAAACATAAGAGGGGACATATATATACAAGTAATCTTCTCCTCATGGCACTCGTCAAGGGCAACGCGACCCGGACCGTTTACTCCCATGCATGCCTGTTGTTTTCATGCATCACGTACGTAGGAACATCTTTTTTTTTTTGTACTCTGCATTTTTTCCCCGACATAGTGATGTTCAAATTAATTAACCTATCAGTAAATCACTACTACAGAACAGGCAATCCTTACCGGCATATCACTGCCGATTAGGACCTAGCCGGCAGTGATAACATATCTCTGTCGGTTCGAAACTTAAGTTGGGGGGAGACCTTATCACTGCCGATTCATGCAACCAACCGACAGTAAAAAGCAAGATATCACTGCTGGTTTGAGACAACAACCGGCAGAGATATATCACTGCCGGGTCGTTCTTAAACCGGCAGTAGTACTTGACTTTTCACTGCCGGTTTGAGACTAGAACCGGCAGTGATATTATTTTCAGCAGAGTCCGAGCTTATCACTTTGCGGTTACTATTGAACCGCGATGATAAGTCGTTTATATAATCGAGATCCCGCCTCCCGAGCCGATTGAGCAAAGACAGAGACGCTCTGTCTTTGCTCGATTATAGATTGCGACGATTCTTTCTTTGAAAAATCTATTAAAATTCATATTGTACTTCTTTTCGGGTTAGTAATTTGATCTCTATTTTTGAAAATAATAAAAAATTGCCACATGGATATTTACATAATGAAAAAAGGTTCATGTATTTTCAAATTTTGAAATAATAAAAACTTGTTAGATGGATATTTACCTAATGAAAAAATGTTGATGTATTTTAATGTACTCAAAGTATATCCTAAGTATTTACAATTTTTGTAAATTTTTAAATAATAAGAAATTGCAAGATGGATATTGACGCAATGAAAAAAGATTGATATATTTTAATATAGTCCAAATATATCCTAACTATTTACAATTATTTTTATTTTTTACAATAATAAAAAATTGCTACATGGATATTTACATAACGGAAAAAGGTTGATGTATTTCAATATAGTCAAAATTGATACATAGGTTTTTAAATCTAATCGTTTACAATTATTTGTTATTTGCAATTATATGCTTATGTAATGTTTGATTTAACTAATTGTAGATGGACCGAAGGTGGATGTATGACACGGACCGTTGCGGGGCAGAGTTTTTTAATGGTGTGAGTTATTTTCTAAACGTGGATGCGGCGCACAAGTCGAAGAATCTGGCGGACTACATGTGTTGTCCATGCGTTGATTGCAAAAACCGTATTTTCTACCATAGAGTCGATACGTGCACACTTGCTTCGAAGAGGTTTCAAGGCTGGCTATACCTGTTGGACCAAGCACGGCGAAGATGAGATTGTACATGAAGGGCAACACATTGCTAAAGATGACGGAGACAACGATATGACGGCAGTCGAAAATACGTTTGTCGATAGCCACGACAACGATCTGGATCAAATGTTGCGTGATGGGGAGGGAGACTTCACGAGTGAAAGAGAGTTTCAAAAGTTCCAACATATAGTACAGGACTCCAAAACACCATTGTACCCAAGCTGCATGGAGGAGCACAAAAAATTGCAGACCGTGCTTACACTACTGCAGTTGAAGGCAAGCAATGGTTGGTCCGATAAGAGCTTCACTGAGCTGTTATGTCTCTTGGGGGATTTGCTTCCAAAGGGTAACGTGTTGCCTACAAGTACGTACCAGGCCAAGCAGGTTGTCTGCCCTTTGGGAATGGAAGTACAAAGGATACACACATGTCCAAACGATTGCATGTTGTATCGCAATGAGTTTGCGGACTTGGATGGCTGTGCTGTTTGCAAAGCAAAGCGGTATAAGGGCAACGATGATGACATCGATAATGACGATGTCGGGGTGAAGCGTAAGAAGATGAGATCTCCCGTAAGGTGGTGTGGTATTTTCCTATAATTCCCCATCTGAATTGATTGTTTGCGAACAAAAGGCATGCCCAATTGCTACGATGGCACACCGAAGAGCGTAAGAAGGATAGAATGCTCAGACACCCTGTTGACTCTGTGCAATGGAGGAACATCGACAGAAAATATAAGAAGCACTTTGCATATGATGTGAGGAATATAAGGTTCAGGTTGAGTACGGATGGGATGAATCCTTTCGACAACATGAGCAGTCGTCATAGCACTTGGCCGGTAACTCTATGTATCTACAACCTTCCTCCTTGGCTTTGTATGAAGTGGAAGTACATTATGATGCCACTACTGATCCAAGGGCCCATGCAACCTGGCAACGATATCGATGTGTACCTCAAACCATTGGTTGAAGATATTCTAATCTTGTGGAACGATGGAGTACGGGTATGGGATGAGTATAAAAGAGAACTTTATCCTACGCGCATTGTTGTTCGTAACCATCAATGATTACCCTGCCTTTGGTAACTTGTCGGGCCAGACGACAAAAGGCTTCAATGGGTGCGTCCAGTGCTTAGATGGTATAGCTAGTCGGTGGCTGAATAACTGTCGAAAAATGTCTTACATGCGGCATCATAGGTTCCTCCGCAAGGATCACCCATACCGCAATAATAAGAAAGCTTTTGACGGGACAAAGGAGACTGCTTTAGCTCCGAAGAATCACACTGGGAGAGATATTTGCGGCTGTAAAGGATCTTAAAATTATCCACAGAAAGGGAGCAGGCAGTACATCTATCCTGAGTTCTCGTGATAAGGCTCCTTTGTGGAAAAAGAGATCAGTATTTTGGGTCCTACCTTACTGACAGCACTTGGAAGTTCGACACGCAATCGATGTCATGCACATAGAGAAGAACGTGTGTGACAGCTTGCTTGGTATCTTACTGGATATACCTGGCAAAACAAAAGATACTCTCCAAGCACGGATGGACCTTGAAGATATGAAACTCAGGAAGGAGCTGCATCACAAAGACATATATACAGGAAAAAATACCTTCCCGCAGCCTGCTACACTCTAAGCAAGAAAGAAAAAATTAGCTTGTGCGAATGCTTGCACGGAGTGAAAGTTCCGTCCGGATACTCTGCCAACATAAAGAGACTAGTCTCAACGAAAGACTTAAAATTAATTGGTATGAAGTCTCACAATTGCCACGTGATGATGACGCAGATGCTTCCAATTGCAATTAGAGGTGTTCTGCCAGAGAAAGTCCGAGACCCAATTATAAAGTTGTGTTCATTCTTCAACGTGATTTCACAGAAGGCTATCGATCCATTGAAACTAGATAAGCTGCAGGAAGACGTGGTCCACACTCTCTGCAGGCTCGAGATGTGTTTCTCTCCATCTTTTTTTGATATTATGGTCCATCTCATTGTTCACATTGTGAAAGAGATACAGATTCTCGGTCCCGTGTTTCTACATCAGATGTATCCTTTTGAGAGGTTCATGGGGGTTATAAAGAAATATGTTCGTAACCGACATCGGCCGGAAGGTTGCATTGCAGATGGTTGGGGAACCAAGGAGGTCATTGAGTTCTGCGTCGATTACATGGATCTCAAACCGATTGGTGTGCCTACATCACGACATGAGGGCAGGCTACAGGGAAAAGGGACACTGGGCGAGAAATCACTCCGTACAAACAATCTAGCTTCATTCACACAAGCTAATGGTACCTGCAGGAAAGGAATTAAAGTTTACCTCTTGCAAGAGCTTCTTCCCTTCTTTTTAGTTCCTAGAGAAAATAAAATTAGAGATAGAAATGAAACTTGAACGATAGATGTAATGAAGAACATAAAAATAAAATTGCCTAATATATATATATATAGAGAGAGAGAGAGAGAAACCCTGTTCAACACATGAGTGTAACTATTCATATTATCTGTACCGTTACCATGCATCAAGACCTGAGCTAGTACTGCATTTGTTATCCATAATGTATGTTATGATTTGTTACTTGTTTTTCTTCAGAAATTAAATGGTTTGTTGCTTGTTAGTACAAGCTGCCATGCATGGATATGTGTATGTATTCTTCAAAGATGTATATGTGTATGTATTCTTCAAAGATGCATATGTGTATGTATTCATGTTTAAGGCATACAAAATGTGTTAAGATGTCTGTGGTGTAAGTATTTGTCATTGATAAAATTTTGATTGCTTCTAGGCTCTTTCGTTATCTCCCCTCTGTATTTGTCATTCAAAGCACTTGGTTGATTATTCTGCGTATGTGTATAAATCATGTGTATGTGTCTGTGTATATTTGTGTTTATGGTCAAATTATTCTGGAGCATGCAGATTCAAAAAAAGATGTATATGTGTATGTGTCCTTCAAAGATGTATGTGTATAAAGATAAAAAAATATATATGTGTACATGCTCTTTAAAGATGTATATGTGTCTTTCAAATATGTGTATTAATTTTATTTCTTTGAATTGATAAGTTCGGGAATTGTTATGTACATTATTATTGAGTACTCCCTCTTTCAATAAATATTAGCCGTATTTCAATTTTACAATTTGTGGTGAAATTGAAATTGAGAAAGACAGAACAGAAAATGACTTAGGTAGAACTGCTACTGCCTCTAAGTTTAAGCCTTAATGATAATCTATATTAAGGCTTAATGATAATCTATATGAAAACAATCTCGAATAAGTGCAAAATATCACATGACTATCTCGAATAAGTGCAAAATATCACGGGACTAACTTTAAAACACTCGTAGGGATATATATACTACCATAATCTGAAAAAAGATCCTAATTAGAATTTGTTTTGCATCTGAATCCAATCACACAAAAAATCCTAAATGCTCACAAACTGCACTTCAGTATATAGACAACCAAATTATAGAAAAATATCTAAATTACAACTTGCTTACCATGAATGTTTTCCTCTTATCAATCCAAACCTTAGTGTATGTGCCTTTCAAATATGTGTATTAATTTTATTTATTTGAATTGATAAGTTCGGCATCATGAGCAGAAGAATAGTATAGCCAGCAATGCGGCTATACGTGCGCTCGTATGCTTTTACATCTATGTTCATTCGCTATGTCAATCTTCATTTGTATGTGTCTTTCAAAAATGACCTTGTTAATTTGAAATTTTCGATAAACTTGCTAGGAATGGCCTCCGACGAAGGACAAGTGCCGGAGGGAGTTGGGCCCTCAAATATGGACGAAGGAGGAAGGGGTAGCCCGAACAATAGCCCAACGTCCTACCTGAACTTGCAGGATCCTGCCATGGACCAACCTGACGTTACTAACGTAGGTGAGGTAAAGTTTTAGTACACTGTGGTTCCCAAAACATTGTAGGCCCAGACGACTATTATTTTAGAAGATCAAATTGTAGGCTCAGACGTCTGATCAACGAAGGCAGCGCGCAAGTCGTGGTCCGAACAAGATGCCTAAGGGAATTTTTAACATAGTGGAGCTCTCGGCAGTCGGGAACCTGCTATACCAGAGTCATCATTGGGGCCGTACAGGACAGCCGGCGGGGTTCTTGCTAGGGATGATGTGCCCATCAGCTATAGATCATGGATTGGCCGCGGAGGTGACCCATGGGTGGTACCCAATGACCTGAAGAACTCATTATGGGACAAGCTGAAACAAGTTTTCCAGTTCCCCCAAGGGACCGAGCTGATTGCAAAGAAACGAGCACTCTGCATCATGTGCACTGCGTGAAAGAATTGGAAGACAGCACTAAACAAGAATTATGTGAAAAAAATGAAACGCCGAATTTTGACACGTACCCAAAGTTAAGGGAGTTCTGGGATGAATTTGTGGCGTACAAGAGGTCTGAAGAAGCTCACATAGTAAGTCAAAGGAATAAAGCAAACGCGGATAAGAATATTAACCCTCACAAACTAGGAACAGGAGGGTACGTGAAGAAAATACCAGCATGGGATCGGTCCGAAGAACTAACCCGCAAGGGTATAATTCCTGCAACGGCTGCCTTAAGCGAACGATCGAAGCACTGATTTCTTGGGAGGGGTGCTTCTATCTCCGATGATGGTAGTTTAAGCTTCAAAAGCGATAGAGAGCAGAAAGTGCTGCGCAGAATCACAGATGCTCACATGCAGTTTTCCCAAGGATATTTCGCGCCACGAGGGGAGAATGACGAATGACGAGCTAACCATAGCCCTGGGTAACAAGGAGAATCCAGGTCGCACCAGAGGAGTTGGTTTGGTCACGTGGAAAGAAGCCTTCCCCGCAGACGCATGGTTGTACAAGCGTGCAAAGAGATTAAGAGAAGATCAACTGGAACATCAGATAAAAGATGCTGTCGCGAGAGCGCTAGAGGAACAGAGAGCGGAACTAGATAAGGCTGTGGAGCAAGCCGTACAGAAAGCTCTCAGCTCACGATCGCCACCCGGTGAAAGCCCTGAGCTCATCAGTCTCGGTGCTCGTAAGAGCAGCTGCGCGTCCACAGGGATTCCCGAAGAGCATGGACTGCATTTTTCTGTGGATGACATCAAAGAACCGACACCGTGCAAGCTAGATTTGGCCGCACATGGCATTACCATAAAGGTGGCTGAGGGCAGGGCTTGGCCATGCCAGGAGTCGCAGGTTTTGCACTGTCGTCCGATACCGCAGGGATTTGCCAGGGTCGAAGTGGCCGGTGTCATCCGCCAATACCGAAAAATGGAGGTAGAGATCCCTGGCGAGGATGGGAACAAAAAACTAGAAGAAAACTTGCATGGCTTCCTCGCGTGGCGCAAGAGCTTGATTAAGTTTGGCTCGGACGATGAGGGCGTCGACGATGATGATCAGCCGCACTCTCCACACAGAGACCTCCCGCCCTTCTCGCCTCCAACCAGAAAAAGTCCAACTCCTCCGCCGGCACCAACCAGAAAAAGCCCGACTCCTCTGCCAAAATCTGAAAAGAATCGAACACCAAGAACATCTCGGTAGTCGGCACTGTCCTCGAATAAATCTCAACCATCTGTGAAACCAGGACAATCACAGAAGAAATTATCAGCTGACATGACTGAAGAAGAACGGAAAAAGCATGTAAGCGCCTGCGTAACATCTCACTTTAAAAAGGTGCCATCATGTAAGAAGACTAAAGTTGATGCTGACGCGCAAAAGTTTTTCTTGAGTATAGCAAAAGTGCAAAAGACGAGGCAGGCTTCTGAACCTTGCAAAGTGTCGGACTACGAGCGCATATCCAGAAAGCAATACTTGCAGGCGGCTAGTGCCGACACGTTAAAGCGGGATACTCAAGCAGATGCTGCTCAACTAGATGCTCTGGCGCAAGGTCTAAGGTGGAAGTTCGTTATGGGAAAACCGCTAGTTGAACCAGCTCATTTCGACAACCGGACAACACAATTGCGGCGCGTCCATCAGTGGTACATGCAGCAGTCCAACGATGGTATGGAGGCGTTCGCAGTCAGATACACAGAGCAAGATTTCCACAATGGGGATAACATCTGCTGGGTTCTTTTCACGGAGCTGTATATGTTATACCAGCAAGATGCCCTGAACGTGAATATACTTAGATTATGGACTTTGTAAGTCTATACGTATATCGTTGAGCATTTTTGTACTGTTTAATTGCATGTCTAACTTCTTTCTTATGTAGAATGGAGATACAGTCATGTAGAAGAAATAACAATGACAATCTAGCATTCCTAGATCCGGGGCTTGTCAACGAGAAGCTTGTGAACGACAATGCACAGTACGTTGAAGACTATTTATTTAATACTTTTTTGAAGCTGCAATACAAAACCTCCATACTTTTACCCTACAACTTCAAGTACGTATCTCCTTACTTCTAATATCGTTTTACTATTTTTGCGTAACACGTACGATGTGGGATTAATTGACTACGTTGACATATATGTTCAGGTTTCACTGGGTCCTCCTCGTCATCCAGTTAGATGCTAGCAGGATTTTTGTCTTGGGCTCCAGGAGAAAACCAACTAATCTGTACCAAGACCTTTGGGACATGCTGAACAGGTAAACTCGATCGTTGCGTTATTACTCTAGCAAAATTCCATTGTATTGCATTTAAGTTTAATTACTATTCAAAATCATTCACAGGGCTTTCGCACGGTACTGCAAGAAAAGTGTTCAGTATCGTCCATACAGGAAAATTTTTGAAATAATAAATGACTTTCCATGCATAAGACAGGACCCCGGAAACAATTTTTGTGCATTCTATGTATGTACAAATATGCATTCAATTGTCACGGAGAGTGTCAGCTATAACGAAGCCATGGTACGTAATTACACATTGATGCCTTTTTTTATTTAACAAATATCATCATTAATTAACTTCCTTTTTTGTTCAAAAACAGCGCTCCAAACTGAGAACCAATAAGTTATTGCTGACAGAAATTATAGTAATTCAAGAACAGATCGCCGGATTCATTCATGATGAGATCATCAATCCAAACGGCGAGTTCCACGAGTAGCCTCATCGCCCTCATTCCTACGGCCTAGACGTGTGACATGTCTACTTCGACTCTTTGTAAAATTAAAGCGAATGGGATGAGATGTAGTTGAGCTACATTTGTAAACAAATCATTGTAAAAACAATTTATGTGATGCTTAATTTAATATATTTGAATTATGATTTGAACGATGCTTTATATACTACATATGGACACTGTATAAACAATTGTATAAAAATATATATATTGCACAAAAAATATGCAAGCTTTTCACTGCCGGTTCTTGGAGAAAACCGGCAGTGATATGTACATATCACTGTCGGATTATGGTACA